>JARQOC010000002.1:377629136-378085100 GCA_033576535.1 Allobates femoralis
TCACATTCACTTTGCTGGCAGACACAAAACACATTGCGTATTTTGAAAAGCGCGTGTAAAAAAGCGCGGCAAAATACGCAATGTGTGAATGCAGCCTTAGAAAGCTGCTATTGTGTATGTCATTACTAACTCTTGCAGTAGTAGAAACCCTTTTTCTATTTAACTGCTGGAATTACTTTTCTTTCAAACTCCAAAAATTAGCCCAAATGGGTGAATTATGGTTGATGAAGGAAGGAGCGTCTCATCAAAAGTGCCTCCGATGGGAAATATTAATTAACAGAACATTGTTTTTAGCTTATTGATCATGAGGTACATATAGCAGAAGCAGGAGTTTAAAACATGTGTAAGAAGAAGAAAAGGGGTATGTATGGGAAGGGATGGAGGTGATCACCAGTTGCATAAAATAACATTTTGGGTGACTTTAGGTTGGGATGCTGTTATCAGGAGGGCTTAAATAGTCATGCGAAATCCAGTCTTTGTTAAATTTTATCAGAGCCAGCCTGTCTGCATTCTCTATAGTCAGCCATGTGCATGTATCTGTGATGATTGCCCCAGCTGCACTGAAAACATGGTCTGACATCACACTAGCAGCAGGGCAGGCCAGCACCTCCAAGTCATATAAGGAGAAGTCTGGCCAACTATGCAGCTTGGATACCCAATAATTAAATGGAACAGAAGCGTCAAGAAGGATGCAGATATGGTCACTCAGATAGTCATTGACTATCTTGTTCAACTTCTCCCTACTTGACAATGTTACCGGTCCAGCTAGTCATTGCTGTTGAGCCGGTTTATTGAAGATGGCCTAGTTTGTGGACATTTTACCACCACTTCTTTTGGACCTGCTGGGCATGTCTCTCCCCATTAATGCATGCTGTTGCACACAGCTGGTACCTCTGCTAGCAGTGGTGTCTGAGGGTGATGTTGCCATCAAATGATCGACAACAGCCCTCTTGAAGGATTCAATTGTGAAACCCCTTGGTGACTGCAACTGTAGCAAAGGAAACTTGTCTTTGTACCATGGGTCTAGAAAGGTGGTGTAATACTATTGTATAGGTTTTGAGGAGTCTGATCGCTTAAGGGCAATGAAGAGCAGAGACGGGTTCTTGGGTGCAAAGTATTTATAAACACACAGCAAACAAGGTGAACTTAGTATACAGCAAAAGCACACAACATAACACAACCCCAATATATATAACGTCGAACACAGTCCTTATGGAAGCAGTCCGAAAAACCAATAGTCCAAAACCGGTAAATCCGGATGCATGTAGTCCATAGCACAAGTCCTGGTACCGGAGCGACCGGAAGATATAGTCCGTGGCAAAAGGTCCCCACACCCGGATGACCGGGTAACAAGTTTAAACACAGTTCCGAGTAGGTGATGAAAACACAAGTTCCACAAAGCACACAGTACATACGGTAGTAACCGGAAGTTGCTCACCAACTTGAATGTCCGAGCCTGAAGGTATAAGCAGCGGCACCAGAAGCACAATGCAGGAAGCTGTAAAGTGAACTGAGATCTCACAGAGCTCCAGGGAAGTGAGTGAATCCAGGAGAACAGCTGAGCAAGAGCAAACCAGGAACCAGTATACTCAAGCAATGAATGCTCACCTGAGCCAGGTCTTTATGTAAACGAGACAGGAAGAAGGGCAAAACAAAACAATGATCTCCATGCAGACTGAGGGCAAAATAGTCACACGGCAAGCCGGAAAACCTGGAATACTGACAGGTGGATAGCCAGTATAGGTTTCTGTTGAAAATGTGGATCACATGAGGGTCTTGGCACAGACAGTTAGATATGAGGTGTGCCATGTGTGCCAAGCTGCAAAGTGGCAAATGTTCTGTGACCCCAGAAGTAGGAACAATACCCATGCTCTCCTCACACTGACTGTCCTCCTCCATTTCCTCTTCTCCAGCCCACCCATGCTGGACTGACATGAAGCCGGGGTTGGGAGTCCTCTCTGTAGCATGAGGGGTCCCCTTAGTACCACTGAAAAAGAAGTCCCCTCCCTCCTCGTCTTCCTCATCATCTTCATCCCCCAATCTTGCCTGATGAGAATGGCTGGGTAGGATCACCCATTGTAAAATTTTGCTCCATACCCAGCTGCTGGAACCTCAAAGATTCCATTGTTAGATTAGTAAGCGATTCTTTTAGCAGACAAAGTATAGGGATGGTTACGCTGAAAATAGCCTGATCATTGCTCACAAGCTTGCTGCAGTACTCAAATTTATCAAGCACCTCACAAATGTCACGATCCACACCCACTCGACAAGTTGTTATGTGTCTTGGATGAGTCCCAGTCTGATGGGCATGTTTAAGCTGGTATTCAGCAAATGCCCTCTGCTGCTCACATATCCTTGCCAACATATAATATGTTGATTTCCACCGTGTTGGCAGGTCGCAAATGAGTCGGTGGTTGGGCAAATTAAATTGCTTTTGAAGCGCTGCAAGACCGGCAACAGCGGTTGAGGAATGGCGGAAATGGGCGCAAATGCGGCACACTGTCTCAAGTAGGTAAGGCAGGTAAGGGTATGTTTTTATACATTTCTGAATCACTAGGTTCAGCACGTGAGCCATGCATAAAACATGTACCAGTTTCCCGAGCTTTAAAGCCACCACCAGGTTATGCCCATTTTTTCAGCCAACCAGACCGGGTTGAAGTTGCAGTGGGGAGGGCCACTGATCAGTCTGTTGTTTTATTTCTTTCCACAGCTCTGCTGCAGTGTGTGGTGTTTCACCTAAGCAGATGAGCTTCAGCAGAGCATGTTGCTGCTTTGCTGATGCGCTGCTGCACAGCTCCCAACTTGGGAGTGATGTGGAGGGTAATTCAGCATAGGATGATGAGGAGGAGGAAGAAGAGGGGAGACAGGATATATATATGATGAGGCGAAAACCCTGATTGAGGTTCGGCCTGCTATTTGTGGAGTGGGTAGGATATGTGATGGTCCAGTTTGAGACTTTTTCCTACCCTCCACCAGGTTGAGCCAGTGACAGAGGTGTATCGTTCCTGTCCACAAGTACTTGGCCACATATCTGTTGTAAGCTGGACCTTCCCGGTTACAGCGTTGGTGGGAGCATGCTTTAGATTGTTTAAGACGTGCTGCTGTATCGCGGGGACGGCATACCAGAAAAAATAGAATAGTGCCGGATGGGAACCAAGTATCATGGGCAGCCACAACCAACAGATCATGAAAAGACTGTGTCCCCACAAGCCTAAATGGCAACATCTCCATTGCTAGCAACTTGGCAATGTGTGTGTGTTCAGTATTTGTGCTTTTGGGTGTGTGGCTAAGTATTTACGCCTCGTTTCAAAGATCTGGGGCACAGACAACTGGACGCTTGGCTGGGACAAACAAGTGGATGAGCTTGTTATGTCCTGCGTCTGTGCAAACGCAGCTTTGTGAGCAAGAGGTATGATCACCTGCTTTCTGCCCAGCAGATTGGGAAGGACGGATCAGAGGTGACATGGCAGTGGTTTTACCCACAGAGACCGATTGGGTGCCCTGTTGTTCCACCCACCGACTAGGATGCTTGGCTGCCATATGTTTCCGCATACTGGTGGTGCTTTGGTTGCCTTTGCCCTGGCCTCTGCTTAGCTTCGTATGGCAGATGCTACAAATGACAATATTTGGTTCAGAAGGACTATTTCCAGAAAGTGGCTGAAAGCATCCTTGCATTGACTTGGAGCACAGAGGGGTTACTCTTGGCAAAAGTTGACACACTTCACACTCTGCTCAAACCAGTAGCCCTTGGTGCATTTTTTGGTGCTACATATCCATATTCTTCCTCTGTGCTGCTGTATTAGCTATGCATGCCAACGGTCAAGGTCAGATCAGTGGTCTCATCATCGACCACCTCGTCATCCATGTCATCCTCCTTCCATGTTGATATTGTCGCATGGCCAGATGGCAACTGTGTGTCATCATCATCAGCCTCCACCTCTATATCCGGTATATCACGTGGATGACAGTGGCTTTCTTCTGGCTGTGGGTTTTCAAATATTTGGCCATGAACAGACGATACATCCTCACGTTCCTCTTCAATGTCGCGCGGGTGGAGGCCAGAGGCGATGAAAGGATATGGACCAAACAAATCCTCGGACTGGCCAAGGTTGGGGTCAAATGTTTGCTGTGATTCCTGATGGGGAGATGAACTAGGACCAGGTTGAGAATAGGATGACCCAGCGTTCTCTGTATGAACAGGAGACTGTGTGGTCGTAGATGATTGGGTGCTGCTAGAAAATTTTGTGGAGGCCTTATCATCCATTCAAGACAGTATCTGCTCTTGCTCTTCTGGCTTCCAGACCCATTTACGTTCTAGACTGGGAAATTTCACCAGGAACATAGATGCATCAACCTTCTTCGGTCTCCCAGACTCTGTGCCTTGTCGGGCACCACTGAATACCTTACGCCCACGTCCGAGTCCCTGTCCCTTCATAACAGCCTTTTTAGGAATTTGGTTTTTTTCTGACATAGGCCATGTTCATACACATGCGTTTTTTTGCCCATCCCTGCGTTTTTGGGGTGTTAAAAAAAAACGCAGGTGCGTTAACGCAGGGCACATATGAGTGTACATGCGTTTTTCAGGACCACTTGCGTTTTTTTCCCATACCCCAAAAAACGCTGCATGCAGCGTTTTTGGGTGCTGGAAAAAAACGCAGGTGTGTTTCCTCAAAAAAAGCATGCGTTTTTTAACATGGGCCCCTATGGGAAACGCAGGCAAACGCAAACGTAAACGCAAGGCACATGCAGACACCTGCGTTAACGTTTGCGTCTTTGTAAAAGGAGTCATCAAAAATGAATTTTTTTTTTTTCAATTGCACCCCCCCCCCCTATATAATTAAGAAAATACAAAAAAAATTTTTATGATAGCACTTCCCCCCCTTGGTCGGCAGGAAAACGGAAAAATAAATTTCTTCAGCAAAAACACAAATTTTTATGCCATGCGTTTTTTGTTATTTGGATGTTTGGTGAAAAAAATGACTAAGTCCAAAAACGTTTTTGGAGCTTTCAGACACACAAGGCAAATTTTTTGGCACTCTTAAAAAAACGCAAGTGCTTTTAGGAGTGCTAAAAAAAACGCAAATTGTGTGTGAACATAGCCATAGCTGCAGATGTTCAGATGCAGATATTGGAGAACAAGGAGCAGTTACTGCTTTGTGGAAGGTAGCGCTACAGCCTAGTACTGCTTTGTGTTTTACACACTGCACCGCAACAGCACCAAAAAAATTGCCCTGAGGTTTAAGGCGATATAGTACACTCGCCAGTCACCACACAAGACAGTGGTGCTGGCTGCATGTCAGTTGCGCAGTACTGTGCATGCTGTTTGGTGTGAACACAGCACCGCAACAACACAAAAAAATTGGCCTGCAGGGGTTAAGGTGACCCCAAAAATAGCTCAGAAAATTGTCATTACTCCCTGACCTTATACTTTCAGCTCTGAGAAGAGCTGAAATAGTTCTGACTGTGCTATGTGGTACTGTTATGCTCCTACCAGTCTCCCTGCACTACAGTCACCTAGTACTACAATACTGGTAGCTCTCACAAGAGCTTTTGGATTTTACAGAGAATTTCTGTACGATTTGCTCAAGCACAACTCTCTCTAGCAGCTACTTACACTCTCCCTACACTAGCTGTGTTCTGCAGGCAATGTGCAGAAAATGGCAGTGACATGACTTATATAGTGTCCTAGGCTATGACTCATGTATGACGCTGGGCGGTCAGCTAATCATAGTAATGCTGACTCACCGTAGCCGGGGGGTACACGTAGCGGGCGTTGTTTCTCCTCCAGTCACGGAACCGCGCCTGCGGTGGTGTAGGCCCGGTGGTCCAGATCAATAGGGGAATGGCGGAACAGTGGGGTGATTTGTCTTCGTGACGCCACCTGCGGGTGTTCTGGTAACGGTACCAGCGCTGTTCGGGTCTCCGGGGGATGGTACACAGCGAGATGGAACGCTCCCCACAGGATGAGCGGGAATCCCCGGAGCCGGGAGCTGCGCAAGATGTTGTGAGGCAGCTGCGGGACGCTGCGCGCTGAATCCAGGAGTAATGCACAACCACACAAAGTCTCTTTTAGGTACCTTTACTGGATGGTAGTCAGGTACACTCGGACCGGGATAGTGAAGTTGGCACTTATGGAGTTTCACAGCAAGCAGTGTTAGGCTTCCTTTCTCTACTTCTGGTGCTAAGGTCGGGTGGACGTGGAATCCAGCCGGACCGGGCAGGGTGTTCAATGGAACTTGCTTCACCTGGTTAGCAGCACTGAGGGCACTGTAAAAGGGTCTGAGCAGGATCAGTACTCTTCCCTGGGCTCTCGTGGGTAGGTGCATCAGGTGGAACAGGTGGCTAAACCTCCTGTTGGATGTAGCTGGTTCTCTGTGAGGGCTTTGTAGCTTCCACAGCTTCGGTTCCAGTAACCGGATGGTTTGGAAAGAGTTGGATTAACTCTGTATTCCTGAGAGGTGATCTCCTTCTTCCTATTATCCCAATTGCAGGGATCTCCACTGGCTAACAGGCTAGCAGGGCCTAGTGTGTTCCTCATAGGGTGGAGGTTTCACACAGGCAGGCAGCTCTTGTAGCGTCTACCACACTCTGCAGTTTCTCCCTCCAAGACTCTTTTTATAGGGGGAACTGGTTAGAAGTCACCAGTGTAGCTCCCCCCTAGAGGCTCGGGGTGAAACCAGGTGTTCTAAGTGTTGTTTGTGTTGTGGTTTTGCTGTGCTGTTACTTACTCCATTTGTACCTAAGGATTTCTGTGGTGCCCAACAGGTGCCAGGGTGCCACATTCCCCCTTAGTTAACCTCAGTTCTCCCGGCTGAGCAAAAGGTTCTTTTTACAACTTACCACTAAGCATTTTAATAACATTCAATTTACAAAGTCTTAAAGAAAACACAAAAATCACTGAAAAGGAAGTGAAAAATGTGGAAAAGGTGAAAAGCAGTCCGTACGGCACTAGTCCATCTGCCGCAGGCTGGAAAAAGGTAAAGTTAGTGGTCACACAAGTCCTGTGACAATTGTTCAAAGTTTATGGAAAGGGAAAAAGGTAAAGTCCAGGGATACATGGCAAACTTTATACATTCCCTACGGGTGTCTCTGCTTGGGAGGCCGGTACTAACCTTCTATACCTTACCAGGCGCTTTCTGTTCCCAACTTAGTATACTTGGGACATAGCCCAGTTCCTCCACCCTTCTGTACACTACTTTTTACAGGTTTTGAAAAACAGTATTATATACAAACACTTACAGGTTACATGTTCCACTACATTTTAAACCCATTCTCCAAGTTTATGTGGGGGTTGACCTAATGTACTACGTGTGGATCTGCGTAGTGTGGGTGTTTCCAAAGCTGTTGGTGTAGTGTACGAAGTGGTTGGTACTTCTCTATGTCTGCTTTGTGTAAGACCATAGTAAGTGCGGAGTCTATCAACTGGACTGACCTCTGTAGGTAGTTGATTAGGAATGGCTTCTCTTACTGTGGGACTAGTAGGCTGACCGATTACAGGAATCTCAGGTTCCATGATAACAGGCTGCAATTCTTGCACTTGGACTTCTTCTTGTTGGACTTGTGGAATTGGATTTGGCTTTGGCTGACCTTCTGTAGGCTGGTAGAAGTGCATAACTGGTATGAGGAATGCATCACCTATTTGTGGCCAATCAGCTGGTAAGTATCCAATTTCTGTAAGGACTAGATTTTCTTTTGTTTCTTCATCTGTAGTTACAGTAGGGTAACTGGTTGCTTGTGGGATTAACTGTGGCGGACATTTCTTCAAATGATCCCTTGAGACAGTCGCAATAGTATTCCCATTGTCTTTGCTAATAACACAAGTTTTTGAGTTATCAAAGTGTGACGGCATAACGGTGTAGGGCATGGATTCCCAACTGTTATCCAATTTGTTAGTTTTTCTTTTTCTTTTCAGCACTACATCACCTATAGCTAGCGGTTCAGCTGAGGCGTGCTTGTTGAAGTCTTTTTCTTGCTTGGTCCTACTGATTTCAAGGTTCCTTTCCACGCTTTCTTGTACTTTTCTGTACTTTTCTTGGCGTTGGCTGACCCAGTCTTCATCAGAAGAGTCCTCTGTGGGTTCAATGGTTCCCATCTGCAAATCAATAGGCAGTTTACCTGGTCTTGCTCTCATCAAGTAAGCAGGTGTGTAATTTGTCGAACTGACAGGTATGTGGTTGTAGATGTCCACGAGATCTGGAAGTTTCTCTGGCCATTGATTTCTCTCTTCAACTGGTAAGGTCTTGAGCATGTCAATGACTATGTGGTTCATCTTCTCACATAAACCGTTCGTCTGAGGATGATAAGGTGTGGTGCGGATTTTCTTACACCCATACAGCCCTAAGAATTCTTGGAACAGAGCTGATTCGAAGGCTGGCCCTTGGTCAGTTAAGACTTGGTCTGGATACCCATGGGGGCGACAGAAGTAACTCTGGAACGCTTTTGCTGCTACCTCAGCAGTTAAATCCTTAACTGGAACGACTACCAGGAATCTTGAGTAGTGATCAACGATGGTGAGAGCGTAGGTGTACCCGGTTCGACTTGGGGTAAGCTTCACATGGTCGAGAGCAACTATTTCAAGAGGTTTGGTGGTAACAATTGGTTGCAACGGAGCTTTCTGAGTTAAGTGGTCTTTTCTTCGAAGGTGACATGGTCCACAGTTTTTACACCATTTGTCAATGGAACCTCGCATCCCGACCCAGTAGAACCGATCCTTCAGGAGTCTCTCCAGCTTCTTCCATCCAAAGTGTCCGGCATCGTCATGGTATGCTTCAAGGATCATTTGGACTTCAGTCTTGGGAACTACAATCTGCCAGATGAGTTCATGGGTTCGTGGGTTGAGGTATCTTCTGCATAGTTTACCTTGGTAGACGAACAACCTTCCTTTCTCTTTCCACAGGCGTTTAGCAGTTGGTGAGGCATCAGAGTCCATATTGGCGTGCTCTTGAGTGATGAGATCCCTTACCAGGCTGACATCTGGGTCGTTGGCTTGAGCCTCCTTCCAGTCATGGTGAGGTAACGGGTTCACGGTCCTCTCTACACGTGTCTGGTTTCTCTGATGACATGTTGCTGTACCGGAACGGTGGAAAGCAGGTAGTTCAATCTCTTCTAGGTCATCTATGTCTTCTCCATCTTCGGGAAGGTGGGGCATTCGGGACAGGGCATCAGCATTGCCGTTCTTGTGACCTGCCCGGTACTTTACAGTGAAGTCGTAGTTAGCGAGTCTTGCTACCCAACGCTGTTCTAGGGCTCCCAGCTTTGCAGTCTCTAAGTGTGTTAGAGGATTGTTGTCTGTGAAAGCTGTGAAGGGGGCGGATGCCAGGTAATGCTTGAAACGCTCTGTGATCGCCCAGACCAGGGCCAGGAACTCCAGCTTGAAGGAGCTGTAGTTTTCCGGGTTCCTTTCGGTGGGACGGAGCTTTCTGCTTGCGTAGGCTATCACCTTCTCCTTGCCCTGCTGACGTTGAGATAGGACTGCTCCTAAACCTTCATTACTTGCGTCAGTGTACAACAGAAACGGTAGATTGTAGTCAGGGTAGGCCAGGATTTCTTCTCCAGTTAAAGCATCTTTTAACGTTTGGAATGACTTGTCCTGCTCTGGGCCCCAGTGGAACGGGGGTCCCCTGATCTTGCCGTTTTTAGATTGACCTACTAAGAGATCTTGCATAGGTGCGGCTATCTTGGTATAGCCTTTGATGAATCGTCGGTAGTACCCAACCAGTCCTAGAAATTGACGTACCTCCTTGTGGTTGATGGGTGCTGGCCAGTCCTTGATGACGGTGACTTTATCCGGATCCGGTGCTACGCCTTCGGCACTGACCACATGTCCTAGGTATTGGACCTTGGGTTTCAGCAGGTGGCACTTGGACGGTTTCAGTTTCATCCCGTACTTGGACAGTGACTCGAACACTTCACTCAGGTGTTGGAGGTGATCTTCATAGGTCTGAGAGTAGACAATGACATCATCAAGGTATAACAAGACAGTCTCAAAGTTCTTGTGGCCCAAACAACACTCCATAAGTCTCTGGAATGTTCCTGGGGCATTGCACAAACCGAATGGCATACTGTTGAACTCGCATAAGCCCATGGGAGTAGTGAAGGCTGTCTTCTCACGATCCTCCTCTGCAACGGCAACCTGCCAGTACCCACTAGTAAGATCTAATGTGGAGAAGTAGTTGGCAGATTTGAGTGCAGCTAGTGACTCTTCTATGCGGGGTAACGGGTATGCATCTTTGTGTGTGACTTTGTTGATTTGCCTATAATCTACACACATCCTCATACTACCATCTTTCTTTTTGACCAGGACTAGTGGTGCTGCCCAGGGACTACAGCTATCCCTAATGACTCCTGCATTCTTCATGTCCTGAAGCATCTCTTTTGCTTTCTGGTAGTGTGTGGGTGGTATAGGCCTGTACCTTTCTTTGATAGGTGCATGGTTGTTTGTGGGGATATGATGTTGTACCCCTTTAATCCTCCCAAAGTCAAGTGGGTGTTTGCTGAACACTTGCTCATACTCCCGAACTACCCGGTATACTCCATTTTTCTGGTGAGAGGGTGTATTGTCAGTTCCCACACTGAGCTCTTGACACCATTTCTCTAACTGATCTTTGGAGTGAGGGGGTTCATCAGTGACTATTTGGTTTGAGGATTTTACATCAATCACAGCATCATCTTTTACTTGGTACAATTTTGCAACAGTTGCATATCTAGGTAGTCTGACTTCGTCATCACCATAATTCAATATGCGTACGGGGACTCTCCCCTTTCTTACATCGACTAACCCTCTGGCTGTCAAGAGCGTAGGACTACTGTCGGACATTACAGGTTCTACTACAGCTTGGTAGTCCTGCCCTCTGAGGCCTATGGCTGCTCGACACCAGATCATCATTTCACTTCTGGGTGGTACCACAATTGGAATGGGATCTGTGACTCTTACTCTGCCAATCTCACCATTTGACATTGTTACCTGTTGTTGATACACCAGAGCTCTGATCTGCTTTTGGATAGCCCTCTTTTCTCTGGGTTTACCGGCTTCAGCACTCTGTTGGAGCAAAAACAACACTTCATCGAGACATTTGATCATAACATTGGTACCCAATATGACATATGGATCCTTGTGGTTAGGCTTATCCTGGACCACTAAGATACCCTGGTTTTTCAACTGCACCCTCCCACCTTTACTGTAGCTTCCCACTGTCCCTCTATGGTAACCGGAATACCATTAGTGGCTTCAAGGTTCATCTCAGGATTAGGGGGTTCTAGCTTAACATCGGGCCAGAACTGCTTGTAAAGGGTACTGGGGATGGATGTCACCTGGGATCCAGTGTCTATCAAGGCGGAGATAGCGATGCCATCGATGACGATTGGTAAGTATGGACAGTCTCCCACATACTTGTGTTCCCAGCTGGACGTAGGGCCTGCACAGTCTACTCCTGGGGTTGGCCCTTCTCGCCCAGGGGTTGCTCGTTTAAAGGACGGGATTGCAGATTGCGTCCTCCTAAGTCGTTCTGCTGACTGTTGCGGCGTCTGTCAGGACTGCGGCGGTCTGCAGGTTTTCCTCGCGACGGCTGTGTCTTTCTCCTCATCCACGGGACGTCGTCAGGGCTGTCGGCGAGTTGAATCTTGTCTGATGGCCTTGCATCTGTCTTGGGTCTTCTCCCAGCTTGTAGCTTGGCCACGTCTTTCATCAGCTGCTCGACATTAGCACACAGTTGATCAAACGGTCAGGTGTTACAGTCTGTGCACTGGACTGAATCGCAGGGATTGGAGATGTTGCTGCCGGTACGGAAGGGGTGTCAGCGTACTGCTGCTGCTGCGGTGAAGCGGGATCAGGTACTTCAGCGAGTCGCTGTCCCCAAACTGTTAAGTCTCTCAAGGTATCAAACTCTGCGCCTGGATTTTGTATGGACCACCAGCTTGCTTGCTTCCTATCCTCAGATAGTTTAAGGCCCACAATAAATTGTCCAATTAACGCTTTGTTCTCATCTCGAGCACTGTCAGGGTCGACTTGTTTTAACAGTCTGTATGCTTCTTGCAAGCGCAGTGAATAATCAAGGACAGTTTCTTGTGCCCCTTGGTTACAACGATAGAATGACAGTCTTAATCCAGCTTCGGTATGGCACTCAAAGACCCGAGTTAATCTAGCGAATATCTGCTCCACAGATTCCTGAACTTCTACAGGCCAGCTGCGGCTCTGCAGTTCGGCTGCACCGGTTAATTGTCCCATAATAACTGAAGCTCTTTGCTTACCGGTCATCGGGTACATGTCCAGGGCTTGGCATATCTTCCTCTGGAAGTTCTCCAAGGTGCTGGGTACACCGCTGTACTTGGGTAACCAGGTCGCACTAGGAACGTAGGGTAGAGACATCGGCATAATCGGAGCGGGTTGCGGAGGCATACCGCCGACTGGTTGCTGTCCATCAAGAGGTATATTTTGAGGTGCCGCTTGGTCTAGCGGGGGCACCGCGTGATCGGGAGCCGGGTTACTCATGGTCGCTCCCCCTTAGTTAAGCGTAGCCTTTCCCTCGGTTGCAAAACGGAAGTGTCGGCCTCGCGGTGAGGAGTGAGGCACCACGGGAGTTTCCGGTTCCTGCTGCGTACGGAGGAAGTCGTCAGAGCGTGGGGGTGGGGCCAATCTTCGCGCCCTCTGCACAGTCACGCCCCTTCTTTTCCCGCCTTTTCGCGCAGCAATGGCGGACCAAATGTACAGTTCGATATTTACAGTCAATAAATAGCACACAATACCCGTGATAACGGGCCTGCTCGTATCCTGTTCGTGACGCCAAATTCTGACTCACCGTAGCCGGGGGGTACACGTAGCGGGCGTTGTTTCTCCTCCAGTCACGGAACCGCGCCTGCGGTGGTGTAGGCCCGGTGGTCCAGATCAATAGGGGAATGGCGGAACAGTGGGGTGATTTGTCTTCGTGACGCCACCTGCGGGTGTTCTGGTAACGGTACCAGCGCTGTTCGGGTCTCCGGGGGATGGTACACAGCGAGATGGAACGCTCCCCACAGGATGAGCGGGAATCCCCGGAGCCGGGAGCTGCGCAAGATGTTGTGAGGCAGCTGCGGGACGCTGCGCGCTGAATCCAGGAGTAATGCACAACCACACAAAGTCTCTTTTAGGTACCTTTACTGGATGGTAGTCAGGTACACTCGGACCGGGATAGTGAAGTTGGCACTTATGGAGTTTCACAGCAAGCAGTGTTAGGCTTCCTTTCTCTACTTCTGGTGCTAAGGTCGGGTGGACGTGGAATCCAGCCGGACCGGGCAGGGTGTTCAATGGAACTTGCTTCACCTGGTTAGCAGCACTGAGGGCACTGTAAAAGGGTCTGAGCAGGATCAGTACTCTTCCCTGGGCTCTCGTGGGTAGGTGCATCAGGTGGAACAGGTGGCTAAACCTCCTGTTGGATGTAGCTGGTTCTCTGTGAGGGCTTTGTAGCTTCCACAGCTTCGGTTCCAGTAACCGGATGGTTTGGAAAGAGTTGGATTAACTCTGTATTCCTGAGAGGTGATCTCCTTCTTCCTATTATCCCAATTGCAGGGATCTCCACTGGCTAACAGGCTAGCAGGGCCTAGTGTGTTCCTCATAGGGTGGAGGTTTCACACAGGCAGGCAGCTCTTGTAGCGTCTACCACACTCTGCAGTTTCTCCCTCCAAGACTCTTTTTATAGGGGGAACTGGTTAGAAGTCACCAGTGTAGCTCCCCCCTAGAGGCTCGGGGTGAAACCAGGTGTTCTAAGTGTTGTTTGTGTTGTGGTTTTGCTGTGCTGTTACTTACTCCATTTGTACCTAAGGATTTCTGTGGTGCCCAACAGGTGCCAGGGTGCCACAATGCCGCAACCAAGAAAGCTGTGGCATTACTGTTTTTGGCTAATGCTAGGCGGGAGATCCAAATATTGCGAGGCGAGTAGTGAAATACCCGCTATGTTTTGAGTACCGTGAGTACCGCATTACTCACAGAGTACTGAATACTTGCGATTATACTCGCTCATCCCTAACCAGAACATGAAAATGATATCTCCTTTGAGACATCATTTTTCCAAGCTAAAAAATCCTATCTATGCCAATCTCTCATCATATTACAGACTTTCATCCCTTGTAATAATCTAGTTGCCCGTATTTGAACTAACTGTAACTCCTAATATAATTTGTTAAATATCAAGCCCAAAACTGGATCCCTTATTTTATATATGGCCTTATAAGTGATTTATAAAGGGGTAAGCCTTAATCCTCGGCACATTACTCTACATTTATCTACATTATATCTCATCTGCCATGTAGTTGCCCATACAGACGTCTTATTCAAATCTTTTTGTTTTACTGTACATCTTATTCAAATATTTTTGTTTTACTGTACTGACAAGTTCAGTTTAGTGTCCTACATAGTTTGGTGTCTACAGCAAAGACTCACACTTTACTCCTAATTACATCCACAAGGTTATTAATAAAGTGATTAAAAACAATTGGTCCTAACACAGATTCTTGCAGTACCCCACTGTTGACTATGTCCCATTGAGAGAATGTATCATTTACAACAAAATTTTGTTTTCATCTTTTTTAGCCAGTTATTTTTATCCATGTGCATATAGTTTTCCCTAGTCCTTGCTTCTGGAGTTTTTGTATAAGGTGGTTGTATGGAACAGTATCAAATGTCTTTGCAGAGTCCAGATAACTCACATCAGTCGAATGACCAGGATCCAGGTTTGCAGGTACCTCCTCATAGAAACCAACCATGCTGGTTGTCAGTTTTGATATTATTCTCTTAAATATATTTTGCAGGTCATCTCTTATAATGTCCTCAAAAAATTTGTACACCAAAGATATCACACTTACTGGT
This sequence comes from Allobates femoralis, assembly GCA_033576535.1. NCBI lineage: Eukaryota > Metazoa > Chordata > Amphibia > Anura > Aromobatidae > Allobates > Allobates femoralis. Next base: position 377,643,973 of record JARQOC010000002.1, read on the forward strand.
TGGTAGTTACTTGGATCCACCTTCTTACTTTTGTTAAATATCAGTACTACATCAGCCATCCTCTAGTCCTGTGGCACTAACCCTGTTACAAGAGATTTTAAGATGAGAAATATTGGTCTGTCAATTACCGAACTCAATTCTCTCAAAGTACATGGATTAATGCCATCTGTTCTGCGTGATTTGTCAGTTTTTAATTTGCTAAGACATAGCCATATTTCGTCTTGTGTTAAAGAGAACCTGTCAACTCGTTTTAGCCCCCTATCCTATCACTACCTGTCCTTGCACCTCGATAGTGAGGCGGTCGACAGGGTAGGGGGTACTCGGATGCCGGGACAGGGCAACTGCTTTGATGGGGGATTATGGCTGGTCGGTTCCCGGTTCCATGCCCTGGACCCTCAGTGGCGGGGATTAGGGGGAATGGTGATGAGGTTGGGAGTAGTAGTGTGTCGTGATGCCACCTTTCGTTCCTGGTAACTGTGGACACCAGCGCTGCGGCCGGCCACTGAGATGATGGTGGTGCAGCTCAGTGTAGTACAGCTCCCCACAGGTGGAGCTTTACCTCAGGGCAGCGAGGGTGGATGAGAGGAGTCGTAGTAGCGGCTTGCGGGGGATGCAGTGGGCAGCGGCAGGGAAGCAGACTCACACACACAACAGTTTTTGTTTCAGTACCTTTTACTGATGTCCGGTAACAGGTACAGTCCAAGAGGATTACCAGGTTCTTGGTGCAATTTCGGATTTTTCACCTTGAGCGTTGTGAGGCCTCCTCTGCAACTGTGTATGGTGGTTTGGGGTAAGTCCTGCCTATAACTGAACTCACCGCTTTCTTCCCTCTCAGGGTTTTTCTCTTTAACCGACAAGGAGGACCTTCTGTGGGTCCCTACACTCCTCTTGGGCCCCTGGTCGTGTGCTTGGTCAGGTTTGAGTGTCTTCATTAAGTTAGTACCTCAGGAGAATAGATCGTCCTGGTTTCTCCGGGCTTTTCCTGCTTCAGTGTATGTTCTGCAGGTTCGGACTCCGGTGTCCGGGTGAGCTAAAGGGATCCTAGATCTGGTCCCTAGTTATGACCTACTGCTCCTTCCACTGGCCTCCGTCCCTCTCTCTGGGGTGCTCCACAGCGGGTCAGTCTCCCTTGGTTCTGGACCTTGCTTTGCACGGCAAACGGGTCTTTCTAGCACCTTCTCTAGGCTCCTCCACTGGACTTAACAGCTCTCTTCACTGCTCAGAGCAGACTAACTGACTCCTCCCCTCAGGCCTGGATCCTTATAAGGGAACTTACTTAAAGCAGCAAGTAGAGCTCCCCTTCCAGGTCTGGGATGGAAGGTGTTGTGTGCTATGTGTCACATCGCCATTGGACTCGGTGGTTGGTGTTCCTGCCTCGGCCGCTGGGAGGCGCCGGATTCCTTCGGCTGATGGTGCCAGTGATAGGAGGGCTAGCACGGTGGCTCAAGTGGTTAGCAATGCAGCCTTTGCAGCACTGGGGTTTTGAGGACCTGGGTTCAATCCCCACTTAGGACAACATCTGCAAGGAGTTTGTATGTTCTCCCCATGTTTGCATGGGTTTCCTCCAGGCACTCCAGTTTCCTCCCACATTGTAAAGACATACTGATAGGATGTTTAGATTGTGAGCTCCAAGAGAGACAGCATTACTCATGTATGTAAAGTGCTATGGAATTAATAGCACTATATACAGTGCCTTCAAGTAGTATTCAACCCCCTGCAGATTTAGCTGGTTGACACATGCGGAATTAACTTGGCATTGTGACATTTGGACTGTGGATCAGCCTGGAAGTGGGAAATGCACTGCAGCCAAAAAGATTTTTTAAATGTTTTTTTTTTTTTTTTTTTTTAAAGCGTTAAAAGTTAATTCAGAGGGTCATTTATTATTCAACCCCTCAAACCACCAGCATTCTGTTTGGTCCCCCTAAAGTATTAAGAAGTAGTTCAGGCACAAAGAACAATGAGCTTCACATGTGTGGATTAATTATCTCTTTTGCCAGCCTTTTCTGACTATTTAAGACCCTCCCCAAACTTGTGAACAGCACTCATACATGGTCAACATGGGAAAGACAAAGGAGCATTCCAAGGCCATCAGAGACAAGATCGTGGAGGGTCACAAGGCTGGCAAGGGGTACAAAACCCTTTCCAAGGAGTTGGGCCTACCTGTCTCCACTGTTGGGAGCATCATCCGGAAGTGGAAGGCTTATGGAACTACTGTTAGCCTTCCACGGCCTGGACAGCCTTTGAAAGTTTCCTCCCGTGCCGAGGCCAGGCTTGTCCGAAGAGTCAAGGCTAACCCAAGGACAACAAGGAAGGAGCTCCGGGAAGATCTCATGGCAGTGGGGACATTGGTTTCAGTCAATACCATAAGTAACGTACTCCACCGCAATGGTCTCCGTTCCAGACGAGCCCGTAAGGTACCTTTACTTTCAAAGCGTCATGTCAAGGCTCGTCTACAGTTTGCTCATGATCACTTGGAGGACTCTGAGACAGACTGGTTCAAGGTTCTATGGTCTGATGAGACCAAGATCGAGATCTTTGTTGCCAACCACACACGTGACGTTTGGAGACTGGATGGCACTGCATACGACCCCAAGAATACCATCCCTACAGTCAAGCATGGTGGTGGCAGCATCATGCTGTGGGGCTGTTTCTCAGCCAAGGGGCCTGGCCATCGGGTCCGCATCCATCGGAAGATGGATAGCACGGCCTACCTGGAGATTTTGGCCAAGAACCTCCGCTCCTCCATCAAGGATCTTCAGATGGGTCGTAATTTCATCTTCCAACAAGACAACGACCCAAAGCACACAGCCAAGAAAACCAAGGCCTGGTTCAAGAGGGAAAAATCAAGGTGATGGAGTGGCCTAGTCAGTCTCCTGACCTTAACCCAATTGAAAACTTGGGGAAGGAGCTCAAGATTAAAGTCCACATGAGACACCCAAAGAACCTAGATAACTTGGAGAAGATCTGCATGGAGGAGTGGGCCAAGATAACTCCAGAGACCTGTGCCGGCCTGATCAGGTATTATAAAAGACGATTATTAGCTGTAATTGCAAACAAGGGTTATTCCACAAAATATTAAACCTAGGGGTTGAATAATAATTGACCCACACTTTTATGTTTAAAATTTAATAAAATTCAACTGAGCAACATAACTTTTTGGTTTGTAAGATTTATGCTTCGGTTAATAAATCCTACTCTCGTTTGCAGTTTGAAGGCTCTAACTTATTTGCATCTTATCAAACCACCTAAATCTGCAGGTGGTTGAATACTACTTGAAGGCACTGTAAATGAATAAATATAAATATATAATATAATATTATATATGGACCTGCTCCTTCAACATCTGCCTCTGTCGCTGAACGCCACCATGTTTCTCCTTTGGGTGATGTTGGTCACAGAGGAGCGGACCCTGCAGAGGTGTCTGATAGGCCCAGCCTTTGTTCTTCTGTCAGAAGTGGGGTGGTTGGTGCCAGTTGTACATCAACATCTGGCCTGGTTCTAGGGGCAGTCCGGATGAGATCATCAGGCTGTGAGCTCCAGCCTATGGGAGGTAACCGCGCCCTTCAAATACATTGGAGCCTGTCTTGCAGGACGCCAGATATAGTTTTGGTTCCTCAGTGATATAGTGTGTGTTTGGTTTTGACTCTGACCTTTGCCTGGATTTTCGACTCTGCTACCGCCTGATGATTTTGTACCTTAGCTGCCCTCTCGGTTTTGACTCGGACTCCTAACTACTTTCTTCGGATCCTGATTTTTCCCTTCCTGGTGACCTCCCTGCTCTGCTGCTCATAATAGGCAGCTACCCTCTGGGCTCTGCTGTAATTCCATATCCCTGTATAGGGGTTAAGGGTCTCGGGGTTTCTCGGGGTGCTGCCTTACCAGCAGCTCAGCCTCACAGCGGATGGTCATCACACTATGTCTACCGAAGTGTAAATCCCTCTTTGTACTGGATGGGTCCTGTGGCAATCCCGAGCAGGTGTGCCACATTATCACAACCCTAACCATCTCTCTCTGAGCTAAAACTGCACTTTAAAGCTTTAGAAAAACAATTTAATAACTTACATACTCTTATGATAATGAGGGCTCCAGTCTGCGTCCGTAGACAGACATGGGCGGTCTCTTGGTCTCCATTCTCCCCCCACCTCCCAGGCTCTTATCACGCTCCGCTGACAATCATCATTCCTTATTTTCTCACCCCCTGTTTTGAAATTACCATCTCCTCCTCATGGTATGACGCAGAGCCGGAATGTCAGTTCCGGTCCTGCACAATGTGCGGATGTATGAGCTGTACGGTTCCACTTTGTCACATTTGCAGTGTGCATATTGAAGCCGGACTATACATCTGATAAGCCCCTACAGTGCACCAGACCAGAACTGATGTCTGGTACATGGAGAGGAGCCGGGAATTCAACATAGGCAATGCACATGAGAAGGAATGATGACACGCAGCGGGGTGTGATAAGACCCTGCGAGGGGGGAAGAATAGAGACGTAGAGACCGCCCATCTCAGTCTATGCCATAGACTGGAGCCCTTATTATCATAGGAATATGTAAGTTATTAAATCGTTTTTCAAAAGCTTTATAGTGCAGTTGTAGTTCAGAGAAGGATTGTTAGGGATGTGTTAGCAAGGTGCAGGGACAGATAGTGATAGGATAGGGAGCTAAAACGAGATGACAGGTTCCCTTTAAATCAGTTATATCAGGTGATGCATTTTTATTGTTGTCTTGCTGCGGCAATAGTGATCATTCAGCGACCATGCCTTCTGAAGCAGCTTATACAGACCAGAATACATCATAAAAATAGCTGAACAGGTTGAGAAGGTGAGTCATGCAGGGCACGTGTCGGAGCTTGCCCCATCATAGGGCCATAACCAGGTTCACACTGTTTTCGCACATGGCCTTTCCTGGCTCCAGTGGAGACAGTTATTGGTCAAACTCAGTCTGGATAGCAGTCCACAATAATTCAGCAATGTGACTGCAGTCTCCAAGGCATTTTGATTTCAAGATTGCCTGATTGTGGTGAGCCCATGCAGTGCAGTATAGAGATGTGGGAGATTATCTTTGTTCTGTTGGAGCAGTAAGTTGTTCAGAAGTTGGACAGATAAGTTGGTGTGTGTAAAGTGGCCCTTAGCCTTTAAGGGCCTGTCACACGTGTCAATGTCGCCCGCGATATCGCTCACGCGTCACATATTATTCGTCGCCTGAGCGATGTGGAATTATCGCAGGTAAGATGTCACACGCGTCAATATGACCCAGCGATGCGGTGATGTCGCCATCTTGCGAGCGATTTTATTTAGTCGCTTGTACGGTGTCAAAATAGAAAATACGTCGCTGAGTTTAGTGTCACACGCAGTGATGCACAAGGTCTACTGAGCGATGAGCGACAGGTTTTACGTCTGGCAGAGAAACCTGCGATCGGCGATCAGCGACATATCGCTGGTTGCATCGCTTGGTCACAAGCTTCAATGTCGCTCCTACATCACTTTTATGTCACTTGAGCGACTGAAAATCCGTGACGTATGAGCGACATTGACAGCGATATCGACGCGTGTGACATACCCTTAAGGGAGAGCTTGAAGGTGCAGCTGGAGGCAGGTGGAGAAGGAAGAAGGAGTGGTTGAAGCAGTAGATAATGAGGTTTATACCACCAGCCTTTGGGATTTCAAGACTTGGGCAGCAGCCCGTTTCCCACATGGCCCCGCAGCCACCAGAGTCACCCAGTGTCCAGGGAGCAAGATGTATTGCCCTTGGCCATGTTTACTTGTCTAGTTGTCAGCGGTGAAATGTACCCTGTCAAACACAGAATTTTTCAAGGAATATGTGATATTATCTGCGACATGCTGGTGTAACAAAAGCACAGCTTTCCTAGAAAAGTAATGGCAATTGGGCAACTAGTACTGGGGGACTGCGATGCCCATCAGCTTTTGGAAACCGTCTATTCACAAGGCTTTTAAGTGACCACAACTGCAGCACTTAGGGCTGACTGTTGTGCTGAGAGACAGTGGAGTAAGGTGTACATGACAAACTGCTGGATTATGAGGGAGGTGCAGGTGGAGATGTTCTGATGGATTGACAAAAAAGATGTGGTGTTCTCAGTGTCTGAGATTAGTCAAAAACAGCAGATGCTACAGCTGACGGGCTCTAACTCATCCTGACTCTAGTGGGTAAAGAAATGGAGGTTCAGCGACCAGAGACCTGTGTGACCCATTCTATGGTGATGCAGGAGGAAAAAGGAGCATATGTGGTTGATGGGGCAGAAGGTGTTCAATGAGACCCGCTAGGCCACATTTTATTGCAGCAACATTGCCAGAGTAATGCATGTTGCTAGGCCATATGTCAGTTCATGCATGTGGTAGTCAAATTATTGGGTTTTTTAACTCTATTAAGTTGTTTTTTACAAACTCGGCAAATAAAGTTAGTAGTGTCATCCTTTGTGGTCTCAAAAAAGTCCAGGCTAGGCAAACCTTGCTGCCCTTGCAAACTGCATCCCCACTACCATTAGTGGTTAGAACCATAGTTGTGGCTGAGGATGCATTTCTTATTGTGGTCGAAGCACTCAATCTCTATGCGGGAAACAGTCAACCTAACCTCCTCGTCTTCCTCATCCTTTACCTCCTCTGCTGAGCTACTCAGTTGTGTGACTCTGGGTTGTGGGATCTAGAGCCTCATAATATTCTCTGTTGTCTTATTCCTCAACCAGAGACACTCCTTCTTACCCTCCTCTTCTTCATGCCCTGAATGCACAGTATAGTCATTGTGCTCTTCAGGTATCTGAGTCTCATCATCATCATCAACCCTACCCCCGAGGATTATCATGTGGTGACAAGGGTGTGGAAAAAGTTTTAAAAATATGAAAAAAAAAACTCCTGAATATTCAAATCACCCCCCTTTGCCCCATTGAAAATAAAACTATAGAAAAAAAATACACATCTTTGGTATCACCGATTTCAAAAATGCCAAATCTATTAAAATATAAAATCAATTAACCAGATCTGTAAGCTGTTTAACAAAAACAAAAGTCCAAACGGCAAAATTAAGCTTTTTTGGTTGCCACAACAGTGCAATAAAATGCAATAACAGGTAAACAAAACAACACATCTACCCAAAAATTGTATCATTAGAAATGGTAGCTCAAGCAGCAATAAGCTGCCACACAGACACAGATCCCGAAAATGAGAACACTACGGGATGTGGAAAATGGTGACAAAAGCACAATTCTTTTTCTTTACCAACTTCTGATTTTTTTTCATCACTTAAATAACAGTAAAAATAAAGGTATACATATTTTAATCTTAGATCTCATATCAACCTGAGGCATCATACCAACACATCAGTTTTACCACATAGTGAACATGAGGAATAAACCCCCCAAAAAACTATTGTGTAATTGCACTTTTCTTCTGGATTTTTTTTGATTATTTAAAGATTCACTAATTTCTACCAAACACTATAATTTTAGTCATATCTGTCTGTCTATTCTTGAGGACTATCCTTTGGATATAACATTAGTGTAAAATAATGCTAGATTTTCTTCAGGCATTTATGGCACTAAACAGAAATTGAATTGTTAAATATTGTGAATTGTCAATCACAATTACAATTATTTTTTCTATTCTTTTTTATACCTGCTGTAGTAAGAGAATTGTGCAATTACAGTATATCTACAAATCAGCCAAAAAGCAGTTCTGAACAAATGCATAATTAACAAAGCTAATGACACTCTTATCTGACCACTAATTACACAAATAGTGACATTCATTGATTAGAACCTTGTCTTTTTCTTTTAACTCTAGAGTCTAGATTCTGAAAAAAAAAACTCTTTATGAAGTTATGGGTACTCTACCAACAGCCTCATGGTGTCTCTTTACAGTGCTAATATTATAGAGATACGTTCGACTATACTTCTGTAAAATGGCCTGAAATGAATCAAGGCATGTTTTTTTTCATTCATATGGAGCCCAACACAAAAGGACTCCCTGTTCATCAAATATAATAGAGTCTTGTACATCTTTGTAACTGTCATTCATGCTCCATAAGTCCTGCAGGTAAAGTACAAATCACCACTAAGGTATAAGCTAAGGTCAGACCTGCGTCTGGTCCTGAGCCTCATGGATCCGGCAGAAACTCTCTGCCTTAGCGCATAGCGTTATAAGCAGGTAACGCTATACGCCGCCTGTGTATTGATCTCTATGGCAACCGGCTCCACAGGGATCTCCAAGATATGCTCATGTGGTGCCCCTTTGGTGCGACGCCACAAGGAGGTACTGCATCCCAAACAGAAGGTGTAGTGTCTCCATAGTCGCAGGTAGAGGTGGGAGCTACATAGTCTGTATACAAAATCACAAGATCCCAATCACAGCCACCCTAGCACCAGGGACTGTATATTCAGTAGGTCCCACGGGGGTGGAGCTTAGCAGAGCCGGAGATGTGGCATAAATGACAGTGACAGTTTGACACAAGCTAGTCAGATGGTATGAGGAGAGCAGCAGAGACGGATGCAGGGGCCCCTGCGATCATGACAGGAGGGCACCTCTAAACTGAGAGGTGACCCAGACAATGAAGGGAACACTCCAGGACTGGTTGGAGCCGGCTGGAGAGTCCAGGTCAACACCGGTAAACTGGAACCGAGGTGGTTTGTTAAGGTTCATCCCAAACTGCTGGCCAGCAGGCTGTGGGCCTTACCAAGAAGGTGCCACAGCACTCATCAAAGTAGTCCAACCTCTGTCCCATAGCTGGGTTCAAGACGCTGACAAGTAAGAGAGACTTAAGCAAGAGACCCGGGGACCAGAAATCAGACTCAAGAGTGGGAGTGTAAGGAGCCAAAAGAGCCCATAAAGGAACAGGACCAAGAAAGTGTGGGAAAGGCACCTCTGAAAGACTCTGTGGCGAACCCCAAAGCCTGTGGCATTATATTCCCTGGTAAACTAGACTGTACCGTGTACCTATTGATCCATCCGGTACCAGTAAAGAACTGTTTGGGCTAACTTGCTGTCTCTGCATCAACTATTCATTGCCTGGGATTGCTCCTACAGCACCACAGAGCCAAGGACTACTACTCCCCTCATCCACCCAGCTTCCCTGAGGTAAAGCTCCATCTGTGGAGAGCTGTGCTAGCCAAAGCTGCATCACCATCACCTCAGCGGCCGGCTGCGGCGTTGGTAACTATATTACCAGGTACCACAGGTGGCATCACGTATAATAATCCCCCATCCAAATAGTTTTCCTCTCAGCCATTGAGTGTCCGGGAGACAGGACCAGGACCCGACCAGCTGTGATCCCCACTGAAGTAGCAACCTGTCCCGGTATCCGAGTACCCCAATTCACTCAAAATAGTTTGATGCTAGATACACCTACACAATTTAGTTTCAGCAAAGGTAGTACCTTCTAAAATATAACCTTTATTGTTTTTATTAAAACTAGCGTCAGTTATGATCCCGTACATACAGTGTAACCTTGTAAGGGGGGGAAGAGGGGGGTGGGTCACCCTGTTCTCTCCCTAACTCCCCCTGCCTAACAGCGGAGTTTTCACCTAAAAACCCGCTCCTCGGCGGCTATCCCTTCTGGCCCTTACTAGTGATGAGCGAGTATGCTCTGCGCTGCTCGGTACTCGCACGAGTATCACTGTACTCGGGCTACTCGGCGAGCACCGAGTAATCTCGCGATACTCGTGCTGTGCTCGTGGTCCTCATCCTTGCATGTTGGCGCTCTTTAGAGAGCCAGCCCACATGCAGGGATTGGCTGGCAGACCACTGCAATGCCACAGCCCTGTTAGTTGTGGCATTGCAGTGATTGGCCGGCCTGCACAGCGTGACCGAGCCTTTATAAGACCCGGCCGCGCTGTGCTCTGCACACAGCCATCCAGACAGTGAGTGTAGGGAGAGTGTCTGCTGCTGCTTAGGGACAGATTTGCGGCCCTCATAGGTAGATCCGGAGCAGGGCTGCAAACTGCTGCTGACCACAACAGTCCTTCTCAGGACTAATCTAGGAGGATATAGGCAGGGTGATCCAGATCGGAATCCAAGCTTTTCTGTGACCATAACAGTCACCAGACTGTTGTACTTACTAGCTTGATAATGGTTAGGGACTAAAATCCTATTCTCCTGTGACCATTACAGTCACCAGACTGTTGTACTTACTACCTTGATACAGGCTAGGGACTAAAATCCTTCTCTCCTGTGGCCATAACAGTCACCAGACTGTTGTACTTACTACCTTGATACAGGTTAGGGACTAAAATCCTACTCTCCTGTGATCTGAACAGTTACCAGACTGTTGTACTTACTACCTTGATACAGGTTAGGGACTAAAATCCTACTCTCCTGTGATCTGAACAGTTACCAGACTGTTGTACTTACTACCTTGATACAGGTTAGGGACTAAAATCCTACTCTCCCCTGACCTCAACAGTCACCAGACTGTTGTACTTACTACCTTGATACAGGTTAGGGACTAAAATCCTACTCTCCTGTGATCTGAACAGTTACCAGACTGTTGTACTTACTACCTTGATACAGGTTAGGGACTAAAATCCTACTCTCCTGTGATCTGAACAGTTACCAGACTGTTGTACTTACTACCTTGATACAGGTTAGGGACTAAAATCCTACTCTCCCCTGACCTCAACAGTCACCAGACTGTTGTACTTACTACCTTGATACAGGTTAGGGACTAAAATCCTACTCTCCTGTGATCTGAACAGTTACCAGACTGTTGTACTTACTACCTTGATACAGGTTAGGGACTAAAATCCTACTCTCCTGTGACCTCAACAGTCACCAGACTGTTGTACTTAGTACCTTGATACAGGTTAGGGACTAAAATCCTACTCTCCTGTGACCTCAACAGTCACCAGACTGTTGTACTTACTACCTTGATACAGGTTAGGGACTAAAATCCTACTCTCCTGTGACCATTACAGTCACCAGACTGTTGTACTTACTACCTTGATACAGGTTAGGGACTAAAATCCTTCTCTCCTGTGACCATAACAGTCATCAGACTGTTTTACTTACTACCTTGATACAGGTTAGGGAATAAAATCCTACTCTCCTGTGACCATTACAGTCACCAGACTGTTGTACTTACTACTTTGATACAGGTTAGGGACTAAAATCCTACTCTCCTGTGACCTCAACAGTCACCAGACTGTTGTACTTACTACCTTGATACAGGTTAGGGACTAAAATCCTACTCTCCTGTGATCTGAACAGTTACCCGACTGTTGTACTTACTACCTTGATACAAGTTAGGGACTAAAATCCTACTCTCCTGTGACCTCAACAGTCACCAGACTGTTGTACTTACTACCTTGATACAGGTTAGGGACTAAAATCCTACTCTCCTGTGACCATTACAGTCACCAGGCTGTTGTACTTACTACCTTGATACAGGTTAGGGACTAAAATCCTACTCTCCTGTGACCTCAACCGTCACCAGACTGTTGTACTTACTACCTTGATAATGGTTAGGGACTAAAATCCTACTCTCCTGTGACCATTACAGTCACCAGACTGTTGTACTTACTACCTTGATACAGGTTAGGGACTAAAATCCTACTCTCCTGTGACCTCAACAGTCACCAGACTGTTGTACTTACTACCTTGATACAGGTTAGGGACTAAAATCCTACTCTCCTGTGATCTGAACAGTTACCAGACTGTTGTACTTACTACCTTGATACAGGTTAGGGACTAAAATCCTACTCTCCTGTGACCATTACAGTCACCAGACTGTTGTACTTACTACCTTGATACAGGTTAGGGACTAAAATCCTACTCTCCTGTGACCTCAACAGTCACCAGACTGTTGTACTTACTAATAACACCATTAGAGTTGTCCTTACAATGTATGTCATTTGATCGGCCTGTGGCCAAAATGGGCCCCTCCTATAAATACATTTATCCAAAACAAAGAAGGTGGGAGGTTTCATGCCCTTTTTATAATAATTATGTATCTCAGAATCCAAAGTGCTATGTTTTCATATGAATTTATTATATTATTTAAGGTACATATAAAGTTCATTACATAGCATGTACAAAGGATATACATAATTACATTTTTATTTATTTCATAGGTGATCAAAATTTAAAGTGCAGTTGTGACTATTAAAATTTTCCCAGGTATAGGAAAAAACCCCCCTTATAAAGGGACATGGGGTGGTGAAAGAAGGTCAGTGGGTATTAGGTACCAGGTGTTTCCCAATGCCCTGTGCATATACGGTTATAGATCATATTAGATATCAGGGGTGGTCTGTCTCTTATGTGCTACCTCCAATGAGGGGAGTCTGTGGAGAGATGCTGGACATGTCCTGTGCACAACTCCTACAGTACATCAACCCCCTTGTGAGCACTAATCACAGCCTACCCCAATGTGTCAAATTAACAGGCACAGTATCAGTCTAGGATTGCGTAAGGTATCCTCCTCCCACAGCCTCCACACTTACCCATGTCCACGGGGGAGAAATGAGTGTACAGGTGCCCCCAGACGCGTTTCGCTATGGGCTTTCTCAATGGGGTCCGTATTACGCCTGCCGACATCTTTTTATATCTGCGCTCCTCCACGTGTACTCCATTTCCGCTCCGCTTCCTCCACGCCGACCCGCGGCCAATCCCAAGGTAGGAGAGTCAGTGGCCACCTGATCTCATCCAACCTATCTGGGAAGCCTGCGATGTCACGGGGGGGGCGGGGAGCGGACGTTGTACATAGGATTCCTCACCAATGGCACTGCACCTAGGGCGGAAATGCCTTTTCCACCATTTTGGAGACTGGTGTGTCCTAAGAACACCATAATGACCTCACAATAAGGGCGGAAATGGGCATTCCGCCATATTAGGTACAGGCACCTCACAGAATGCCCACAATTAACAACATATTAGAGATATTAGGAGGGAAATAAAAAGGAGGAAAGATGTATATAGATGGGCTAGTCCTATTATATACAGGGCTATTCCCCATTAACCTTATATGATGTATAGCTCCATTGTAACATTCCCATCTACGGTATATTCATAGCTATAGTTGTGATTTCAACATATGCCACCAGCCCAGACTCATCCAACCAAATGATTAATCGGATTGGCATGTGGCGCATCTCCCTTCAATTCTACATATATACACCTAGCCAGGGGCGGGCTGGCCCAGGTGGCAGGGGGGCAGGTGCCCCTGGGCTGGTGGTATAGTCCACATTTCGGGCCGCCCCCTACAGAAACGGGCCGCGGGAGTCGGGAGTCGGCCGGCGCGGCGATAGCACATGACGCTGGAGGTCCGGGATGAGGTAAGGGCTGTGGCTGGCTGACAGCACCCCCCCACCGGTCCTCAAGTCAGGCTGACAGCACCCAAACCCCCCCCCCCCCCCCCCCAGTCCTCAAGTCATGCTGACAGCACCCCCCCCCCCCCCCGCTCCTCAAGTCGGGGCCGGCAATGGAAATCTGCCACCCGGGTATAGAGGCTCCAGCCAGCCCCTGTACCTAGCTATCATTGCATATCGATAATCACCATCACATAAGACAAAAACCAATCAGTTATTGTTATAAATATCCATAAATACAGTTTTCATCGTTATTACAATCTTTATATTTCTTCCCCTATGTAGGTATTATCTGTGAAGGGAAATCCATCGGTGACCCTTCAGTGTTCACAATCAGATGTCGCATGGCAGTACGGTTACATCAAAAACTCATATCTGAAAATTAGGGAAAATACAAAAAGTGAATTAAAATAAAATTAAAAACACTTAATATAAAAAATGATCAAGTCAGCAGTTTACAGCAAACAAGTCCTTTATAGGAAGGGTACAAAACTCAATTTTTCGTTTAATCCCTTTGGGCTCATCGTATCTAATTTTACAATCCATTTGCACTCTAACTGTGCTAGCCTCTTAATGTGATCCCCACCGCGAGATCCCAAATTTAAAGTGTCGATACCTCTGACTTTGAATCCTACTGGGTTGCAATTGTGTTTTTTCTTAAAATGTCGGGGTATGGTCTTCAACAAGGGATTGTCCACTTCCAATTTCGCTCCAGCTTTAATGTCGCGAACATGTTCGCCAACTCTGATGCGTAATTCCCGTGTGGTTAGTCCAATGTAAACCAAACCACACGGGCATGTAGCGTAATAAATTACATTGGTTGTGGAACAACTTATATATTTCAAGATCTTATATTCATTTTCACCCTTGGTATCCATAAATGTTGTGGATCGGACCATACTTTGGCCAGAGAGTTGCTCCATGTCTTCATCCTCCTCCTCCTCGTCATAGTCCTCCACTGCACGTTGTGATGACATGAGGCTGGGCTGTGTGTTATCACCCACACCCACTACAGTTTCATGCTCCAAGTCATCGCGCTCCGCCTGCAATGCATCATCTTTGTTTTTCAGCAGAGACCGTTTTAGAAGGCAGAGTAGCGGTATGGTGACGCTAATAATGGCGTCATCGCCGCTCACCATCTTGGTGGAGTCCTCAAAGTTTTGGAGGACGGTACATAGGTCGGACATCCATCTCCACTCTGGAGGTGTTATGTGTGGAGTTTGACCCATTTCCCGACGGCTTAGGTGATGCAGGTAGTCAACAACTGCCCTCTTCTGCTCACATATCCTGACCAACATGTGCGGAGTTGAATTCCAATGCGTGGGGACATCACACACCAGTCTGTGGGCCGGAAGACACAAACGGCGCTGAAAGCCAGCAAGGCCGGCTGAAGCAGCAGGTGACTTGCGAAAATGCGCAGACAGGCGGCGAACTTTTACCAGCAGATCAGACAGCTCTGGGTATGATGTAAGAAACCGCTGAACCACCAGGTTAAGCACATGGGACACGCATGGAACATGCGTCAGCTGGCCTCGCCTCAAAGCTGCCACCAGGTTCCGGCCATTGTCACACACGACCTTTCCTGGCTTTAGGTTCAGAGGTGTGAGCCAGTGATCTGCCTGCTGTTTCAGAGCTGTCCACATCTCTTCTGCATTGTGGGGTTTGTGACCTATGCAAACTAGCTTCAGCACAGCCTGTTGCCGCTTCGCAGAGGTAGTGCTGCAGTGCTTCCAGCTTGTGACTGGTGTGGAGGGTACAGTGGATGAGGATGCGCAGGAGGAGAAGGCTGAGGAGCATGACATTCCGGAGCTGTAGAGTGTCGGTGAAACCCTGACAGAGGTAGGGCCTCCAATCCTTGGTGTGGGAAGGACGTGTTCCGTCCCTCGCTCAGACTGGGTCCCAGCTTCCACAATATTAACCCAGTGTGCCGTCAAGGAGATGTAGCGGCCTTGCCCACAAGCACTTGTCCACGTGTCTGTGGTTAGGTGGACTTTGGCTGAAACAGCGTTGTTCAGGGCACATGTGATGCTTTGGGACACGTGGTTATGCAATGCGGGGATGGCACATCTGGAGAAATAGTGGCGGCTGGGGACCGAGTAACGTGGGACAGCAACCGCCATCAGGTCGCGGAATGCTTCCGTCTCCACCAGCCGGAAAGGGAACATTTCTAGCGCTATGAGTCGCGAAATGTGACAATTTAGGACTGGGGCATGTGGGGCGTTGGCAGCGTATTTGCGCCTGCGTTCAAAGGTTTGCTGAATGGATAATTGAACGCTGCGCTGGGACAAGGATGTGCTTGATGGTGGTGTTATTTGTGCGTGGGCAACTTCAGGTGCAGGGCCGGAGGCTTGTTCGCGGCCAGCATGGACAGGGGATTGGCTCGCACGCACAACACGCGAAGACGTAGCAGTGACATCAACAAGCACCGCTCCTCAACTCTGTTGTACTTCCCACAAAGTCGGGTGCTTGGCTGACATGTGCCTGATCATGCTGGTGGTGGTCAGGCTGCTAGTTTTCGTACCCCTGCTGATGCTGGCATGGCAGGTGTTGCAAATGGCCTTTTTAGAGTCATCTGGAGCCAACTTAAAAAACTGCCAGACTCGGGAACACCTAACATTTGCACAGGCACCTTGTGTCATGTTGTTGTTCCGGGGAACGGTTGCCTGCCTTCTGCCTGCGGACACGACCCTGCTTCGTACTGCCTGTTGGGATGCTACGCCTCCCTCCCCCTGTGCACTGCTGTCCTCGCTCTGCATATCCTCCTGCCAGGTTGGGTCAGCTACTGGATCATCCACCACGTCGTCTTCCTCTTCCTTGGCTAATCGCTGGACTGCTCCTCCTTCTCCTCATGTGCCACCATGATGACCGTTACAATAGTTAGGCTATTGTTTCAGGTATACCCCCAGTGGTAAATTTTTACGCCCATTCTTTTAGAATGGGCAATACAACGACAGGATACCCGCTCCTTTTCAATGGGAAAAATGTTTTGAGGCCCTCCTGCACGTCTCTATCCAGGGACAATGTGGAGCCTCCCAATTTTTGGCTGCCCTGCCAAAGGGCTATACTACAATACACCCACTTCAGGTTTACAGGCCCTCCTGCACGTCTCTATCCAGGGACAATGTGGAGCCTCCCAATTTTTGGCTGCCCTGCCAAAGGGATATACTACAATACACCTACTTCAGGTTTATAGGCCCTCCTGCACGTCTCTATCCTGGGACAATGTGGAGCCTCCCAATTTTTGGCTGCCCTGCCAAAGGGCTATACTACAATACACCCACTTCAGGTTTACAGGCCCTTCTGCACGTCTCTATCCTGGGACAATGTGAAGCCTCCCAATTTTTGGCTGCCCTGCCAAAGGGCTATACTACAATACACCCACTTCAGGTTTACAGGCCCTCCTGCACGTCTCTATCCTGGGACAATGTGGAGCCTCCCAATTTTTGGCTGCCCTGCCAAAGGGCTATACTACAATACACCCACTTCAGGTTTACAGGCCCTCCTGCACGTCTCTATCCTGGGACAATGTGGAGCCTCCCAATTTTTGGCTGCCCTGCCAAAGGGCTATACTACAATACACCCACTTCAGGTTTACAGGCCCTCATGCACGTCTCTATCCAGGGGCATTGGTGAACCTCCCAATTTTGGACTGCCCTAGCAAAGGAAAATAGTAGAATAGACCCAGTTCCTCAAAATGGGCACATTATGTCAAGACAGGGCTTCATGTACGTCTCTTCTCAGGGTCATCGGAGTGCCGCACAATGTTTTCACGTAAAATCTTTCATGTAATCACAAAAAGTAACATACACCAGCTGTATCTCACTATTGGGTATGTGCCCTTAACATTTCCACCCTAAATATTCATTTTGGTGTCATTTTGGAAGGTTTTCTGGTGACTCCGTAAAATTGGCGTGAAACTCGGACAACATTGTTCACAGCTGTGACTTTTGAGTGAGAAATGCTTCCAGGGGTCTTCCCCATGGTGTTGCCATGTCATTTGAGCACTCTTCTGAGACTTTTGTGACATTTTTAGGGTTTCTACATGCTGCCGGCAGTCATTTCATAAAAATACTCGGGTCTCCCATAGGATAACATTGGGCTCGGTACTCAGGCCGAGTACACGAGTATCTCGGGATGCTCGGCCTGAGCACCCGAGCATTTTAGTATTCGCTCATCACTAGTCCTTACTTATTTGTGAATAAAGGTGACATTCCTCTTTTTTTGATTCCCCATACCTACAATATATCTAAGGGAACAAAAAACAGTGTGTGGATCTCCCTGATGTCCGGGTCTATCCCTTAGACAGGTGTGGTGGAAAAAATAACCACTATAGGAGACACTTTCCTAAAATATGGCAATGGTTACCTATTTATTATCTATAATCAAGGGGAGAAGTGAATGACACAATACTAATATTTTCGTTTGCTGGGTATTCTTTCCTCTTATAATGCTTAAACAACAATTATCATCATTTGTGCCCAATGCAAAACAAAACAGAGATATCCACTCCTCACCACCAAGGTACCACACCATACACCAAAAATAAATGCTCCTTGTCAGCAGCCCGTATATTTCAGGTAAGCCACACCCTTTTTAAAATAGATTCAAATCACACTTTCACAATAATGGACCAGTTGGACCATAAATTAAACAGGGGGACAGTTGCCCTTTAAGACACAAGTATTGTGGATATACTCATTTTAATCATGTAGACCGGTCCGACGCGGCGTTTCTCCCACCCAATGGTGTTCTGGTGGGTTCATCAGGGACATCAGTCTATCCAGCAGGGCTCTTATTAGAGTCCCAGGGCGCCCAGGGTGGGTATTCAATGCATTCCCTCACTCCCAAATCACAGTAGATGGCGGCCCCCACCCTACCCATCTGCACCCTTTTATAACTGCTGCTCCATACTGCCCAGGGAGGGGGCGGTGACGGCATGAGTGCCACCGCGCACTCACTTCCGCGTGTCAAAGGGCGGAAGTGTGTCATAGGAGAGCGGTCACATGACCGCAGCGGTCCGTCGCGGATATTTATTCGTGTGCACCTGCAAAAGACTTCCCCCGGAAACAAGAACACTGTACCCGGGGTTCCGGATCAATAATCCGGTGACAATCTAAACAGTGGAGGCATTACATGATATGTAATATATAGAAATGCCCCCAAATGTAAAAATTACATCAGTGCAACAACGCCCCTGTCAGTATATATAGATGTTAATGCCCCAGATTCCTCAAGAGCAAATACCAGCCCCCACACACATACGACCCTCCACACTCACAGCGCTCTGGTCCTTCCACCAGGGGAGACACGGACGATAGAAACAGGGTTACAATAAGTATCTTTAGATGAGGAGGATATTTTAGGGACAGACAGACATAACAAGATCAGTACAGACCACTCACATAAAAGTATTACTGTATGAAAAAATGAAAAGCAAGAGATAATGTAACAGCCTCTCAGTGGAAGCCCATTAGATATAGTATAGTCCTAGATCCACTTTGGGATTGATAGACTTAAACAGAATACAGGTCTCGATATACTAGACCCCTGGAATGGGATACTAGAGTTAGGTGCGGTTACCAGAGATATCGACTCGGAACCCTCAAACATATAGTGTCCTACAAAAAGGATCCATTTTGTAGGACACTATATGTTTGAAGGTTCCGAGTTAGGTGCGGTTACCAGAGATATCGACTCGGAACCCTCAAACATATAGTGTCCTACAAAAAGGATCCTTTTTGTAGGACACTATATGTTTGAAGGTTCCGAGTTAGGTGTGGTTACCAGAGATATCGACTCGGAACCCTCAAACATATAGTGTCCTACAAAAAGGATCCTTTCTGTGGGGGGGTCTGTGTGGTGTGTGTTTATCTGTGTTGTGTGTGTCTCTTTGTGGTGTGTGTGTGTGTGTGTGTGTCCCTGTGGGGTGAATGCATGTGTCCCTATAGGGTGTGTATGTGTGTGTGTGTCTCTGTGGGGGGTGTCTGTGTGGGGTGTGTGTGTCTCTGTGTTGTGTGTTTCTCTTTGTGGTGTGTGTGTGTGTGTCCCTGTGCGGTGAGTGCATGTGTCCCTATAGGGTGGCTATGTGTGTGTGTCCTTGTGGGGGGGGTCTGTGTGGTGTGTGTGTCAGTGTTGTGTGTGTCTCTTTGTGGTGTGTGTGTCCCTGTGGAGTGAGTGCATGTGTCGCCATAGGGTGTGTGTGTGTCCCCTTGGGGGGGTGTGTGTGTGTGTGTGTCTGTGTTGTGTGTGTCCTGTAATACTGTGCCCTGTACCTCATTATATATTACAGGAGTGTGCCCCATAACAGGACTGCACTAACACCAGCTCACAACTGAAATATTTTGTAATTCTGCCCCCTATTGTGCCCCATAGTGAGTCCTGTGCTTCATATAGTATAGAAGTGGTGCCTAAACCCCATAACAGGACTGTGCCAACGCCAGGTCAGAGAACCGAGCACTGTGCGCCATAATGGTCCATGTGTGCTGCACTATATAGAATCGGGCTGTTCCCTATAATGTGACCTGAGCCTCATTGTACATTACTGATGTAATGTGCCTTATAATATACTTGTGCCTCATGTCACCTGCTGTATATATGTCTGAGCACCTAATACACTGATGTATTATAACAATTGAAGGACTATGGTGGCGGGAGGAGGAAGACCATATAAACCATGATGAGGGACACATACAGTATATCACAATAAGGGCCATATTCCAGGAGGAGGACCATATAGAGGAGGATGAGGGACATTAATACATAATGAAGGGGGAGAGGAGTAAATCTGTGAGTCTCTAAAGTATGTAGAACATTACACAGGGCCCATACATCTGACCAACGTGTGCATGGGGGGGTGTTCCCAGGTATAATTTTCACACTGGAGCCCATCAGACTTTAGTTACGCCACTGCCCATAGACTTATATGGGTGTGAGTGATCTGAGACTTGCATACAATTGCAGCATGCTGCAACTCTTGTCTCGGCCAGTATAAGGCCAAGAAAAATTTCGCAGGTCTGAGCTGCCTGATTGACGAATATTGGTGCGAGTGGAATACGAGATTATTCCACATTTAACTCATGCGAGTTTGATACCAGTGTGGCTTTACCATAAGGGCTCGAACACACGCTGCTACTTACATCCAAGTTTGACGGACGAGATTCGGAACAGGCTGGATCAGTGACCCTGAACGGCCTCTCCCTGTCTGGACGGGGAATGACAGCTGCTTGTTTTTCTGTGCAGTATCGCATTCCCCGTCCACAGAGAGAGAGGTCGTTCAGGGTCACTGCTCCAGCCTGTTCCGAGTCTCCTCTGTCAAACTCGGATGAGTGTGTCCGAGCCCTTAGACTAACTATTCCCTTGTGTTAAGATCTTTTGTTAAGCCTTCTGGGATGTCTGTATCTACACATCGCTCCATGCGGGTAATAATAATAATAATAATAATAATTAATAATCTTTCTATATATAGCGCCAACATATTCCGCATGGCTTCACAATTCAAAGTAACAGTTATCAGAAAATACAATAATTAAAGCAAAATAATGACAGCACTGCTCATAACAGCTTAGGGTGCCTTCACACTGCAGTGTGATCCAGTGCGGGGTTGTCAGGGATGAACCTGTAGCGCCGTGGTCCTGACCTATCAGCAGCGGGAGCTGCGTGCGGCTGCACACCGGACCGGAGGGCATATTAGCCCTCCGTTTCGGTGTGCTGATCCAGTCCGCGGTTGTCAGGTTCATACCTGACAGCCCCGGACCGGATCACACCGCAGTGTGAAGCCGCTCTTAGAATCTAACAATGAGGTGGGAGTGCAAAGGCTTATTTACAATGATGGTCTAGTCAACTTGAGGAAATGGGGAATAGATAAGAACAGCATAAGTGGCCACTAACCATTATTTGGAATGAATTTGAGACTGTTGGAGCGGATAGACTGTCTAAATGACTTTGACTAGGGATCATGATAGGCCGCCCTCAAAAGATATGTTTTTAGGTAGTATCTGAAACTATGTAAATTGAGGATAGACCTAATATTTGGGGTTAAAGCATTCCAGAGAATTGTTTCAGCTTGGGAGAAGTCTTGGTGCCTGGAGTGGGAGGCTTGGATTAATGCAGAAGTGAGTCTAAAGTCACTTCCAGAGTGAAGAGAATGGGTGGGGTGATAGACAGAGAGGAGGGTAGAGAGGTAGGGAGGTGCTGCACTGTGAAGAGCTTTGTGGTTGAGAAGAAGAACTTTGAATTATCAGGTATTCTCTCTGTAAGGCTCCTGCCTATATGTGGCTTTCTCTTTCCTAGCGGTTGTGGTGCAGGGTGCTGAAATTAGCATTCACTGCACCCTTTGAATCACATGTTCTGGGGAAATCATGTGATCTGCTGGGCAGGCTATTTAAGTTTGCTCCTCCATTTAGATTTTGCCTTTGATCAGTGACCTTACCTGACTAATGCCTCTTTAATCTCTTGAATTGAATTTGTTTTGCTTCATAGTTCTTTACTTTGGCTTGTTTGACTTCTCCTCTAGTGTGTTTTTGTGGCGCCCCACAACGAGTGCGTCACAAGAGGGTATTGCAGCCATAAATGCAGCCACAATTTTCTCTGACACAGCAGTGATCTGGTTAACTTAGAAATCTAACCCTGCATGCATCACCTAGAACAGAGGGCCAATCCTAGGTCCTGGTGGGCAGAGTGCTAGGGAAGTGTGTAGGAGAACAGACCCTTAGTCATAGAGAGAAGGGCTCTAGAACTTGACCTGAGCAGTCTAGAACTTGGAGTAGGACCGGGGGCTCCGCACCCCGTGCAGCCCCCGGGCCGTCACCGGTCGGGTGTCAGCACCTGAGGCCCCAAAAACCGGGATTGGGCATCGTAACCACAGGTTCCCAAAAGACTCCCGTGCCCACAACTCACAGCCGGTTCACTGGTACCGAAGCTGGCAGCAGTTCACCTCTGCTACGCGAACCAGAAGCGTGGAGGAGCAGCTTCACAGGAGCACCCCACCACCAGCCAACTTCCAGTCGTCTAACCAGCGGTGTACCCACCGAGGGATCCAAGGCTCCCCAAAACATCCATAACGTACATCTTGGATAGGGCATTGAAGCAGCCTCCCCGTACCCGACCTGGTATTCCTGGGCGACACTGGCAACCACTTAGTTAGAATGGAGGAACACTGCGGATTTCTAAGGGACACCATCACTGCTGAGTCCACCCGGTCCACTACCCGTGAACTGTATACCATGTACTGCCTGCTGGTTACAGTAAAGACCCGTTGCAGAGACTTTCTGTGTCCGTGCTTCCTTATGAACTGTCCGTCCGCACTACAAGGTAACCGCAGCTGCCGCACAACATCTTAAGCAGCTCCAGCCTCCGGGGATCACCGCTCAGCCTGTGGGGAGCGTTCCATCTTGCTGCTGTCCATCCCCCGGAGGTTCCGCAGCGTTGGTAACGATTACCGAAACTACTCATAGGTGGCGTCACGAATAAATTAAAACCCCTTTAATCTGTTCCACCAAGAAGTCTTCAACCTTTTTGATCTGCACTACACCGGGCCCCACTACCGGCAGGCGCGGCCCACCCGTGACAAGGAGGAAGGAAGCATCGCCTGTCTAAACCGGAGTCCCGGCCACGGTGAGTCAGAAAATGGCGTCACGAACAGGATACGAGCAGGCCCGTTATCCAACGGGTATAATGTGCTTAAAAATGACTTTATTGTCTACAAATTGGACTTTGTTCGTCCCTAAAAGAACTTTCCCGCCTTTTCACCGTGGGCCAAGATGGCGCCACGTTCCCGCCTCAAGAGTCCGCCACGTGCAAGCCCAGGAGTGAGTCAACCCCCCCCCCCCTCATCGTGGGAGGGCTAAAGAAAATGGCGCCAAACTCTTTGTCCGCCCTGATTGCTCGAATCAACCATGGGGGCGGACCCCAAAGACTTTTCCAACCATTGGACTACAAAAGCCCAGAGGAAATGGCAGTGTCACAGAAGTTCTTCACCAGCTCTTACCAGAACGCTTACCGGTTGAACGGCTGTGGTTTCCCTCCAAAAGAAGAGAATGGCCAGCATGAGACTCCAAGACCTAATGTGGGAGGTCGAGGCGGAGGCCAGACCAGCCATCGGCCAACCGGGTCCGGGTCCTGCCCTTACCATTGACGGCAGCCCCGACTTCTGGCTAGAGGCTCTACAAGACCTCCGGGTGCGATTACTTGAGACTGTAGAGTGGACGATTCGCAGCTGGAGCGCGACCCTAGGCAGATGACTACACCATGCGATGCAGCAGAGCCGACCGGGTACCGCTACTCCAGGCCCAGACGACGTCGCCAGCTTCTCAACCGCCTCACCGTCGCCTACCACCTGTCCTGCTTCGTCACCGGAGCCCATAGACTGCATCATTCCGGTGGAGGCCACAGCTCAGCTTGTTCCAGCGGTTAATCCCGCAGCCGACCCCGTTCCTGAGCCGGAGCTTACCATACGCTCCATAGAAGAACTTGATCTTTACCAGATTCCCACCGAGGAACCCGCGACGTGTTTCACCACTACAGAGACTGTCGCCTGTTTTGTCCCCGTACCGGAGGCTTCCCTTGCAATTGCCGAGGCCTACCTGGTAACCGGGATTGAGACCCCTCTACCTAGAGTTACAGATGAAGAGGCAGGCAGCCTGGAAGCCCTGCAGGACGTCTCTGTGGAAGGATCCGCAGCACCACCGCCCTGTTGTACAGAGGAACCAGCTTCAACATCTCCAGCCATCGAGCAGCCTGATGTGGTCATCGAGGAAGAGGTAGAGGAGGATGACGACGAGACCCGCAGCATCGCTGAGGATCTCGACACCGGGTTCGCTTGGGGAGACACCGAGGAACTTCCTACCGGGCATACAGCTCGGATACACTGGTCGGGTGCAACGCTGACACCTTCCCCTGTGCTGTTCCACCGGGTGCCGGTCCAGACAGCCCGCCAAGTTCAAGTTTCCTGCCAAACCAACAGCACCATCACTCATCTCTACACCCCGAGCCGTGCCGACGGAGATGTACGCCAGAGACGACGAGAGGAGTGGCAAGCCCGTGAACGCGCCAACATGCAGGCCCGTGCCGAGGCTCGCCGCCAGCCGCCGCTGCCTGATGAACTCCGCCGCTAAGGTAGAATTTCCACCCTTTAACTTATATACCGGGTGGGGGTTCGCTTGGGAGGTGGGTTTGAATGAGGAGGTGTTTGTGGGGCGCCGGGACGTTGAGTCAAACTTGCCGAGAGGACATCCCGATCGCGACCTATACCGGGGCGATGTAATCACCTATGAACGCTATGCTTGTCCAGATGGGTGGCTCGCTATCCGGGTGCGCCATCGTTCTCCGCGCCAGTAACTTTAAGACTTGAACTTACTCAATGACTCTGTTCCTGTTAATCACTGTCTGTGCGATCTGGCGGCTACAGCCTGAACTTTTACCCAAGGACAGCCGACCGCCCGCCGGGTCCGCACCAAGTGTTTTACCTGCTTCACTTTTATGCAAAATAATGACCTGTCATTAATAAAAGTGTATATAACCTGTTATAAAATACAAAATCCTCTGTAATGTGGGTAGTGTGACGCTTGGGGACAAGCGTATTCAACCAAGGGGGAGTGTGGCGCCCCGCAACGAGTGCGTCACAAGAGAATATTGCAGCCATAAATGCAGCCGCAATATTCTCTGACACAGCAGTGATCTGGTTAACTTAGAAATCCAACCCTGCATGCATCACCTAGAACAGAGGGCCAATTCAAGGTCCTGGTGGGCGGAGTGCTAGGGAAGTGTGTAGGAGAACAGACCCTTAGTCATAGAGAGAAGGGCTCTAGAACTTGACCTGAGCAGTCTAGAACTTGGAGTAGGACCGGGGGCTCCGCACCCCGTGCAGCCCCCGGGCCGTCACCGGTCGGGTGTCAGCACCTGAGGCCCCAACAACCGGGATTGGGCATCGTAACCACGGGTTCCCAAAAGACTCCCGTGCCCACAACTCACAGCCGGTTCACTGGTACCGAAGCTGGCAGCAGTTCACCTCTGCTACGCGAACCAGAAGCGTGGAGGAGCAGCTTCACAGGAGCACCCCACCACCAGCCAACTTCCAGTCGTCTAACCAGCGGTGTACCCACCGAGGGATCCAAGGCTCCCCAAAACATCCATAACGTACATCTTGGATAGGGCATTGAAGCAGCCTCCCCGTACCCGACCTGGTATTCCTGGGCGACACTGGCAACCACTTAGAATGGAGGAACACTGCGGATTTCTAAGGGACACCATCACTGCTGAGTCCACCCGATCCACTACCCGTGAACTGTATACCATGTACTGCCTGCTGGTTACAGTAAAGACCCGTTGCAGAGACTTTCTGTGTCCGTGCTTCCTTATGAACTGTCCGTCCGCACTACAAGGTAACCGCAGCTGCCGCACAACATCTTAAGCAGCTCCAGCCTCCGGGGATCACCGCTCAGCCTGTGGGGAGCGTTCCATCTTGCTGCTGTCCATCCCCCGGAGGTTCCGCAGCGTTGGTAACGATTACTGAAACTACTCATAGGTGGCGTCACGAATAAATTAAAACCCCTTTAATCTGTTCCACCAAGACGTCTTCAACCTTTTTGATCTGCACTACACCGGGCCCCACTACCGGCAGGCGCGGCCCACCCGTGACAAGGAGGAAGGAAGCATCGCCTGTCTAAACCGGAGTCCCGGCCACGGTGAGTCAGAAAATGGCGTCACGAACAGGATACGAGCAGGCCCGTTATCCAACGGGTATAATGTGCTTAAAAATGACTTTATTGTCTACAAATTGGACTTTGTTCGTCCCTAAAAGAACTTTCCCGCCTTTTCACCGTGGGCCAAGATGGCGCCACGTTCCCGCGCTCAAGAATCCGCCACGTGCAAGCCCAGGAGTGAGTCAACCCCCCCCTCATCGTGGGAGGGCTAAAGACAAATGGCGCCAAACTCTTTGTCCGCCCTGATTGCTCGAATCAACCATGGGGGCGGACCCCAAAGACTTTTCCAACCATTGGACTACAAAAGCCCAGAGGAAATGGCAGTGTCACAGAAGTTCTTCACCAGCTCTTACCAGAACGCTTACCGGTTGAACGGCTGTGGTTTCCCTCCAAAAGAAGAGAATGGCCAGCATGAGACTCCAAGACCTAATGCGGGAAGTCGAGGCGGAGGCCAGAGCAGCCATCGGCCAACCGGGTCCGGGTCCTGCCCTTACCATTGACGGCAGCCCCGACTTCTGGCTAGAGGCTCTACAAGACCTCCGGGTGTGATTACTTGAGACTGTAGAGTGGACGATTCGCAGCTGGAGCGCGACCCTAGGCAGACGACTACACCATGCGATGCAGCAGAGCCGACCGGGTACCGCTACTCCAGGCCCAGACGACGTCGCCAGCTTCTCAACCGCCTCACCGTCGCCTACCACCTGTCCTGCTTCGTCTCCGGAGCCCATAGACTGCATCATTCCGGTGGAGGCCACAGCTCAGCTTGTTCCAGCGGTTAATCCCGCAGCCGACCCCGTTCCTGAGCCGGAGCTTACCATACGCTCCATAGAAGAACTTGATCTTTACCAGATTCCCACCGA
Organism: Allobates femoralis; assembly: GCA_033576535.1. NCBI lineage: Eukaryota > Metazoa > Chordata > Amphibia > Anura > Aromobatidae > Allobates > Allobates femoralis. Next base: position 377,670,837 of record JARQOC010000002.1, read on the forward strand.
GGAACCCGCGACGTGTTTCACCACTACAGAGACTGTCGCCTGTTTTGTCCCCGTACCGGAGGCTTCCCTTGCAATTGCCGAGGCCTACCTGGTAACCGGGATTGAGACCCCTCTACCTACAGTTACAGATGAAGAGGCAGGCAGCCTGGAAGCCCTGCAGGACGTCTCTGTGGAAGGATCCGCAGCACCACCGCCCTGTTGTACAGAGGAACCAGCTTCAACATCTCCAGCCATCGAGCAGCCTGATGTGGTCATCGAGGAAGAGGTCGAGGAGGATGACGACGAGACCCGCAGCATCGCTGAGGATCTCGACACCAGGTTCGCTTGGGGAGACACCGAGGAACTTCCTACTGGGCATACAGCTCGGATTCACTGGTCGGGTGCAACGCTGACACCTTCCCCTGTGCTGTTCCACCGGGTGCCGGTCCAGACAGCCCGCCAAGTTCAAGTTTCCTGCCAAACCAACAGCTCCATCACTCATCTCTACACCCCGAGCCGTGCCGATGGAGATGTACGCCAGAGACGACGAGAGGAGTGGCAAGCCCGTGAACGCGCCAACATGCAGGCCCGTGCCGAGGCTCGCCGCCAGCCGCCGCTGCCTGATGAACTCCGCCGCTAAGGTAGAATTTCCACCCTTTAACTTATATACCGGGTTTGGGGTTCGCTTGGGAGGTGGGTTTGAATGAGGAGGTGTTTGTGGGGCGCCGGGACGTTGAGTCAAACTTGCCGAGAGGACATCCCGATCGCGACCTATACCGGGGCGATGTAATCACCTATGAACGCTATGCTTGTCCAGATGGGTGGCTCGCTATCCGGGTGCGCCATCGTTCTCCGCGCCAGTGACTTTAAGACTTGAACTTACTCAATGACTCTGTTCCTGTTAATCACTGTCTGTGCAATCTGGCGGCTACAGCCTGAACTTTTACCCAAGGACAGCCGACCGCCCGCCGGGTCCGCACCAAGTGTTTTACCTGCTTCACTTTTATGCAAAATAATGACCTGTCATTAATAAAAGTGTATATAACCTGTTATAAAATACAAAATCCTCTGTAATGTGGGCAGTGTGACGCTTGGGGACAAGCGTATTCAACCAAGGGGGAGTGTGGCGCCCCGCAACGAGTGCGTCACAAGAGGATATTGCAGCCATAAATGCAGCCGCAATATTCTCTGACACAGCAGTGATCTGGTTAACTTAGAAATCCAACCCTGCATGCATCACCTAGAACAGAGGGCCAATCCAAGGTCCTGGTGGGCGGAGTGCTAGGGAAGTGTGTAGGAGAACAGTCCCTTAGTCATAGAGAGAAGGGCTCTAGAACTTGACCTGAGCAGTCTAGAACTTGGAGTAGGAGCGGGGGCTCCGCACCCCGTGCATCCCCCGGGCCGTCACCGGTCGGGTGTCAGCACCTGAGGCCTCAACAACCGGGATTGGGCATCATAACCACGGGTTCCCAAAAGACTCCCGTGCCCACAACTCACAGCCGGTTCACTGGTACCAAAGCTGGCAGCAGTTCACCTCTGCTACGCGAACCAGAAGCGTGGAGGAGCAGCTTCACAGGAGCACCCCACCACCAGCCAACTTCCAGTCGTCTAACCAGCGGTGTACCCACTGAGGGATCCAACGCTCCCCAAAACATCCATAACGTACATCTTGGATAGGGCATTGAAGCAGCCTCCCCGTACCCGACCTGGTATTCCTGGGCGACACTGGCAACCACTTAGTTAGAATGGAGGAACACTGTGGATTTCTAAGGGACACCATCACTGCTGAGTCCACCCGGTCCACTACCCGTGAACTGTATACCATGTACTGCCTGCTGGTTACAGTAAAGACCCGTTGCAGAGACTTTCTGTGTCCGTGCTTCCTTATGAACTGTCCGTCCGCACTACAAGATAACCGCAGCTGCCGCACAACATCTTAAGCAGCTCCAGCCTCCGGGGATCACCGCTCAGCCTGTGGGGAGCGTTCCATCTTGCTGCTGTCCATCCCCCGGAGGTTCCGCAGCGTCGGTAACGATTACCGAAACTACTCATAGGTGGCGTCACAAATAAATTAAAACCGCTTTAATCTGTTCCACCAAGACGTCTTCAACCTTTTTGATCTGCACTACACCGGGCCCCACTACTGGCAGGCGCGGCCCACCCGTGACAAGGAGGAAGGAAGCATCGCCTGTCTAAACCGGAGTCCTGGCCACGGTGAGTCATTTTCCCTGCTGGGTTTCTGTTCTTCCAGTACTGGCAAGACCGAACTGATAGACGGCAGCAGCGGGAATTTTCCTGGTGGGCTGTACGGTCGTTGTGGAGTGGGTGGGGCCTCCTCAAGCAATAGGCAAGCTTTTGCGGCCACTGCCACCCGTCAGTCTTAGCAGGGTCTGGAGAGCTGCGCCAGCCCACCGAGTTGTCAGTGACTCATTAGTCACACACACCAATCTGCTGGTGGACAGACGGCTTACAGTACTTGGAACACGGCTGTGCTATGATAACAGCATGTTCTTTGTGGACAGAGAGAGAACACTCTCCTCTCCCACCAATGAAACGGCCACTATCTGGTCCCAGGAGCCTGGAGCTGGAGGCAGCAGTAAGCAGTTGACAACTCTCTCTCCTCCCTCCTTTGTCCGGTCTCAGCTGCTCCTATGCACTGGGGCCACTTGCGGGACACAACAAGCTGGCTCTGTAAGTCTTCACTACTGCATATACATACCATGTGTTGTGCTGAGAATGGGCTGTGTATATTGCTTGCAGCCTGGCACATATAAATATATGGGCCTACTACTGCCAGTGCATATGCTGGAGTTGGGGCTGGCGGTGTATATGACATACATTATATGGGCCACAAGCCCCAATATATGCCAGTAGTAGGTCGATATAGTATATTCCATATACACAGCCAGCCCCAAGGTAGGTCCAAATATTAAATGGACCTACCCTACTGTCTGTGCTGTAGCTACCCGTGTATATGGAATATACTATATGGACCTACTACTGCCTATGCTGGGGCTTGCTGTGCATATGGCATATACTATATGGACCTACTACTGCCTACACTGGGATTGCCTGTGTATATGGAATGTAATATATGGACCTACTACTGCCTATGCTGGGGCTGCCTGTGTATATGGAATATAATATATGGACCTACTACTGTCAATACTTTTGTCCACCCCCTTGTTTATGTTTGGTGTGGAATTATATCCAATTTGGCTTTAGGACAATTCTTTTTATGTTTTTTCATTGAAGACAAATTAAATGAAGATAATAATACCAAAGAATTTGTGATTGCAATCATTTTCAGGAAGAAACTGAGTATTATCTGACAGAATTGCAGGGGTGTCAATACTTTTGGCCACAACTTTATATCACCCACACTAAAGAGAAGCAGCCACAGACACCACAGTAAGGGTGATTTTATTTTTTAAAGAAATATAGCAGGTAATTTTCTAGTTGATCCATTTGGACGGCCACCGAAGGTTTGTATACATTTTCAAATGGGCCTTACTAGAAAAAAAGCTACCTCGCACTAGCTGTAAATCATAATATGTTTTGACAGTGAACATTCTGTAAATTAAATGTTTGATTTGTCTCTTTATTGTCGTTACCAAAAGGTCTTGTGGAGCAGGTGAAGAGGATGTGCTGGACGCATACCTCCTGATCCAAATGGTCCAAGAACAGGCTCCCTTGTGGGACCACCAACATACGAACATGTCGCACAACAGACTGCTGTGGGATGAGGTCTGTGCTGTGGAGGTCCAGGGATGGAACAGCCTGAATAAATCTGGACACGATCGTCACCGTAAGTAAATTATTGCACATTTCATGAGTCATATGGGTTTTGCGTTGAGTCGACATGTTTGCCGAATCACATTAGTCTCCATGATGTTGACTAAGGTCATTTGGCCCTTTGGGTACCTTTACACACGGCTACATTTGTAGCTTGTCACCAGGTAACTTACTGGTTGCAGTGAAATCATGGATACATGATTCCATTTGTACACAGCAACAAGATAGAACCATGTATCCATGATTTCACTGCAACCAGTAAGTTACCTGGTGACAAGCTACAAATGTAGCCGTGTGTAAAGGTACCCTTTTGGTACCTTTACACGCCGCCACAACAGGATGGATACCAACGGCTACTTCACGTGCACGAGCACGGCCGAACGGTTACCAACGGGAACCGCACCCTCTTTACACGCCGCCACAAGGTGCGCTACGCTACGCTACATCTACAGCTAGCTACATCGCCGGGTGTCGCAAGTAGCCAGCTGTAGCTCATTTACACACCGCTATAACCAGCTACTATGGGCGTACCTGGTGCAGCAGGGCCAGCACATAGGCGTGCCACAATTGTGGATTACAAGCCGTCAGTACGCTGATAGGACGAAGCAATAATATCCTGATTGGGCAGGCATCGCAGGAGGCTGAGTAATACAGCACGCTCGAGCGATTGTGTAGTGTGACTCGTCAGCTCCTTAAATATGCCTCCCTATGCAGCGACTACCAATCGTCATGCAGCAGCTTCCACCAATGATCGCACATGGGGCGCGGTAACACGGAGCCAGGGTCACGCCTTAGCTACATTGCAGCTACATCGCAGGATGTCCTGAGTTCCCTTCCGTTGCTTCTTTACACGCCGATACAGCTCGCTACACTCGGCGATGTAGCCATCTGTTTATGGGCAGTGCACGGATACAGAGGTATCTGTAGCCGGCTGTGTCGTCCCGTCTTCACACGCCGCTACTACGGGCGATATTGGCGCGACAAGCTACAATCGTAGCCTGTAGTGGGTTGTATGCATCCTGTTGTAGCGGCGTGTAAAGGTACCATTTCTGTTTACTTAAACTTGGTTGGACCTAACCAGACACTCTCACCCTGGCCACAAACTGTTGTCTTACTCAGTGTAACTGGTGTTTTCAGCAGACAATGGGTTTTATACATTTTTTAAGAGGTTAGGTTAGATACTGGCCAAATGTATCTTTAGTGAACACACACACACAATAGGTCCATGTTGATTTTCATATTTCCCTGCAGGCCATGATTTGATATGGAAATGGAGGAATATCAGGGACTGTTACTAGGGATGGGCGAATCTACTCGCTAGGACTCGTTACTCGGCGAGTAGTAAGGGACTCGCAGGACTCGGTACTCGGCGAGTTTCCCAGTGATGACTCGCACGAGTCCAATGCAAATCAATATCAATCCTAGTTTTGTCAGAAACGCTGACAAAACTAGGATTGCCATTGTTTGCATTGGACTCGTGCGAGTCATCACTGGCTACTGTGCCAGTGATAGCAGGGAGACTCGCAAAGTAACTGCTGTTTCTTTGCGAGCCGAGTCCAGCTGTCTTCTCTGTGCAGCTCCAGGGTCCTAGAACCTGCCTGCTCACAGAGATGATGTAGCAGTGCTGAGATTATTCTCAGTCTGCTCATTCCCTGTGCATGTAGCATAGAGGACATCGCGTTTTGGACTACGTCGGACGGAAGAGGATTTTTTAAATTAAAGATGGAGTCCCTAATGGCTTTTTTTTTTATTTCAAATAAAAATTTTTCTCTGTGTTTTTTTAACCCTTTATTGGAGATTCTTAGTGGCTGGGTCAAACGTGGCCTGACATTAAGAATCTCGGGCTTAATACCAGCTTGTATAACAAAGCTGGTATTAACCCCTTTATTACCCAGCGTGCTACCGCCACCAGGGCCGCTGGAAGAGCGGGGTTCAGTGCCAGAGGATGGCGCTTCAATGAACGCGCCATCTTCTGGGGCGGCTGCGGGCTGCAATTTGCAGCGGGGGGTGCCCAGAAAGCTTGGGCATCCCTGCGCTGCGGATTCCAGCCCTCAGCTGCTTAGCTGTACCTGGCTAGACATAGAAATTGCGCGGAGCCCCACGCATTTTTTTAAAATTATTTAATGAATTTCAGAGTCAGAGTCTCAGAGTCAGAATCTCAGAATTTCATGAAATAATTTAAAAAAAATGCGTGGGGCTCCGCGCAATTTCTATGTCTAGCCAGGTACAGCTAAGCAGCTGGGGGCTGGAATCCGCAGCGCAGGGATGCCCAAGCTTTCTGGGCACCCCCCGCTGCAAATTGCAGCCCGCAGCCGCCCCAGAAGATGGCGCGTTCATTGAAGCGCCATCCTCTGACGCTGAACCCCGCTCTTCCAGCGGCCCTGGTAGCGGTGGCACGCTGGGTAATAAAGAGGTTAGGGCCAGCTTTGTATTATCAGCTGGCCCTAAGCCCGAAATGTATGGTGGTCACGCCAATATTAGACATGACCGCCATGAATTTCTATTAAATTGTTTTAAAAAAAACACAACACAAAGAAAATTTTTTATTAGAAATAAAAAAAAAAGCCATTAGGGACTCCATCTTTAATTAAAAAAATCCTCTTCCCTCCGACGCAGTCCAAAACGCGATGTCCTCTCTGCTACATCCCCTGTGTATAGATATAGATCTCTATGCACAGGGAATGAGCAGACTGAGAACAATCTCAGCTCTGCTACATCATCTCTGTGCACAGACATTCATGTCTGTTACTGTACACAGGGAATGAGCAGACTGAGAACAATCTCAGCTCTGCTACATCATCTCTGTGCACAGACATTCATGTCTGTACACAGAGAATGAGCAGACTGAGAACAATCTCAGCTCTGCTACATCAGGCAGCAGGCAGGCTCTAGGACCCTGGAGCTGGCAGCCAGCACAGAGGAGACAGGACTCTTATCTGTGCGAGTCAGCGATTACTTACAAAGTAAACGAGCAATGCAAATAAATGACAAAACTAGGATTGCTTCAGGCTGAAGCTTCCGAGACACATCTGCGAGTTGTAAATCTCACACTACTCGCTATTACTCGCTTCCCCATTCATTAACATTGGACTCGCTAGACTCGCAACGAGTAGCGAGTCCTGGGCTCGGACTCGCTAGAGTCAAGCGATTCCGAGTAATTTAGGATTCGCCCATCACTAACTGTTACCGGAAGCACCTGAGAGCACAAGACAAGGCTCGCCGGGGTTGTGAGCCGAGAAAAACACCTTATAAGTATGCCCACTTGCTCCACTTCCTGAAACCGTGCATGTTGGCAAGACGGTAAGTGTTTGAGTAAATGCAGAATTGACAATGATTGTGTTGGTGTCCAGAAGTTTATTGTCTGAGTAGTTAACCTATAACTTGCAAAATTAGCAATTTTTGTAATCGAAAAGAGGTGTTTTCAAAGGTCTCTGGGTGGAGTAATATTCATTTAAAACTGACAATGACATGGTTTTCTGTTTTGATAACATTCATTTTACAAACACAACACAAAAACTTGGACCTAATAGAAAAATCTTAGTTGCGAGAAGCAAAAAATTAGCCGCCACAAATAAAGGACATTGTTAGTTATTGTGTTAATGCTTACAAATATCTTATCTAAAAAGCTTCATGTGCCTTTACTTTGCCTAACTATCACTAATTTAGCTTTTTCTATCTCATCCACAGGACACAAGGCCATCCCCTGCTGGACCCTTCTTCTACAGGCTCTCAGGCACCGGTAACAGTCCCTGAACATGACAGCGGAGACAATTTTGGCCAGGCTGCACGACAATCAGGAGTCCAGCATGCTGGCTCTACTGCAGGCTCCTGTCAACACACGAGCCACTCACAAGCCAGTGCGACAGGTTTTCCCCTATCTGAACCCTCTGACTCAGGTGCAACTTACACCTAAGGTTATAATTAATCACAAGGAAAGTGCAAAATTAGCAACTATTCCAACAATCAGGCCCGGCGTCAGCACCCGGCGCACCCGGGCAAGTGCCGGAGCCCGACTGCTTGGAGGGGGCCCACTGGGCCCCTGAGGGCTAGGGTCACACTTGCATTGTGACCCTAGCCTGACGCAAGTATTGTCTGCTGCAGCGCAGAGCGTTTAATGCTTTGCGCTGCCAGCAACGGAGCCCATAGAAACCCGATGTTTACATTGACAACCAATGGTTGGCAAGGTAAGCATCGGGTTTCTATGGGCTCCAGTGCATAGCATTAAAAGCTATGTGCTGCAGCCGAAAATACTTGCATCAGGCTAGGGTCACAATGCAAGTGTGACCCTAGCCTCAGGGGCCCCTGAGCACACTGCCCCCACAGCCAGGGCCATATCCAGGGGGCAGCTGGGGGGGTCTTTTGCAGGGCGAGCGCACTCAGCCTCCTGCAGCTCCGGAGATCTCCCACCGTGGGAGCCGACAGAGCTTCACACTCTGGGCTGACAGGACCTGTGATGATGTCAATGGAGGGTGGAGTCAGGGGTCACATGACCAGCTCCTCAGTGTATGCAGGACTCTGATTATTATGATGGCCAGCATAGCAATTAGGTGAAGTTTATGTGTGGGGTCTGGAGGGATTTACAGTGTGAATGTAGCAGAGGTGAGTGTGTACTAGGTGTATGGCAATTTGGTGAAGTTTATCTGTGGGGTCAGGAGGGATTTACTGTGTGAATGTAGCAGGAGGCGAAATGTGTACTAGGTGTATGGAGCGGAGCCGAGTGGATACTAGGTGTACTGAGCGGAGCCGTGTGTGTACGAGGTGTACGGAGCGGAGCCGTGTGTGTACGAGGTGTACGGAGCAGAGCCGTGTGTGTACGAGGTGTACGGAGCGGAGCCGAGTGGGTACTAGGTGTACGGAGCAGAGCCGTGTGTGTACTAGGTGTACGGAGCGGAGCCGAGTGGGTACTAGGTGTACGGAGCAGAGCTGTGTGTGTACGAGGTGTATGGAGCGGAGCCGAGTGTGTACTAGGTGTACGGAGCGGAGCCGACTGGGTACTAGGTGTACGGAGCGGAGCCATGTGTGTACGAGGTGTACGGAGCGGAGCCGTGTGTGTACGAGGTGTACGGAGCGGAGCCGAGTGGGTACTAGGTGTACGGAGCAAAGTCGAGTGGGTACTAGGTGTACAGAGCGGAGCCGTGTGTGTACGAGGTGTACGGAGCGGAGCCGGTGGGTACTAGGTGTACGGAGCAGAGCCGTGTGTGTTACTAGGTGTACGGAGCGGAGCCGAGTGGGTACTAGGTGTACGGAGCAGAGCTGTGTGTGTACGAGGTGTATGGAGCGGAGCCGAGTGTGTACTAGGTGTACGGAGCGGAGCCGACTGGGTACTAGGTGTACGGAGCGGAGCCATGTGTGTACGAGGTGTACGGAGCGGAGCCGTGTGTGTACGAGGTGTACGGAGCGGAGCCGAGTGGGTACTAGGTGTACGGAGCAAAGTCGAGTGGGTACTAGGTGTACAGAGCGGAGCCGTGTGTGTACGAGGTGTACGGAGCGGAGCCGAGTGGGTACTAGGTGTACGGAGCGGAGCCGTGTGTGTATGAGGTGTACGGAGCGGAGCCGAGTGGGTACTAGGTGTACGGAGCGGAGTAGTGTGTGTACGAGGTGTACGGAGTGGAGCCATGTGGGTACTAGGTGTAGGAAGCGGAGCCGTGTGTGTACGAGGTGTACGGAGCGGAGCCGTGTGTGTACGAGGTGTACGAAGCAGAGCCCAGTGTGTACGAGGTGTACGGAGCAGAGCCCAGTGTGTACGAGGTGTATGGAGCAGAGCCATGTGGGTACTAAGTGTACAGAGCGGAGCAGTGTGTGTACGAGGGGTACGGAGTGGAGCCGCGTGGGTAGGAGGTGTACGGAGCAGAGCCGCGTGGGTAGGAGGTGTATGGAGCAGAGCCGCGTGGGTAGGAGGTGTATGGAGCAGAGCCGCGTGCGTAGGAGGTGTATGGAGCAGAGCCGCGTGCGTAGGAGGTGTATGGAGCAGAGCCGCGTGCGTAGGAGGTGTACGGAGCAGAGCCGCGTGGGTAGGAGGTGTATGGAGTAGAGCCGCGTGGGTAGGAGGTGTATGGAGCAGAGCCGCGTGCGTAGGAGGTGTATGGAGCAGAGCCGCCTGCGTAGGAGGTGTATGGAGCAGAGCCGCGTGTGTACGAGGTATGTGTACCAGTGTTAGCCCCCTGCGGATTCCGCTCCTATAGTCTCAGCCACCTTTGCCAGCAGCATTCTTCTCCATAGTCTCTTCTGCCGCTGTCTGCATTCTGCAGCTCAGCATGGAGGGGCACGATGTTGTCATCACTGTGCTGATATGTGCAGAGCGACCGGAGGAGACCGGAGCGGCGAGAAGAAAGGTGAGGAGAAGAGAGATCCGAACGGCCAGACACTCCGCTTGGCTGCGGTGCCACCCATAATGCAGTGTGGCTCCATTGAGCTGCTTGCATTATTTGTGTTCTTGAGGATGCTTGTGTATATACCAAGCATCCTCAGATGCACAAAAATGCAACATTTTGCATTTGAAGGGTATTTTTAAAAAGCGCAAGAGAATGCAAACGCATTTTAGCCCGCTCCTAACAACGTGTAATATACTCACTGTCAGAAACAGCTCTTGCTGGTTTCGGCAGTCACTGTTCCTGTAAGGCTGCCTTCAGGTGTTTTTTTTAAATGTGGCAGTTGCGGTAAAATAATCCGCATCTGCCGCATTTTCCGCCTAGCGGCTGCACTTACTACACATTTGCGGCAAGCCCCATGCATTGTCTATGGGGCTTGCGGTAAGTGTGCGGCAATATATATATTATAGTCCATGATATGTACTAAAGGGGGCCCACTGAGACTTTTTCGCCCGGGGCCCACAGAAACCTGGAGCCGGCCCTGCCAACAATCCTACTCACCCATAGTGCTGTGTGTGGTAACTCCTACATAATGGATGATATACCAAGTCCTTTAGGTACAGTTGTCGCCAAAAGTATTGACACCCCTGCAATTCTGTCAGATAATACTCAGTTTTTTCCTGAAAATGATTGAAAATTCTTTGGTATTATTATCTTCATTTAATTTGAAAAAACACAGAAAGAATTGTCCTAAAGCCAAATTGGATATAATTCCACACCAAACATAAAAAAAGGGTGGACAAAAGTATTGACACTGTTAGAAAAATCATGTGATGCTTCTCTAATTTGTGTAATTAACAGCACCTGTAACTTACCTGTGGCACCTAAGAGGTGTTGGCAATAACTAAATCACACTTGCTGCCAGTTGACATGGATTAAAGTTGACTCAACCTCTATCCTGTGTCCTTGTGTGTACCACATTGAGCATGGAGAAAAGAAAGAAGACCAAAGAACTGTCTGAGGACTTGAGAAACCAAGTTGTGAGGAAGCATGAGCAATCTCAAGGCTACAAGTCCATTTCCAAAGACCTGAATGTTCCTGTGTCCACCATGCGCAGTGTCATCAAAAAGTTTATGGCCCATGGCACTGTGGCTAACCTTCCTAGATGTGGACAGAAAAGAAAAATTGATGAGAGATTTCAACGCAAGATTGTGCGGACAGTGGATAAAGAACCTCAACTAACATCACAAAGTTCAAGCTGCCCTGCAGTGGGAGGGTACAATAGTGTCAACCCGTACTATCTGTCGGCATTTGAATGAAAAGGGACTGTATGGTAGGATACCCAGGAAGACCCCATTTCTTACCCGAGATATAAAAAAGCCAGGCTGGAGTTTGCCAAAACTTACCTGAGAAAGCCTAAAACGTTTTGGAAGAATGTTCTCTGGTCAGATGAGACAAAAGTAGAGCTTTTTGGGCAAAGGCATCAACATAGACTTTACAGGAGAGAAAAAGAGGCATTCAAAGAAAAAAACACTGTCCCTACAGTTAAACATGGTGGAGGTTCCCTGATGTTTTGGGGTTGCTTTGCTGCCTCTGGCACTGGGCTGCTTGACCGTGTGCATGGCTTTATGAAGTCTGAGGACTACCAACAAATTTTGCAGCATAATGTAGGGCCCAGTGTGAGAAAGCTGGGTCTCCCTCAGAGGTCATGGGTCTTCCAGCAGGACAATGACCCAAAACACAGTTCAAAAAGCACTAAAAAATGGTTTGAGAGAAAGCACTGGAGAAATCTAAGGCGGCTATCAATGAGTCCAGACCTGAATCCCATAGAACACCTGTGGAGAGATCTAAAAATGGCAGTTTGGAGAAGGCACCCTTCAAATATCAGGGACCTGGAGCAGTTTGCCAAAGAAGAATGGTCTAAAATTCCAGCAGAGCATTGTAAGAAACTCATTGATGGTTACCGGAAGCGGTTGATCGCAGTTATTTTGGCTACAGGTTGTGCAACCAAGTATTACGCTGAGGGTGCCAATACTTTTGTATGGCCCATTTTTGGAGTTTTGTGTGAAATGATCAATGTTTTTCTTTTTGCTTCATTCTCTTTTGTGTTTTTTCATTTAAAACAAATTAAATGAAGATAATAATACCAAAGAATTTGTGATTGCAATCATTTTCAGGAAGAAACTGAGTATTATCTGACAGAATTGCAGGGGTGTCAATACTTTTGGCCACAACTGTATGTTTCCTATTGGTATAGCCACCAGATCAACCACTTTGACGATGGGGTGATCTCTAAGAAAATCATGGAGGGATTGCTGGTGGAAAATCCAAAGAAACCAATCCTATATTTTATACCAAATGTCCACATAGACATTAGCAATCCCCCTGGTCGCCCCATCATCTCAGGCATAGACGATTATGCAAACCCTCCTGCAGATTTATTGAGTTTATTTGAAAAAGCTGGTAATCACTTTACCATCATACATACGAGATACAACTGACATCCTCAAGAAAATAGAGGGACTGACAATATGTGACGACATGTTTTTGGTTAACCCTGATGTCGAGTCTTTATACACATCTATCGCTCACGATGATGGTATATGAGCGGTCCGCTTGTTTCTTAGGATGACCAACTGGGATTCAAAATAGTGTGACCTGATTGTCGAACTTTTGGAATTCATTCTTACCTACGTCTTTGGGGACTGCTTCTTTCTGCAAAGACGCGGTATCGCGATGAAAGCGGCCTGTGCTACATCTTATACAAATTTACTTTTGGGCATCTAGGAGCGGTCCTTATTTCAGGAAGGAGACGTTGTGGAATTTGAACGGGTCCCTGCTTGGTTCAGATACAGAGATGACCTGTTATTCATCTGGCAGGGTACAATATCTGAACTGGATTTATTTTCACTTTCAATTCACAATGGTCCAAGATAAAAGATATCCTGAATAGACATTGGCTGATGTTATGCACAGATGCTACTCTTGATAAATATCTACCTAAAACAAGGACTCCACGAAGAGGGAGGAATCTTAGGGATATATTGTCTAGCAGTCATTACATTCCTAAAAAAATGTAATTTCTTTGGCGAGAGATCAATACAAACGTGTGTAGGTTGTTTTCCATGTGGTGACTGCTTGACATGTACCCAAGGTAACATCCAGTGGTGTATCCAGGGTTGCCGGCGCCCGGGCCAAGGATCTGTTTTGGCACCCCCCCCCCCAAAAAGTAGGTGAGGACTGGGGGGGGGTACTAGCAGTGGAGGTCGGGGGTGCTATCAGATGGGCGGGGGGGGGTGCAGTGACAGCTTGGTTTTGGACCTGAGCTGTAGACGACCCCTGCAGATCAGGGCCATGAAGCCACTAGAAATGATCAGCCCTGGTAGGACTACATGTCCCAGCACGTCCACCTTACCTGGTCAGCGCCTTAGTGAATACAGGCCGGCTGTGCAGCAGCTGGAGATATGTCCGCAGCAGGGCTGTGTGCAGGGACACGCTGGGCTCAGGGGCCGGTTTGGATGCTAGCGGCATGACTGCACTGATCCCCTGCTCCTGCTGTATAGTAGGACCGCTGACTCCACATATGTCACTATGACAGCAGCCTGCACTCTCCCAGCGCAACATCAGACAGAAACCAAAGTGTCCAGTACGGAGCAGCAATAACACATGGAGGAACTCACTCCATGTTTTCGGATATATTCCAGTGTGACAAATATGTGACGGCCCCTAACTAAACAGAGTGCTGATTGGCTCTTACTAGGTTTGTGATATGTGATTGGTCGGCTCGGCTGCTACGAAACGTTGATTGGTTGGTGGTAGAACTAACTCTTTTCTGATTGCTTGTGCACTCTTAGAGGAAAATGTAACCTCCCTGAAAGTAGGCGGAGCCACAGCCGGCAGCTGGCGGGAGTACTTGGGCGCGGGAAATTCAGTGTGTCGGGATGGTGCTGCAGAACAGCGGAAAACTGAGAGCCAAAGCCCGGGGAGACTGGGAGGGCCCGCAATGAGTATCCGCAGCAGTGGTGTATCTAGGGTTGCTGGCGGGGGAGGTCGGGAGTGCTATCAGATTTCGGCCCTGCCGCTCAAATTGCAGAGGGGGGGTTCCGGCGGCGCCCCCCGCTGTGCTGCGCCCGGGACAAAAGGTCCGGCTGCACCTCCCTAGATACGCCCCTGGTAACATCATACAAGCTAAAGAATTCTGTTCCTTTGATGGTAAAACTGTATACAATATATTTCTTGCAGCACAACTCATGTGACTTACTACGCGACTTGTACCTGTGATAAGATCTATATCGGGCTTACTACCCGCCAGTTGTGTATTAGGATAAGTGAGAATTGTGAATGCTGCATCTATCGAGGATGACAACTTACTGTAAACTATACTGAAGCATTTCAAGTCCGTTCAAGGATGTAATCCTAACAGACTGAAGGTCAGAGCTATTGAGAGATTGCAGTACGGGATCAGGGGAGGCAAACTACCCAAGCTACTTGCACAAATGGAGTGCAAGTTGATGGTCAAGTTGGACACCATATCCCCAATGGGATTAATTAAGAAATCTTACTATTCGGTCCTATCAAGTGTTCTGATATTGAACCAGTTTAAAAAAATTAATCCAGAAAGAATTAAAAGATCTATATTTGAGTTCCTCATTGACCTAACAGAGTAATAAAATTGTACCATCTCTGCAAGATAATCCTGAATTGGTAATAAGACAAGCTCTGATGAGCGGTGGGGGGGGGGTTCAGTGGTCCTATTAAATAAATCCCTGTATAGCATCTTGAATTACTAAATTTTGGAGGATACTATCATATATTCTGTTTCACAAGGCAATCCCACATTGAGATTTAATGAGGAATTTATGGTAAGTAATTTTCTTACTATGGATCGATCTATGGGGGTTATATCCAAAAAAAGGTAGAGTATTTGTATGTATATGAACCTGTAGTCCCTATTTTTCATTCTGTACCAAAACTGCACAAAGGGAGGTTTCCACTACTCATGAGACCTATTGTCTCTGGGATAGGATCGTATAGTGAATACTTGTCAGAATAGGTGGGATCCCTTTTGCAGCCGGTGGTCCAAATTTGTTCCAGGTACATAAAAGAATCCTACACGATATGCATCCCACACGATATGGAAATGCAAGCTGTTTCATAAATGCTAGAAAAGAACTCAAATTACATCTCGAATTTGATTTCCTTTGTTTGTCTGGCACTTGACTTCCTACATGTGGTAATGTAGTAGTGCAGCCATGTACCGTATATACTCGCGTATAAGCCGAGTTTTTCAGCCCAAAAATTGGGCTGAAAAGTACCCCCCTCGGCTTATACGTGAGTCAATACGGCAGCCCCAGCAGCCACAGCAGCCTCAGTAATCCAGGGCCCCCCCAGCCTTGCTCCCGTCACCTGTAAAGTAAAATTTACTTATCACTGTCCCGCTGCCGTCCGCGCCCCCATCTGCCGACATGCGATCCTCCATCTTCATGCGTCTTCTTCCAGTTTTCTCTGTTCGTCGCCGGCAATGACGTCATTTCCGGCGCCGAACACAGGAAGTCGGAAGAAGACGCATGAAGATGGAGGATCGCGGTGTCAGCAGATGCGGGCGCGGACGGCAGCGGGACAGTGATAAGTATATTTTACTTTACAGGTGACCAGAGCAAGGCTGGGGGGGCCCTGGATTACTGGGGCTGCTGTATACTACCGCTGGGGCTGCTATATACTACCACTGGGGCTGCTGGGGCTGCTGTATACTACCACTGGGGCTGCTGGGGCTGCTGTATACTACCACTGGGGCTGCTGGGGCTGCTGTATACTACCACTGGGGCTGCTGGGGCTGCTGTATACTACCACTGGGGCTGCTGGGGCTGCTGTATACTACCACTGGGGCTGCTGGGTTCCTGTATACTACCACTGGGGCTGCTGGGGCTGTTATATACTACCACTGGGGCTGCTGGGGCTCCTGTATACTACCACTGGGGCTGCTGGGGCTGCTGTATACTACCACTGGGGCTGCTGTATACTACCACTGGGGTTGCTGTATACTACCACTGGGGCTGCTATATACTACCACTGGGGCTGCTGTATACTACCACTGGGACTGCTGTATACTACCGCTGGGGCTGCTATATACTACCACTGGGGCTGCTGGGGCTGCTGTATACTACCACTGGGACTGCTGTATACTACCGCTGGGGCTGCTATATACTACCACTGGGGCTGCTGGGGCTGCTGTATACTACCACTGGGACTGCTGGGGCTGCTGTATACTACCACTGGGGCTGCTGGAGCTGCTGTATACTACCACTGGGGCTGCTGGGGCTCCTGTATACTACCACTGGGGCTGCTGGGGCTGCTATATACTACCACTGGGCTGCTGGGGCTCCTGTATACTACCACTGGGGCTGCTGGGGCTCCTGTATACTACCACTGGGGCTGCTGGGGCTGCTGTATACTACCACTGGGGCTGCTCTATACTACCACTGGGGCTGCTGGGGCTGTTATATACTACCACTGGGGCTGCTGTATACTACCACTGGGTCTGCTGTATACTACCGCTGGGGCTGCTATATACTACCACTTGGGCTGCTGGAGCTGCTGTATACTACCACTGGGGCTGCTGGGGCTGCTGTATACTACCACTGGGGCTGCTGTATGCTACCACTGGGGCTGCTGGGGTTCCTGTATACTACCACTGGGGCTGCTGGGGCTGCTATATACTACCACTGGGGCTGCTGGGGCTCCTGTATACTACCACTGGGGCTGCTGGGGCTCCTGTATACTACCACTGGGGCTGCTGCTGATACTACCACTGGGGCTGCTGGGGCTGCTATATACTACCACTGGGGCTGCTGTATACTACCACAGGGGCTGCTGTATACTACCGCTGGGGCTGCTATATACTACCACTGGGGCTACTGGGGCTGCTGTATACTACCACTGGGGTGCTGTGGGGCTGCTGGGGCTGCTGTATACTACCACTGGGGCTGCTGGGGCTGCTATATACTACCACTGGGGCTGCTGGGGCTGCTATATACTACCACTGGGGCTGCTATATACTACCACTGGGGCTGCTGTATACTACCACTGGGAGGCCTGTATACCACTGGGGGGGCCTGTATACCACACTGCTGGGGGCTGTATACCTGTGCTGGGGTCCACCCTCGGCTTATACACGAGTCAATAAGTTTTTCCAGATTTTTGGGGCAAAAGTAGGGGGGTCGGCTTATACACGAGTCGGCTTATGCACGAGTATATACGGTATATAGTTAATTGTTGCTGACCCAGTTAGGGTATATGTGTGTAGTCCTTGTTTAGTGATGTGTATATGTAGATTTTCTATGAGTGTAGAATGCAATGTATGCATGCCCAATTACGTGACTAAGGAGTGAGTGGCAATGGGCTATGTGTAGCCCGGACTCCAATGTAAATTGTTAGCATCAAGGTGTGCTCCCTGTTGGTTTTCCAGCTAACGTGTTATTAAGACCAGAAAGAAAAATAAAACCCCACTGGCGTGGCCGGAAAATCGGTCCATATAACCCTGTCGCCATGCCGAGGGCATGTGCTGGGGGTTTACTTGTGGTGGGTCCCCCCGAAGACAAGGGAGACACCCGATACATGATAATCACCTGTTTAACACCAAGGACAGTATGATGGATGCCCAGATAGGGGTCGCACTGGACTTGGCAGGGACTGTGCATAGTTAATTACGCATATTTTTCTACTTTTATATTTAGCAATGCTAAAGTAAATGTATCTCCCATTTATGGGATGAAAAGTTTTCATTGTTCTTGTTATTTAGTATTATAAAAATTTTGCATGTCTTTGTACAACTTGTTTATCTGTTTTTTATCAGCCCGAGGACATGCTGAATTTAAGGAGGGGGGAGTGTGGCGCCCCTGCGGATCCAGTCGCCAAAGGGGTACTGCACCCCTGTTAGGGTGTAGTATCTCACTCTCTGGTAAGAGGGGCACATACTGGTGCCGAGACAGCCAGACCACACACTAGAAACCATTGTTGTGAGGATGGGTGGAGAGGAAGTAGTTAGAGGGAGCACCTGTGAGGAGTGAAGTTAGGAAGCAGACACGTAGATGACATGGGACACATGACAAAGAGTATAAAAAGAGTGGGAAAGATCTAGAAACAGGAGATGACAGTAGAACAGCAGAAGGAGAGACAGTTGAGCTGCAGAGAGAGAAAAGGAGAGTAAAGCTGCTAGAGTCGAGTTGGAGGGAAGCTAGAGAAAAAAAGCCTGCCACAGAAGGAAAAGAACTTGAAAGAAGTCTCCAGAGGCCAGACTGAGGAGCAGAGAAGGAGAACTAGGTGGCTTCAGGAGGAAGAAAGGGTCTCAGAGACACGGGCAGTGACCATTCCACCCATAAGACTCGTATCCATTGTCAAGTGCAAGGCAGTGGAGGGACTAGGCCAAAGAACAGGGGCACTGGGACCCCAAAACTAGTGAAGTCAGACAAGGCTCAGCTAGCAACCCGGAGACTTTGTGGTACTTCTATGGTGACACGGTCGACAACTGCACATGTCTGCTAAAATGGTGGCTACCATAGGGCCAAGGGGAGATACTGCAGGTTTACCACAAAGAAAAGCCCACAGCTACTGGCTCAGAGCTCTGTGTGGCGAGTTGCAAGACACGAGGGCGCAGCAAGCGCAGTGTGAGATGGCAGAGAAAGGACAGAGAAGGGGTTCCGATTACATGACATCCTTCTATCCTACCAGGAGTAGCTGGATCCCTGCCTCCAAGAACACAATGCTCAGTGGGCTATTGCACAGAGACTATGAATAAAAGATCTGAAAACTGCAACCTGCTTTGTCTGTGAACTTTCTTGATGCATCATGAGTACCAAAAACATAACCATCAACTCAATCAGGTACTTTCTGCTACCCTGTGGGTCAGCCCTACCCATAGAGGGCTTAACAACACTGCTGCCTCCCTAACATTGGCCCCCCAGAAGATCTGTCATGCAGTACTGGCCATCTATAGCCGCAACCTGCGGGTGGCGTCATGTAAAATTAACAAGTATCCCCAAGTCCGGTCATCCCTGTCCCAAATGAACCCTCCATGCCACATGACCTTCCCTAAGAAAGAGAACCACTCGCACCATACTTTAATGACAACACCAGGGTCACGGAGTCTGGTCTCGATCTCTGTGATTTCCGTGAGGAAGCTTCAAAGCCCTGGAGGGGCATGTCATATTGAAAGCCAAACGAAGTGTCAGATATTTAATATCCTACCAAAGTTTTAGTTACTTAATGACCTACCAATGTGTTAAGTACACAGTACCCTACCAATATGTTACGTACTATACATTACCAGTGTTTTAAATACTCAATGCTCTTTACTTTTAAGGTAAAAGCAAAGCTGATCTTTGAGATTCTTAAAAATGCAACAGGAAAAAAGCAGCAAAATGTTGCAAGTAAAGCAGCAAGAAAAATCATCATAACAGGCAGGGAAAGCTTTTTTACTGCCAACCAAAAGGGCCTTTGCTGCAGAAAGAAAAACAGCAAAAGAGCAATGTGTGAACATAGCTATACTGTAGTTTGCAAATAAAGGTATCAGTGCACCTACTCATTTAAATTACGGACATTCCCTCTTTTTGTTTATTACAGTGATATTTAGCCAAGAGCTAGTACTATCTGAAGCAGTGGCGTAACAACTGCAGTCGCAGGGGTCACATCCGCTGACCCCTGCGACCCCTGTGCATGCTTTAAATGGATGTGCGTCCCTGAGGGCTCACATCCATGTCACTACGTGGCGGTCTGCCTGGCAGGTCACCAGATCATGGCCGCTGGAGGACTGGCAGGAATGGTAACATTAAAATTCCCATGGCCGCTGTGTGCTGCACTGTAATGAGGTTATGTGACCTCATCACAGTCAGGACAGAGCTGCCGGCGAGAGTGGTGAGTGTGAGCTCCATTCAGGAGCAGAAGAGCCTTTCACAGCTTCTGGAGAGGGAAAGAGGGTAGGGGGGAGTGTGTGCGTGTGGAAGGAGGACTTTACAGGGGCAGTGTCTGTGTGTGTGTCTGTGTGTGGTGGGGCTGTATAGGGGGCAGTGTGACTGGGTGTGGGGATGCTGTACAATGGGCAGTGTGGCTGTGTGTGTGTGGGTTGTACAGGAGGCAGTGTGACTGGGTGAGTGGGGCAGGTTGAACAGGGGGCAGTGCGTCTGTGTGGGGAGGATGTATGATATATGGAGGGCTATAAGCCTGCATTATTGCGTTATACTATAAGAAGGGCTGTGACACTGCATTATATTATCTGGAGGGCTGTGATGCTGCATTATATTATCTGGAGGGCTATGAGTATGCATTATATTATATGGCGGGTTATCAGGCAGGATTATATTATATGGATGACTCTGAAGCTGCATTATTCTATGTGGAAGGATATGAGGCTGCATTATACTATATGGAGGGCTGTGAGGCTGTGTTATACTATATAGAGGGCTGTGAGGCTGCATTACACTAAATGGAGAGCTATGAGTCTGAATTTTACTATGTGGAGGGCTGTGAGGCTGCATTATAGTATATGGAAGGATATGAGGCTGCATTATACTATATGGAGGGTTGTGAGGCTGAATTATACTATATGGAGGGCTGTTAGGCTGCATTTTCCTATAATGGAGGACCATATATACCAGGATAAGGCCATATTCCAGAAGGAGGACCATATATAGCAGGATGATGGACATTAATACATTATGAAGGGAAGAGGGGTCAATTTGTGAGTCTTCATAGGATGTAGAACAATACATGGGGCCCATACCTCTGACCAATGTGCGCGTGCAGGTGAATGGGGGGCCCAAGTCCAAATTTCGCCCCGGCGCCCTTTGGACTCTAGTTACGCCATTGATCTGAAGATAAACCTTTGTTATTTGATTACTATCCCTGTACAAGAGAAAGTACACAAATTATTATTATAATTACTATTATTATTTATATAACACCATTAATTCCATGGTGCTGTACATGAGAAGGGGTTACATACAAAATTATAGATAGAGTTTACAGTAAACAAATTAACAATGACAGACTGGTACAGAGGGGAGAGGACCCTGCCCTTGGGGGCTTACATTCTCCCCTTGCGTTGGACATTGTTCGCTTCCGTTGCTCTCACTCATTGTAAGGACGAACATTTAAGTTATTTTTCTTTGCTGGCGACATTGCTTGGGTAGAGCTGTGTTGTGATGTCAGCTGAAAGGAACATGGTTTGTTGCTATCTCCTGCATGGCATGATAGCATAGACTAGCAATGTCAGCAACGAGGAGAGAGCAATTTATATGCTTTGTATTGCAAAGGGAAAGTGTCTTGACAAGCCATTGCGGCAGTAATCTAAATAAGGGAGTAGAACGGTGTACTCAGGTATTTAGTGACACTAAGGTGCATCAAGCACCTTAGTTTACATATTATATGGACATAGGAGGAATAATTTAAAAACAAAAAATTATTACTAAATACATTACATATGTGTTTAAGTGTAAATTTGGGGTGTCAGACTCACTTTAACTATCATTAGTTAGAATTTAAGCAGCATGCCATTATGATCGTATGTCCCACAATCAAATGTTTTCTTGGAGTTCTAGTCTAATAGGTTCAGCACAATAATTGTGTCGAAAGAAGAGAAATGAACTTAAATAACAGAAACATACAATATACTAAATAATTTTTAATAACAAAAAAATAATAAAAATTGGCAATGGAATAAGAAAGAGCAAGGCAAGCAAAACTACATAGAAAGAGAATTAAAACAGGAACTGCTGAGAAAAATTGGCAGAAGATTTGTTATTTCTTTTCTTAAGAAAATTGCTAGTGAATTCTTTAGGGTAAAGCAGTAACTTATTTAATGTGTTACAATTATGTTCAAGTAGAAAAGGGACAGGACTGTAAATTTACCTCCTCATGGGGGCTTAACGATTAAGGCTTCCAGTTAACCTTTTGACAACTACAAGAAGGTAACTCATTATATTCTCAATATACTATATATAGTGATCCGTATCAAATCTGCTGAACTAAAAAACTGTTAAGTTGCTTATTTGGCATCTGCTTCTGCTGTGCGATTTTTAAATGCATAACTTTGCTACATTCAATGTGACCATTAAATTGGGAAATTAAAATTAAAAAGGCCCTTACTTTTCCTAAATGCAGACTTACGGAGAAAGCTTTAAGCGTAGGATTGTAGGATTAGGTTTAACCTATATTTATAATACATACTTAGTATATTTCTATAATTCTTTAAGCAGTCATCGCTAAAAGTATTGGTACCCTTGAAATTGTTTAAGAAATTGAAGCATTTAACTCTGATAATTATTGCAATTACACATGTTTTGTTATACACATGTAAATCCATTGTGTGTATTGGAGCCACCCAAAAAAAAAATGAAAAAAAACCCAAAATGGGCATAATTTCACATATGACTCCAAAAATGGGCCTCCTCACAGCCTCCCCACTCCTCCTGGCACCTGCTCCTGCTGCTCTGCCTGCGCTCCCCGCTCCTCCAGTCCCCCGCTCCTCTGGCCCCCCGCTCCCCGCGGTAAAAATGTAAAAATAAAAATAAAAAGATACTCACCCGTCCGCCGGCTCGCTCCACCTCCGATGCGTCTTCTAACTCCTACACGGCTTGAGGGCCTGTCGTTGCCTGGGAAACCGATCAGCTGATCGGGTACATGACCGCTAGCTGCGGTCATGTGACCGATCAGCTGATCGGTTTTCCAGGCAACGACAGGTCCTGCCCTGGGAGCTACAAGACACATCGGAGTTGGAGCGTGCCGGCGGACGGGTGAGTATCCTCACTGCGGGGGACCAGGAGGAGCAATGGAGGGGCGAGGAGGAGCGATGGAGGGTCCAGGAGGTGCAATAGAGGGGCCAGGATGTGCGATGGAGGGGACAGGAAGAGTGGGAGGACAGGAGGAGCAGGGACAGGAAGAGAGACGGAGTAGCAGGGACAGGAGGAGAGACAGAGGAGCGGTAGAAGGAGGAGAGATGGAGGAGAGGTGACATGAGGAGTGGTGACAGGAAGCACAGTGACAGGAGGAGAGATGGAGGAGCGGTGACAGGAGGAGAAGAGGAGAAACAGAAGAAAGGTAACAGGAGGAATGGTGACAGAAGGAACGCCGGAGACAGTAGGAGCAGGGACAGGAGGAGCGACGGAGGAGCGGTGACAGGAGGAGAGACAGAGGAGTGGTGACAGGAGGAGAGCTGGAGGAGCGGTGACAGGAGATGAGACGGAGGAACGGTAACAGGAGGAGAGATGATGGAACGGGGACAGGAGGCGCGGTGACAGGAGGAGTGGGGACAGGAAGAGAGATGGAGGAGAGGTGAATGGAGGAGCGGTGTAGTTCACTCATGTTGACTGAACAAGTTCTGTCAGTCACAGTATGTAAACTACGTACATACGTATTCTAGAATACCCAATGCGTTAGATTCGGGCCACCATCTAGTGTATCTATAATTGGAGTTTTTGGTTCTATGACATTGTTATGCCATCATTGGTAACCAGCTTCATGTACCTAAACTTGGGAATATCCTGTCTTGGTCCTTATGGTATTAATGTGCAGCAATAGTCATAATTTGTGCATCTAGCCTAAATTATCTGTGTATATTTTGAACCCCCGTATCTGGGAAGTGATTTAACTTTTAAAAATTTTTTTTTACGTTTATTTTTACGTTTTATATTTACCATTGTTTGTACCAGACCCCTGAAGAACATAATTTCAGTGAGAAGAAACTTGTTGGCCCATTAACGGTTTATCAATTGGGTCATTTGTCACCGCAAAGCCCTAGCGGTTGCTTGTGATTATTAATGTTCACTAAATTATATCTACCTCAGCTGGATTTGTGGTGTTTACACTATACTAATCATATCACAATTTTATTCCTTAAATCTTTACATGGCTGTCCTATTAACTGTCGTTCTACCCTACTCAATTGACTATTGCTCCATTACATAGGCTAGGGGTAAAAGTGTAAGGCTGGCTTCACACTGCAGCTTTTTCACTAATCAGTGTCCATCCAGTTTGTGTGCCAAAACCAGGAGTGTCTCCAAAACTAAGAACAGGTGTCAATCTTTCAATTATAGTTTTTCTCTGCTAGTTCCTCTCCTGGTTTTGGCACACAAACTGGATGGACACTAATCAGTGAAAAAAACTGCAGTGTGAAGCCAGCCTTAGTCATCGCTGGAGTGGGGTGCTATTTGTGTTTGCTTTTTCTAGGGCGCTGACTCCATTGTGAGATAAGGCCAGTGTGGATGTATCAGCATAGGGTGATATATACCCTTTGGATTTAGTCTGTGTTTTACTGTATTTGAAAATGGTTTGTAGCTTCTTTTATATATTTGTTTGTCCATTGTTGACACCTTTCTATATATGTTTTGTAATAAATTTTGATTTTAGGAGTTGCTTTTATTGTCTTTCCTGCAATACTGATTATATACAGTAGCTTTTACTGACGCACTTTTCGGTGAATTTGTGTCACATGTTAGTCTTTTTGTAGTGACGTACTTCACATTCTATATAAACAACCCTGCTACTGTAGTGACTAGCGTCATATTATAACTGGCCTAAAAAAAATTCTCTCCACCTATGAATCCAATATATACTGTTTGTGATCAGGTGGTGAATCTGACTCAGTTGTTCCAAGATCTGGTTGTGGAACATCAGAAGTTAGAGTCCTCACAGACCCGGTTACAGTGGAAGCTCTCTAGGACTTTGGGTGCTTCATAGAATCCCCCTCCCTTGACTTCCTTCTGTCATGAGTATGATAAACTTTCAGGGGAGAAAGACCAATTTTGAATTTTCAGGGAGAGTTGTAAACTATTTTTTACATTGCACCCACTGTCTTCAGGGAACAAGACCCAGTAATTGTGGTAATAATGTCCCTGTTACTGGGGGGAAGGGGTTTCTCAGAATTAGGTATTTTCTCTTTCTCCACTTGATCCTGAATGGCTCTCTGTGGATGCTTATTTTGATATATTAGGATGTATCTGTGATGAACCTGAAAGGATCCAGGTGGCCGAGACAGAGAGATCATGAACCTAATACAGGGGGCCGCAACGCCAAAGAATATAGTACTGAATTTTGTCAGTGGTCTTCTGAAGTCTTATGGAATGACACAGACCTCAGTTGTCAATTCCACAGGGGCCTTTCAGATACTCTAAAGAACACTCTGACTCTACATACTCCATCTGGTTTATTGAGGGAGGCCATTTCTCAGGCTATCCACATAATTTGGAGGATTCCGGAGAGACGTGATGTTCGACAGAAGGTTCAACGCCATCCCCCTGTTTGCTTACCTGCGATAGATCCTATGGAGGATGGAGCAGCCAACTCAAAGGCCATTGATATCAAATGTTGTCGAGAACTTGGACTCTGCCTCTATTGTAGTTCTAGAGGACATTTTCTGAAAGACTGTTTGGCTTGACCTTCTGCAAACAAGCTGTAGGGAAATACCTAAGTCTGGGTCATTGTTGAGGAAGTCATCCAGACTTTTAGGTACCATTTTACTTCTCAGATAAAGTGTTGTTGAATGCAGAACTTCCTTTTCAGAATCAATATTTATCAATACTCACTTTTATTGACTGTGCATCTGTGGCTAATTTTTATTTGTTCAAGGCTGGTTATGAAGTTAGGATGAGGGAAAGTTAAACTACACTGTGTGCAGAATTATTAGGCAAATGAGTATTTTGATCACATGATACTTTTTACACATGTTGTCCTACTCCAAGCTGTATAGGCTTGAGAGCCAACTACCAATTAAGTAAATCAGGTGATGTGCATCTCTTTAATGTGAAGGGGTGTGGTCTAATGACATCAACACCCTATATAAGGTGTGCTTATTTATTAGGCAACTTCCTTTCCTTTGGCAAAATGGGTCAGAAGAGAGATTTGATGGGCTCTGAAAAGTTCAAAATTGTAAGATGTCTTGCAGAGGGATGCAGCAGTCTTGAAATTGCCAAACCTTTGAAGCGTGATCACCAAACAATCAAGCGTTTCATGGCAAATAGCCAAAAGGGTAGCAAGAAGCGTGTTGGCAAAAAAGGTGCAAAATAACTGCCCATGAATTGAGGAAAATCAAGTGAGAAGCTGCCAAGATGCTATTTGTCATCAGTTTTGCCATATTTCAGAGCTGCAACATTACTGGAGTATCAAAAAGCACAAGGTGTGTGATACTCAGGGACATGACCACCTTTGAACAAGAAACATAAGATAAAACATCAAGACTGGGCCAAGAAATATCTTAAGACTGATTTTTCAAAGGTTTTATGGACTGATGAAATGAGAGTGACTCTTGATGGGCCAGATGGATGGGCCAGAGGCTAGATCAGTAAAGGGTATAGAGCTCCACTCCGACGCCAGCAAGGTGGAGGTGGGGTACTAGTATGGGCTGGTATCATCAAAGATGAACTTGTGGGACATTTTCTGGTTGAGGATGGAGTGAAGCTCAACTCCCAGACCTACTGCCATTTTCTGGATGACACTGTATTTCTGACCCTGCTGTGTTGCTTCACTGAGGTACAGTGTAGATATATAACTTCCACTAGTCCGGTGTTTACTGTGCTGCATGTGTCAGTCCCAGTTTCAGATCCGGTATCTGTTCTGTGCGCTCCTCCGGGGCGAGTTATGAGGTAACTCAGTCTCCCAGGTGTGTTCTCCTGTTTCTCTTACTCCTTCTCACAGACCCTGGCTAGGCCTGGAAGTGGGTAGCAGGCTGTGGAGAGGCCTAAGGCAGCCCCTTTACACCTCCAGTCTTTCTTCCTCAGTCCTCCCAGGAACTGAACTAACTCCAACTGACTAACTGTCACTGCCACTCTGAGGTAAACAACATTAGCTCCTTCCACCACTCTGCTCTTCCTCACTTCCTCTCCACACCAGAATATACAGGGAAGCAGCTTTAGCTCCCTCTTCTGGCCTGGAGGCGCTAGTGTAGTGTTGTTGGTTGTGTGGGGAGTTAACCCTTTGTGGTGTTACTGTGGCACATTAACCCCTGGGGTGCCACACAAGCTGCTGGGGAGGGGGAGGAGGGACGTTTTTGTGCTACAATCTGTGCTTTCTGTGAGAGATTTCTGAGTGTTCTATGAACAGTTGTTTTCCTGCACACGTAATGTGTGCATCTGCTGAGCAAATTAACTAATATTCTTATAAACACATAGAAATATCTCAGATAACACACACCACACATATGCCTCAGATACCCACAATGACATGGCTTCATGCTGGAGAGAAATATAAAAATGTTAGAGCTGCGGTGCTGCTGCTACCTGCAGAGCAGGTAGTGATGTCACTACATGAATATTCATTTCCTATGACGTGGGCAGCAGAGGAGTAAGTGATCACTTGCTGATGAAATGAATCTTTTTATTTGCAGTTTGCAGAGAATAGTGAATGAGCATACATAAAAGAAATTCATGAATTGAAAGACCTTCACCAGAGGTATTAGAAAATTATATGCGTTACATATGGTTTTTTGACCTAACAGATTGCCTTGAAATCATTCTCAGAATAGGAACTCTTCATACAAAGTCTTTCTTGGTGTGTTTTGTAGAATTTACCTGTGGGGTTAAAATTACCGTAGGTATTCTATGGTTGTGTATACATAATCCGGTCAAAAAACATTATCAAATGGGGTCCTAATTGTTATATAAAAATTTATTAAATCTGTACAGTTTTTTTCCACTAGTCTGGAGAGTTTACTGGATACCTAAAGGACTTCAGAGATTTTGTCATGAATTTTTTATCAGTCTCATTCCTAATGCAAAACTACCTAAAGCCCATGGGTATAATTTGTCTCACTCTGAGTGGACCACCATGAAAGTATACTAAACTGAAAGTTTATGGAAGTGTCATATTTATCATCTCTCATCGCATGTAGCTGCTGGATTTTCTTTTTTGTTGAAAAGAAAGATTGAATCACTGTCCTTGCCTCAATTTCTTATAAATTAACAAAATAAAGGTTAAAAATACATATTCTTAGGGGCCGCTTTACACACACAGATATCTGTGACCAACTTCTAAACAGATCTCTGGTTGCAGTGAAATCATGGACACATTGTTACATTTTGTGGCTGTGTACAATGGAACAATGTGTCCATGATGTAATTGCAACCAGAGATCTGTTCAGAAGTTGGTCACAGATATCTGTGGGTGTAAAGTGGCCTTTAGGGTACCTTTACACGCGGCTACATTTCTAGGGTGGCTACAGGTAACTTACTGGTTGCAGTGAAATCATGGAGACAAGGTTCTATCTTGTTGCTGTGTACAAATGGAATAATCTCTCCATGATTTCACTGCAACCAGTAAGTTACCTGTAGCCACCCTAGAAATGTAGCCGCGTGTAAAGGTACCCTTAGGGTATGTGCACATTGGACGGTTCTGCATCATTGCAGACCGTCAGAAAACCGGTGTAGAATTTCAGGAGGTGAAATTCCTGACCTCAGCAGTGTCCATCGTTTTTTCAGCGTTTTTTGAGCGGTTTTATAGCATTTATACAGCGTTTTGTCGGTGGTTTTCTGGCAGTTTTTCTTGGCGTTTTTAAGACTGTTTTTTGTGCACTTGTAAGCTAGAACCGCTGGAAAAACGCTCAAAAGAAGTCACATGCTCTATCTTTGAAAACCGGTGGAAAACCGGTGAAGAAAGTGGAAAGGAGAAAAAAAAAAACGTTCTAATGTAAACAGCGTTTTCTGAAAACCATTGACTAGCATGTTAAGCCAACCGCTGGTTAGGATTAACATAAATTAACATAAAACTCAGCGGAAAACGCCGGCGGAAAACGCTAAAAAACAGCCCACAAAACTTCCAATGTGCACATACCCTTAGAGGGACGTATAATTTGATACTTATCCGAGAGGGTGATGGGTGGAAAATACTGTGTTTATTGTCTGAATGTCATTTTAAAAATCTTGCCATGCCTTTTGGTTTAGCTAATGCATCCAAAGTCTTTCAGAATTTTATGAACAAATTTTTTTCTGCTTATATTGGAAGGTTTATTGTGGTGTATCTGGATGATATTCTAATTTTTTCATCTGACTTTTATTCTCATTATTAACATGTCCATTAGGGCCTGCAAAAGCTTTAAGAGAATTCATTGTTTTCTAAGTAGAAAAATTATCATTTCTGTCCAAGGAATATCATTCCAGGGATTCATTGTGTCGGCTTCTGGATTAAAGATGGACAGGTCATGATTTATTTGGTTCAACTCAGTGACCTCAGGGTGCGTGCCCACATAGTGGTTTAACGTCGGTTTAGCAGCGAAATCCGCCGGCGGTTTAGCATAGATTTTATTAAAATTTATGTAAATCCTAAGCAGCGTTAGGACTTACAAGTAACCCTATGTAATTTAGAAACCGCTGTGCACACATAGTGGGTTTATGTGAGCGGATCTGCCAGAGGTTGAGCGGTTTCCCAGCGGTTTAGCAGCATACAACATGTCAATTCTTCTCAGCGGTTTTTGAGCGTTTCTGAGGCACTACTCTACCCTTCCATGAACAAAATCCTCCATAGAAAACCGCTTGTAAAACCACCGGAAAAACCGACTATAAAACGCTGTTCAACAGCTCTTAAAACCGCTGGAAAACCGCTGGAGACTTCTGAGCTCAGGAGTCTAGGCTCCTTCAATTTTCCAGCGGTTTACTGACGATTTGAACGTCACTAAACCACTATGTGGGCACATACCCTCAAAGTAATGCAATGTTTTCTGGGGTTTTCTTGTTATTAAAGAAAATGTATCAAACATTTTTCTTTTAGATCATCAAATCTCTTACCAACTTCACATTTAAGGAGGCAATTCTAAGGGTAGCGTCACACCTGGCGACGGCACCGCCGATTTCTTGGGCGATGTAGGGGCGTGGCCTATCAGCGCCAATATCGCCCATGCGTCGCCTAATGTAAAGGGGCGATGTCAGTGCTACATATCGCCTCTGAGTGGTCGCCTGGTTTCACATCAGTGCTCTGAAACCAGGAGAGCATTCAGGGGCGATGTCTAGACATCGCCCCATGTAACAGGGGGACGGCGATCTGACAGGCAATGGGAGCCATAGGCTCTCATGTTACAGCATCGCCGCTGGGGTTTTTAGATACCTAAAGACGTGCGGACTACCACTTCAGGATTAGTATTAAAATAATTATTTTATTAATTCTCTTTAAAAATGACTGGTCTAGTCAACAAAGTATACAAAAGTGAAAAAAGTGTATATTTACAAGTTCAATGGAGGAGAAGGGCACATCACACTATTAGTATCCCTTTTCTGCCCCTATATCTGTAGATATGTATACCCTGTCTCCTGGGGCTTTGTGAATACACCCTAGTGATCTTTATTGTGGAACTTTTTCTGAATGAGGGACTACCATTTTGGTCTCATTGTGTCTCCCGGAAAAAAGTGACAGGCAATTGTGTGAATACTCCTATAAGGCCTCTGATGAGCCTTACGGAACCTGTTAAGGCGAAACGCGTTAGACGAAAATTGATGGAGATTTTCCATTGTTTTTAGTGTCACAACTGGAGGGGAAGAAAATAACTGCACATTGGACTTCTGTTGAATCAGAGGACTCTGATACTCTATACGAGTTAAGTTAATCCTGATCCAGGTTTTGTCCTGTCGTTATCCTCATAAATTATGACATCCCCCTGTATAAACTATATTGCTATCATATTGATAACCTCTACATAGGGCTATCATAGGGCAAGCCGTCGTGGAGTGGGGGCACCCGGCACATTAAGGTGTATTACCTCCACTGTTAGGCAGCTCTACAGATATAGGGGCAGAAAAGGGATACTCATATTGTTATGTGCCCTTCTCCTCCAGTGAACTTGTAAATATACACTTTTTTCACTTTTGTATACTTTGTTGACTAGACCAGTCAATTTTAAAGAGAATTAATAAAATAATTATTTTAATACTAATCCTGAAGTGGTAGCCCTCATGTCTTTAGCAATTTGAAGAGATAAAAACTACCCCACTCATTAGATACCTCTGTTTAGGTTATTAGATACCCCAGCTGCGACGCCACCTGTAAGATCGCGAGGCGCCAAAAACATGCGCGCTCCCGCCCGTCGCCGCCGACATTTCCGGCGACTTCACCTGGTGTGACGAGCCCCTAAGGGTCTAGAAGTCAGAGATGGATAGGGCTTTTAAAATTTTGAAAAAACTTTTTATGTCTGCTCCAGTTCTTATTCAGCGTGACCTTAAGAAGCTGTTCATTGTGGAAGTAGATGCTTCTAATATCAGCATTAAGGCCATATTGTCTCAAGGTACTAAAACATTACAAACCTGCGACCACGTGCTTTTTCTCTAAAAAAAATTCTTGTATGCTGAAAAATCTTATGTTGTGGGAAATCAGGAATTACCTGCTGCTAAGCTAGCTTTTGAAGAATGGAATTATTTTTTGGATGGAGCCGTTTATCAAGCCACCATGGTGATTAAGCAAAAAAAATAATATAATATTTAATCAGCCAAACGATAGACCCCCAGATAGGCCAGATGGTCTTTACTTTTTTCGAGATTCAATTTTTTGATCATGTTCAGGCCAAGGTCTGAGTATGTAAGGGTTTACGCTTTGTCACATAGCCTAGATTTCGTGTCTCCTCCAGACCCTCCATCCTCAATTCTTGTGCTGTAGTATCCTCAGAGTTGGAAGCAGAGATCCGTGATGCTCACTCATTGGCTCCTTCTTTACTTCTGGGTCCAAGTTACTTGTTCGTGTGTATCTAAGATTATGTATTTTGATGAATTCAATGATTTTGTGTTGAGTGGCCATCCTGCGGTCACTGCTACTCAGAAGGATTTTGCTAAACTCTTTTGGTTGTCCTTCATGCATAATGATGAGTTTGTATCTTCTTGTAAAACTTGCACAAGCATTAAAG
Source organism: Allobates femoralis (assembly GCA_033576535.1). Classification (NCBI taxonomy): domain Eukaryota; kingdom Metazoa; phylum Chordata; class Amphibia; order Anura; family Aromobatidae; genus Allobates; species Allobates femoralis. The sequence goes on from JARQOC010000002.1 coordinate 377,702,778, forward strand.
TATGCACCGGGGAATTGGCTCCAATGCCAATTTCAGAAACACCGTGAACTCATTTAGCCATGGATTTCATCACTGATTTGCCTTGGTTTGTTGGGAAAAATGATATTTTAGTGGTACTTGACTGATTCAGCAAAAAAGTTCACTTTCTTCTTTTGTGAGTTAAGAGACTTGCAGTGGTGCGTCATCCGGTCACCTGATCATCTGGAGCCTACGCCCCGCAAGCTGGCGGCTCTGTCTGAATCGATCACAGGCCTTCTCTGGTGATGTGCAGGGGTGCACAACCTAGCCAGGTGAGTCACTTACCACTTGTTTTTTACATGGACCTGGATGTAGACCACCATGTTTAACCCTATGAGTGCCTCCCTTGCTCTCTTTTTTCTTTGTAATTTTTTTTCCATTATTTGGGTCACCCAATTCTGTTTGCATGGGATTCCGCTGAATATTGTGTCCAATAGGGGGGACCAATACATTTCTAAATTCTGGAGGGCTTTCTGTAAAAAAAAATTGTGGATTGATTTGTACAGTATTTTTCTTCTGTTTATCATACTGAAACAAATGGTCAGACTGAGAGGACAAATCAGTCTTTGAATTAAATTTTAAGATGTTTTTTCGCAGCTCAGAATGGTCCTCATTTCAACCTTTGACTGAGTTTACCTTTAAAAGTTGGATCAATCCCCTGGAATTTCACCGTTCTTTTGTAGTTGTAGGTTTCATCCTTATTTTTGTGAGTTTTCTAGGATAGTTCTGGGTGTCCTGAGGTAAAACTTGCCATACAAAAACTTGAGGATGTCTGTAGGGAGGTTCAAATTATATTGGGGTGTCTCAACTTCAGCAGAAACAAAAGAACTATAAAAAAAATGCTCATCAGGTCCTGTCTTCAAGGTGGGAGACAATGTGGGGTTATCTTCTAGGAATAATAAACTGAAAGTGCCGTCAATGAAAATGGGTGGGAAACCTGGTGGTCTTCAGATTAAAACTCTCAGTCTATTTGTATTCTGAATGTGCTCCACAATTCATTGTTGAAAGAGTTTATTCCCACTGCATTGTCTCTATCATCTCGCCTCATTCTGTTTCCATTGATAGAGGCTTGGCCTATGAGGTCCAAAGGATTATTGATTATTGGAAAGCCTGAAACATCCTTCAGTACCTAGTCCATTGGAAGGCATATGGACTAGAGATGAGCGAGTCTACTTGCTACTATTCGGTACACGCCGAATAGTAGCCGTATTCGGGTTACTCGTTACTCTGCGAGTATCCTTGCGATTACTCTCAGAGTAACAAGTCCAATGTAAATCAATGGGAAATGCAATTCCTCTGCTGATGCACCCTATAAAGAGGTCTGGCAGCAGAGGAAAAACCTGTAATTCCCCACTTCATTGTTTAAAAGCCAGCGGTACAAAGCCACCGGCTTTTAAACAATGCTAAAGTCCCCTACTGGCTTCCCCGCCACCTGAGAGCGAGATCCTCTGCTCCCCCCACTGCCTCCCCACCCTATCCTAACTTAGGATCGAGTGGGGAGGCTGCGGGGGGAGCGGAGGATCCTGCTGTCAGGCAGCCGGGGAGCGCAGAACTGACCGCGGCAAGCAGGGAACTGTCCGCGGTCGTGAACTGAGTTAAAACTGGATTCTCCCGGATTGCCCCGATCCGGAGCAATCCAGCGCCCCACAACATGCGGGAGATTACCGACCGCCAGCAGAGCAGTGAATAAACCAGAAGTCATTAGCTTTTTGTTATCAGCTGGCCCTAAGCCCGAAATTCATGGGGTCACACCAATATTAGGCATGCCCCCATGAATTTCTATTAAATTGTTTAAATAAAAACACAACACCAAGAAAAATTATTTTTATTTGAAAAAAAAAAAAAAAACACACTTAAAGACTCCATCTTTATTTTTAAAAAATCCTCTTCCGTCCGACGTAGTCCAATCCATGGTTCTTCTTTAGCTCTGCTACATCTCTGATAGAGAACCTCCACCAGAGATGTAGCAGGCCTGTGCACCCTGGCGTGTGAAAGTTCATGTTAGTTCATGCAGGCAAGCATGAACTTACATGAACCCAGCCAGACCAGCATCGCTACTTCAAATGAACAGCTGACCTGAGTCAGCTGTTCATTTGAAACTACAGGCTGGAAGGCGTCCAAAAGAGAAAACCGGTTTGAAAACCGGATTCTCCCGAATTGCCCGGTCCGGAGCAATCCGGCTCCATAGAGCCCCATGTTACTTAGCGCCTAATTGCTCCGGCCCGGGGCAATCCGTGAGAATCCAGTTTTAACTCAGTTTACGACCGCGGACAGCTCCTTGCTTGCCGCGGTCGGTTCTGCGCTCCCCGGCTGCCTGACAGCAGGATCCTCCGCTCCCCTGTAGCCTCCCCACTCGATCCTAAGTTAGGATAGGGTGGGGAGGCGGTGGGGGGAGCGGAGGATCCTGCTTTCAGGCGGCGGGGTAGCCAGTAGGGGACTTCAGCATTGTTTAAAAGCCGGTGGCTTTCTACCGCTGGCTTTTAAACAATGAAGTGGGGAATTTGCAGGTTTTTCCTCTGCTGCCAGACCTCTTTATAGGGTCCAGCAGCAGAGGAATTACTCGCAATACTCACTTTCCAATTGACTTACATTGGACTCGCAAGACTCGTAACGAGTACCTGAGTATTAGGACCTACTCGCTATGAGTCTAGCGAGTCCGAATATTTCAGTACTCACTCATCCCTAATATGGACCCAAAGAGAGATCCTGCATTCTTTTTTGTGTATAGGTTCCTGTGGGCTGCGGAGTTGTCAGTCTGGTTGTGTTCAGAGTTATTCTCCATGGTGGTTCAGGAAAGGATTGGATCACTCAGTTGTTTCAACTTTCAGGGATTACTCTACTTCTTAACTGAGCAACTCTGCCCAGTTGCTGCCATCATACACTTAGCATGAAATTCTCTGTGGCCAGTACTAGGGATGGGCGAGCCCGAACTGTAAAATTCTGGCTCTGTACCGAACACATAATGTTCGGTCACAAGGTCCCAAACACAGGTGTTCATGGGAAACCTGTGTTACAGTTCGAGTGCAGTTCGGGTCTAGGGCCTGTAAAATAAAGAATAAAATTAATAATAAACATTATAATTTTACTTACCTTTCCAGTGACGTGTCCTCCCACCTCGCTGTCGCGGCCGCTTCTGCTTCCGAGGCCGCTCATTTACTTCCATGGGTATTTACTGCACTCTGCAGTCTTCGACTTTTTCCGGCAGTGTTCGTGCAGTGATGTCAAGGTTCACCTGCGTTCATGGCCCGAGTCAGTATCAGACTGCTTCTCGCTCTGCGTAGATGTAGCAGAGCTGACATTGCTTTGCTATCCATGTGGACTATGTCGGATGGAGGATTTTTTGTTATAATTAAAAATGGAGCCTCTAATTTTTTTTTTGTTTTATTTCTAATTTTAAAAAAATTCTCTGTGTTGTGTTTTTTTATCTTTACTAGAAATTCATGGTGGTCATGTCTAATACTGGTGTGGCACCCACGGGTTAATGTGCCACAGTAACATCACCAAGGGTTAAATCCCCACACAACCCACAACACTACACTAGCGCCTCCAGGCCAGAATGGGGAGCTAAAGCTGCTTCCCTATATATTCTGGGTGGAGAGGAAGTGGCAGTTAGTTCAGATCCTGAGAGGACTGAGGGAAAGTACCTGGGTGTAAAAGGGCTGCGTTAGGCCCACCCCACGGTCCACTGTCCAGTTCCAGGCCAACCAGGGTCTGAGGAATAGGAGAAGCAGAGGAAACACCCGGGACATGGAGTTACCCTAAACTCACCCCGGAGAAGCACAAAGACCGGATACCGGATACGCAATTGTGCCTGACACAAGCAGCACAGAAAACACCGGATAAGTGAAGATTATATATCTTAACTGCGAAGCAACACAGTGGGGTCAGAAACACAAAGATAACACTCAAGTTGCCTAGCAAGTTTGGTGCCAGTGAGGAGATACAGGTCTGGCTGCCTAGCTAAAGCGGCAGCAGGGCATACACACAGCGCAGGAGTAGGAGGTCAAAGACCCGGCCAGGGTGGGAGTAACCCAGCCCTGGTACAGACTCCGTGGACAGTACTTACTAAATACCATCAACATTAAAGACTTGGAAAACTACAAAACCGTGAGTCTGTGTGTTCCTTGTGCTCGAGCCCTACTCTCCCTCACAAACTGTTATCATCTCTACCACTACCCCTACCTTGCATTATCAATAGACTATCATTACTACTACCACGGGGACCAGGCTCTGCCCGTGGAGAGCCGTCACATCACAGGCTGCTATCCATCATTCCCGGAGATTCTGCAGCAGCGGTGGTCACCCTGACGACATACAACTGGTGGTGTCATGACTATATCCCCTGTAAATAACTCCCAAACCCATTACTTGTGGGCCCGGAACACGGTCCGGACCAAGACCGCCATGATTCCCCGTGATACCCCGGTCCGGTACCGAGTACTCCGTCCCAGTGGGCTCCACAACTTGGCGTCACGAACAGGATCTATTGTACCCGGTAAACAGGGCATTGTGTGCCGTGATTTGTAAGAGAAACTGTTTTGAAACTGCTGCCATTACCGAGCGCGTGGCAAACACAATTTAAACTGTGCCACAAGGACTGTATTTTTGAATTGCTGTGATTACAAAGCGCGCGGCGTGCGGGAGGAAAAGGGGTCGTGTCATTATGGGCAGCACTCTGCAAAGCGCTCTGACGTCATCCGGAGGGAAAGAGAATCCCTGTCGCACAGCGGAACCTTTAATAGACATCCGGACGGGAGCCGAAGACGAGGAGGGTCGACATTAACTAAGGGGGCACAGGATGTTGCAACAAGGAGATGCTGCGGCACCGAGCAGCAGCGGAGCACCCGGCAGTGCTGCAGCACCGGATAACAATGGAGCACCCGGTGGTGCTGCGGCGCAAAGAGCAGCACCCGTCATGCCGCTCCTGATGCCATACACTCCAGGAGCAATGTGGCTACCACAATACTCAGGTGAGCCCAATAACCCCAATGACTTTGTTATGAAATTCAAAGTGTACTACGTTATGTACCCCCTAACAGAAGCCCGGCTGTCGGTATGATTATTGGACAGTTAACCGGCAATGCACAGCGGGAAGTTGCGTCCTAGCCGGACACAGACAAAGATACTGTAGAGGATCTTGTGGCTGGACTGAAAGCAGCATTTGAGTCCAGTGCTGACACACGGGCTAAAATGAGGTTCTTTGGGTGCCACACTGGCATGACCCCATGAATTTTGGGCTTAGGGCCAACTGATAATACAAAGCTGGCATCCATGAACTCTTTATTTCTTTATTTCTAATAAACTCTCATTCCTTGGCATCACAGAGACCTGGATCACCCCCTCCGACACGGCCTCCCCTGCTGCACTATCCTACGGTGGATTCAATCTTTCCCACACACCCCGCCACTCTGACAAACATTGTGGAGGTGTCGGCATACTCCTATCCGACACCTGATCCTTCGCCCCTATTCCATTACCCCCCTCTGTTACTCTCCCATCTTTCGAAGCCCACTCTGTCCGCATCTTCTCCCCCTGTAACCTCCAGCTAGCCGTCATCTACCGCCCCCCTGGATCCATCCCCACCTTCCTCGACCACTTTACCACCTGGCTACTTCAATTCCTCTCTACTGACATCCCCACCATCATTATGGTTGATTTCAATATCCCCATTGACACTGCCCACCCAACTGCCTCTCAACTTCTTTCCCTGACCTCCTCCTTCGGGCTCTCCCAATGGTCCTCCTCTGCCACCCACAAAGATGGCCACACGCTGGATCTCATCTTTACCCGTCTTTGCTCCCTTACTAATCTCACAAACTCAACCCTCACCCTGTCTGACCACAATCTGCTGACCTTCTCCGCCCTCTCCTCCCCTACTACATCACCTCCTCTCCGCAAACTTGATCATCCCCGCAGAAACCTAAAACACATTGATCTACACTCACTCTCAGAATCCCTTCTCCCTCTCGCCAACATAACATCTATACGTGACACAGACACTGCCACCACCCTCTACAACACCACATTAACCAAGGCACTCGACCTAGCAGCCCCCCTCACACACCACGCTCCACGCACTAATAGGCAACCCTGGCACACCACCCTCACTAAAGACCTGAGACGGGCATCCAGGATCGCCGAGAGGCGATGGAAAAAATCACCTTCCACTGAGCATTTTGCACTGTTCAAACAGTCCCTCATCGCCTTCAAGACTGCACTTGCCACCGCCAAACAAACCTTCTTCTTATCCCTAATAACCTCCCTGTCCCACAATCCCAAGCAACTTTTCAAGACCTTCAATTCCTTACTCCGCCCACCTGCTCCCCCTCCTTCTCCCCTTATCTCTGCAGAAGACTTTGCCTCCTTCTTCAAAGAAAAGATTGACAGAATCAGAGACAGCTTTGATCCACTGTCCCCACAGCCTCCGCTTTCACCTATACTGCCCTCTACTTCCATCAACTGCTTCCCCCCTATAACTGAAGACCAGCTCTCCTCCCTCCTGTCAAAATCACACCTCACCACCAGCGCCCATGACCCGCTCCCATCCCACCTCATTCCCAACCTCACCTCCGTTATCATCCCAGCCCTAACTCATCTTTTCAACCTATCACTTACCACTGGCACCTTCCCCTCAGCCTTCAAACAAGCCTTGATCACACCCATCCTCAAAAAACCCTCCCTCGATCGCACAACTGTCTCCAACTACCGCCCTATATCTCTCCTCCCTTTCGCCTCTAAACTACTTGAACAGCATGTCCACTCTGAGCTGTCCTCTCACCTCTCCTCCTGCTCCCTCTTTGACCGCCTGCAATCTGGCTTCCGACCCCTCCACTCCACTGAAACAGCCCTGACCAAAGTCACAAATGACCTACTGACTGCCAAAAGCAAGCGTCACTACTCTGTTCTCCTCCTCCTCGACCTGTCAGCCGCCTTCGACACTGTTGACAACTCCCTTCTACTACAGATCCTGGAATCTCTTGGCATCACGGACCTTGCCCTCTCTTGGATCTCCTCATACTTAACAGACCGCACCTTCAGCGTCACCCACTCCCACACATCCTCCTCGCCCTACCCCCTATCTGTCGGGGTCCCCCAGGGCTCGGTTCTTGGACCATTACTGTTCTCAATCTACACTCTCGGTCTAGGGCAACTCATTGAGTCCCATGGCCTCCAATATCACCTCTACGCCGACGACACCCAAATCTACCTGTCTGGTCCTGACATCGCCTCCCTTCTATCCAAAATTCCACACTGCCTGTCCGCCATCTCATCCTTCTTCTCTGCTCGCTTCCTTAAGCTGAACATGGACAAAACCGAGTTCATGGTCTTCCCCCCAAGATGCTCCCCCTCACTACCTGACCTATCCATCGTCGTCAACGACTGCTCTCTCTCTCCAGTCCCCCATGCCAAGTGCCTCGGGGTTATCCTTGACTCTTCCCTCTCCTTCAAGTCCCACATCCAGGCCCTTGCCACCTCCTGCCGACTCCAGCTCAAAAACATCTACAGGATTCGTACTTTCCTTGACCACGACACTGCAAAAATCCTTATTCACGCTCTCATCATCTCCCGCCTCGATTACTGCAACCTCCTGCTCACCGGCCTCCCTAATACCTCCTTTGCACCCCTCCAATCTATCTTGAACTCCGCTGCCCGCCTAATCCATCTGTCTCCCCGCTACTCCCCTGTCTCCCCCCTCTGCCAAGCCTTCATTGGCTCCCTGCTTCCCAGAGATCCCGGTTTAAAACATTAACCATGACATACAAAGCCATTCACAACCAGTCCCCTCCATACATCTCTGACATGGTCTCCCGTTACCTACCCTCACGCAACCTGCGATCCTCCCAAGAGCTTCTCCTCTACTCCCCCCTCATCTCCTCTTCGCACAACCGCATACAGGATTTCTCCCGTGCTTCACCCAGACTCTGGAACTCACTGCCCCAACACATCAGACATTCTCCTACCCTGGGAACCTTCAAAAGAAGCCTGAAGACCCACCTGTTCCGCCAAGCCTACCACCTGCAATAAGACCCGGTCCACCACACCGCCTCATGACTGGAATCTCCCCTCCTACTGTATCCCCACCAGCCCCTCGTAGACTGTGAGCCTTTGTGGACAGGATTTCTCCCCTCTTGTTTCTGTACAACTGAATTGTCAACATTTATTGTTACTTGTATTGTTACCATGTTACTTGTCCTAGTCTGCCCTTTTTAACATGTAAAGCGCCATGGAATATAATGGCGCTATATAAATTAATAATAATAATAATAAATAATTGTTAACCAATGAGCCACACGGCACCAGGGCCACTGGAAACGTTGGATGCAGTGCCAGAAGATGGTGCTTCTATGAACGCGCCATTTTCTGGGGCGGCTATGGACTGCAATTCGCAGGGGGGGGCAGAAATCTTGGGCCACCCTGTGCTGCAGATTCCAGACCCCAGCTGCTTAGTTGTTGCCAGCTGGACTCAAAAATAGGGTGAAGCCCATGTTGTTTTCTTTTAATTACTTCATGAAGTTCATGAAATAATTAAAAAAAAGGGCTTTCCCGTATTTTTGTTTCCAACTAGGTACAAATAGGCAACTAGGAGGTGGGGGCAGCCCTTATCTGTCTGATGTACCTGGCTGTGAAAATAAAATAGGGAGGGGGACAAGAGGCGCAATAGTGCCCTATCACTAGTGACACTTGTATAAAGTGGTGGTGCTGTGTAGCCGCTCACCTGATCCAGTTGTGATCCCCACAACTGGTTTGAAGGCGTTTAGGAAACAATGTTCCAGCTGCTGCAGGACCTCCACCGACCACTGGATAGTGGTATGAATCAAAGAAATGATGGGAGTGCTGGTGTCTCACGGTCCGCGCTGCTTCAGGGTTAAATAAACTCACCAAAGAGCCAGTTAGATCTCCATCTTTTTTATTCCTCCTTACTCCTACGCGTTTCAGCGCCACACCCGGCGCCTTCCTCAGGGAAGTCCCTGAGGAAGGCGCCGGGTGTGGCGCTGAAACGCGTAGGAGTAAGGAGGAATAAAAAAGATGGAGATCTAACTGGCTCTTTGGTGAGTTTATTTAACCCTGAAGCAGCGCGGACCGTGACACACCAGCACTCCCATCATTTCTTTGATGTACCTGGCTGGCATACAAAATATGGCGAATCCCACGTCAAATTATTTTTAATAGTTCATTAAAAAAATAAAAACACAAATACATTTAGGGATTGCATTTTATTAACCCCTTGAACCTCATTTCTGCGCTGACCTCGGTTGACCTCAGTGTCTCCCCGGATAAAGTGCTGAATATCGCGCTCCTTGTGCCAATTACGCGCTGAGCTGACGGAAGGTTGCACCAAAATGTATACAATCTGTGGCAAAACCGTGGAAAAAACGTTGTGGTTTTTGTACTTTTTCTGGCCCAGGAGATGAAGATGAACACCTTGGACACAATGCATGCAGTTTCAGGCCTAAATTGCATCAAAAAGCATGAAATCCACAGCCAAAACCGCGGGAAAAACATTGCAGTTTTTGTGATTTTTTTTTTTGCCCCAGGAGATGCACTCAAACATCTTGGACACAATGCAGGCAGTTGTAGGCCTAAATTGCACAAGAAAGCATGAAATCTGCGGCAAAAACCATGGGAAAAACAGTTTGTTTTTGTGCTTTTTTGGCACAGGAGATGAAGATAAACACCTTGGACACAATGCATGCAGTCTTAGGCCTAAATTGTGCCAATAAAATATGCAGTCCACAAAGACGCCCCCGGAAGAAGCGAGGTGCGAAACGGACGTAGGGGAGAAGGGACCATAATCACAGCACAGCGGTGAGATCAGGTTCATGCCTTAACATTCAGTAAGGGATCTGGACTGTTTATAGATTGATGATTAGGGAGGTGGTGATAGCTGGTGTATAACTGCTCAGTGATACTATATGAGACACTTTTATAGCCTCAGTGAGAGTGAGGTTACTGGTGGTTTAAGAAGTATGAGAATAAGTTGATAGCTCCTGCCTTCATATGTTCTATGTCCATTAGTAGAGATAACATTAATAGAGGATAGATGTTATACTGTGGCTATAAGAAGATTTGTTAAGTGTATATATTTTTTATTCATGTACTATGCAATATACAGTTAGGGCCAGAAATATTTGGACAGTGACACAATTTTAGCGAGTTGGGCTCTGCATGCCACCACATTGGATTTGAAATGAAACCTCTACAACAGAATTCAAGTGCAGATTGTAACGTTTAATTTGAAGGGTTGAACAAAAATATCTGATAGAAAATGTAGGAATTGTACACATTTCTTTACAAACACTCCACATTTTAGGAGGTCAAAAGTAATTGGACAAATAAACATAACCCAAACAAAATATTTTTATTTTCAATATTTTGTTGCGAATCCTTTGGAGGCAATCACTGCCTTAAGTCTGGAACCCATGGACATCACCAAACGCTGGGTTTCCTCCTTCTTAATGCTTTGCCAGGCCTTTACAGCCGCAGCCTTCAGGTCTTGCTTGTTTGTGGGTCTTTCCGTCTTAAGTCTGGATTTCAGCAAGTGAAATGCCTGCTCAATTGGGTTAAGATCTGGTGATTGACTTGGCCATTGCAGAATGTTCCACTTTTTTGCACTCATGAACTCCTGGGTAGCTTTGGCTGTATGCTTGGGGTCATTGTCCATCTGTACTATGAAGCGCCATCCAATCAACTTTGCAGCATTTGGCTGAATCTGGGCTGAAAGTATATCCCGGTACACTTCAGAATTCATCCGGCTACTCTTGTCTGCTGTTATGTCATCAATAAACACAAGTGACCCAGTGCCATTGAAAGCCATGCATGCCTATGCCATCACGTTGCCTCCACCATGTATTACAGAGGATGTGGTGTGCCTTGGATCATGTGCCGTTCCCTTTCTTCTCCAAACTTTTTTCTTCCCATCATTCTGGTACAGGTTGATCTTTGTCTCATCTGTCCATAGAATACTTTTCCAGAACTGAGCTGGCTTCTTGAGGTGTTTTTCAGCAAATTTAACTCTGGCCTGTCTATTTTTGGAATTGAATAATGGTTTGCATCTAGATGTGAACCCTTTGTATTTACTGTCATGGAGTCTTCTCTTTACTGTTGACTTAGAGACAGATACACCTACTTCACTGAGAGTGTTCTGGACTTCAGTTGATGTTGTGAACGGGTTCTTCTTCACCAAATAAAGTATGCGGCGATCATCCACCACTGTTGTCATCCGTGGACGCCCAGGCCTTTTAGAGTTCCCAAGCTCACCAGTCAATTCCTTTTTTCTCAGAATGTACCCAACTGTTGCTTTTGCTACTCCAAGCATGTCTGCTATCTCTCTGATGGATTTTTTCTTTTCTTTCAGCCTCAGGATGTTCTGCTTCACCTCAATTGAGAGTTCCTTTGACCGCATGTTGTCTGGTCACAGCAACAGCTTCCAAATGCAAAACCACACACCTGGAATCCACCCCTGACCTTTTAACTACTTCATTTATTACAGGTTAACGAGGGAGACGCCTTCAGAGTTAATTGCAGCCCTTAGAGTCCATTGTCCAATTACTTTTGGTCTCTTGAAAAAGAGGAGGCTATGCATTACAGAGCTATGATTCCTAAACCCTTTCTCCGATTTGGATGTGGAAACTCTCATATTGCAGCTGGGAGTGTGCACTTTCAGCCCATATCTCATATATAATTGCCGAAGGCACGTTTTTGTCGGACCCCGGCACGCCGTGGCTTTGTCACTATGTGACGTCACCACGCCGTGCGAGGCATTGCCCGCGTAGCGGGCATTGCGACCGCCGCTGTCATCCCGCCACTCGGCATGAGGGATCCATTGCCTCCACCCCCTGGGGTCCCCGTGCTGACACCAGCCGCCCGCCGTGCGCCCGGAGAGGAGGGAGGACGGAATTTCCTGTCCGGCAGCTCTGCCCGCCCCTCCTCTCCTCCTACAGCACACGCACGCCGGTGGCGGTGAGTCTGCACTCCCCCCGGCCATCTGTCTGACAGCACCCCCCCCCCCTCCAGCCTCCGCTCTCCCCTCCAGCCTCCGTTCTCCTCTCCAGCCTCCCTTATGCCCTCCAGCCTCTGCCATCCAGCCTCCGCTCTCCCGTCCAGCCTATCCCCTCCAGCCTATCCCCTCCAGCCTCCGCTCTGCCCTCCAGCCTCCGCTCTCCCCTCCAGCCTCCGCTCTGCCCTCCAGCCTCCGCTCTGCCCTCCAGCCTCCGCTCTGCCCTCCAGCCTCCGCTCTCCCCTCCAGCCTCTGCCCTCCAGCCTCCGCTCTGCCCTCCAGCCTCCGCTCTGACCTCCAGCCTCTGACCTCCAGCCTCCGCTCTGACCTCCAGCCTCCGCTCTGACCTCCAGCCTCCGCTCTGACCTCCAGCCTCCGCTCTACCCTCCAGCCTCTGCTCTCCCCTCCAGCCTCCGCTCTCCCCTCCAGCCTCTGCCCTCCAGCCTCCGCTCTGCCCTCCAGCCTCCGCTCTGCCCTCCAGCCTCCGCTCTGACCTCCAGCCTCTGCTCTGACCTCCAGCCTCCGCTCTGACCTCCAGCCTCTGACCTCCAGCCTCTGACCTCCAGCCTCCGCTCTGCCCTCCAGCCTCCGCTCTGCCCTCCAGCCTCCGCTCTGCCCTCCAGCCTCCGCTCTCCCCTCCAGCCTCCGCTCTCCCCTCCAGCCTCCGCTCTCCCCTCCAGCCTCTGCTCTGCCCTCCAGCCTCTGCTCTGCCCTCCAGCCTCTGCTCTGCCCTCCAGCCTCTGCTCTGCCTTCCAGCCTCCGCTCTGCCTTCCAGCCTCCGCTCTCCCCTCCAGCCTCTCCCCTCCAGCCTCCGCTTTCCCCTCCAGCCTCCGCTCTCCCCTCCAGCCTCCGCTTTCCCCTCCAGCCTCCGCTCTCCCCTCCAGCCTCCGCTCTCCTCTCCAGCCTCCGTTCTCCCCTCCAGCCTCTGCCCTAAAGCCTCTGCCCTCCAGCATCTCCCCTCCAGCCTTTCCCCTCCAGCCTCTCCTTTCCAGCCTCCAGCCAATCCCCTCCAGCCTCCAGCCAATCCCCTCCAGCCTCCGCTCTCCCTCTCAGCCTCCGCTCTCCCCTCCAGCCTCTGCTCTCCCCTCCAGCCTCCGTTCTCCCCTCCAGCCTCTGCCCTAAAGCCTCTGCCCTCCAGCCTCTCCCCTCCAGCCTTTCCCCTCCAGCCTCTCCTTTCCAGCCTCCAGCCAATCCCCTCCAGCCTCCAGCCAATCCCCTCCAGCCTCCGCTCTCCCCTCCAGTCTCTGCTCTCACTTCCAGCCTCCGCTCTACCCTCCAGCCTCTGCCCTCTCCTCCAGCCTCCGCACTCCCTTCCAGCCTCCGCTCTGCCCTCCAGCCTCCGCTCTCCCTCCAGCCTCCGCTCTCCCCTCCAGCCTCCGCTCTCCCCTCCAGCCTCCGCTCTCCCCTCCAGCCTCCGCTCTCCCCTCCAGCCTCTGCCCTCCAGCATCCGCTCTCCCCTCCAGCCTTTCCCCTCCAGCCTCCCCTCTGCCCTCCAGCCTCTGCCCTCCAGCCTCTGCCCTCCAACCTCCGCTCTCCCCTTTAGCCTCTCACTTCCAGCCTCCGCTCTACCCTCCAGCCTCTGCCCTCTCCTCCAGCCTCCGCACTCCCTTCCAGCCTCCGCTCTGCCCTCCAGCCTCCGCTCTGCCCTCCAGCCTCCGCTCTGCCCTCCAGCCTCCGCTCTCCCCTCCAGCCTCTGCTCTCCCCTCCAGCCTCCGCTCTCCTCTCCAGTCTCCGTTCTCCCCTCCAGCCTCTGCCCTAAAGCCTCTGCCCTCCAGCCTCTCCCCTCCAGCCTTTCCCCTCCAGCCTCTCCTTTCCAGCCTCCAGCCAATCCCCTCCAGCCTCCAGCCAATCCCCTCCAGCCTCCGCTCTCCCTTCCAGCCTCTGCTCTCCCTTCCAGCCTCCGCTCTCCCCTCCAGCCTCTGCCCTCCAGCCTCTGCTCTGCCCTCTAGCCTCTGCCCTCCCCTCCAGCCTCCGCTCTCCCCTCCAGCCTCCGCTCTCCTCACCCCTCCATATGCAATGTACAGTATCTACTATATAATTGCCGTAGGCACTTTCGTGTGGGTACCCGAAAAGACCGTGGCTATGTCACTCTGTGACGTCAGCACGGCGAGTCGCTGGCCTGCGCGAGCAATGGCCGCGAGGCCATTGCTCGCGCAGGCTGAGGACGAGCAATGCGAGTCGCTGGCTTGCGCGAGCAATGGCCGCGAGGCCATTGCTCGCGCAGGCTGAGTACGAGCAATGGCCGCGAAGCGGCCGTTGCGAGTCGCTGGCCGAAAATCGAACCAGAGGCTCGGCCTCAAAGTTAACGATTTACCGGTCAGGTAGCGCGAGCAATGGCCGCGAGGCCATTGCGAGTCGCTGCCTGAGCCGCGCTTCTAATTGGTCGGCGCCAGCGAGTCGTTACACTTGCGGCGCGCTTGCGGTAATCCTCATACAAAGTATAGTATTCTAGACACCCGACGCATTTGCATCGGGCTCACAGCTAGTTATATATATAATTGTCTTTCTGAACATGTTTTTGTAAACAGCTAAAATAACAAAACTTGTGTCACTGTCCAAATATTTCTGGCCCTAACTGTATACTACTGTTGCTGGAATATATGGATCCCTTAAGAGGGAATGCTCTGGTTTAATGTTTTAATATTTTAATATATGAAATTATGAAGTATGAATAAAGATTTGGAAATGTATTTGTATCTTGAGATAATTTCTTGAAATCATTCCTATAGAAAAAAGGGTGTCTTTTTTCTGTTGAAGTATAAGTCATTTTAGAAGTGACTATATATAACAGGGATTTGGTTTTTACCCATCTCATAACTGTAAAGTTCAATCTAGGTGTTCGGACGCAAGTTCACACCTTGAGTTCAAACTTTACAAAAACCTTGGGCAAACCTGCCAATTCCAAACATTGGGTGGTTCGCCCATCACTAGCCAGTACTCCTGTGCTTATCATGATCTCCGTTACTAACCTGGACTTATCCTTGTTCACTCTTTGCTACTTTCCTGTATCTGTTATCTCTTCATTGGATTTTGATCCCTGGACTGTAACCTGTTTATGCCTCTGTTTATTCCCTGGATCTTTGTATCACTCTCTTGGAATACCTGACCTTGGCCTGCTCTTTAACCACGTCTCTGTCTTCTCCTGTTTTACTGCAACCTCTTCTTGAACTTACTCCAGATTGCTTTACCACACTTTCATTTCTATCCTTGTAAGTATTAGTTATGTCACGTCTTAGTCTTTTTGCACTGACATACTACACTTTTTGTATTCACAATCCTGTTACTTTAGTGACTAACATCACACTAAGTATTGACTGTGTCATATCTTAGTTTTTTTGTAGTGACGTACTTCTCATTCTTTATACACAACCCTAGTGACTAGCGTCACACACCTTTTAACTGGAATGTTGGACCACTTTTCTTCTAACCCTTTAACGACCACCTTATTGACATAAAATGGCAGTAGTTAGGGTACTTTTTTCTTTCAGCTGTTATAAAAAGACGAAAGTAAAATTCTAAAGTGCCCATGCAGCACCAGAAAATCTCTGACGTTTCAGATACCGGGTGTAACTAAGACCCTGAAGATTATTAATTGGACTGTTTTTTCTGGTCCCCGGCCACATGATGCCCAGTATACACCATATACCAGTGTTGAAGTTAAAATAATTGTCATTGGCAGTTAATACGGTAATTATTTCCTTCCTATTTGACATGATCAAACATGCCAGATGGGCGAGCTATGTCCTCCCCTAGTCCCCCGGTACCACCAAATTCCCCTCCCTCCTACACACCTTAACCGAAGCTTCCAAAATGGCGGGCGCAAAAAGTACATTCTTGTCACGTTGGACGCGGGGAGCATCCGGCGACCGTGCGTGTCTGGTGCACAATGAAAAACAACAGACAGGGAGACACCAGAGGGATAAATACGGTGGAGGGCCCTGCTCATAGGGAATGGAGGAGAGGTGACCTCCTATAGTCCCCTGCGTTTGCGCCCTGATCTCCCTATCGTCCATTTACCAGTTCTTTCAACTCGTTGCTTAGCAGGATACCTTAAGCCCATGCTGGCCCTAATGTTAGCTCTCAATAGGCAATGGCCTGAGGGAACACTAGTCCTCAACCACTGAAATATAACAGACAAGAGGGAAGGGGAAGACAGACAAGGAATAACAAGGCAGCAACTTTGCGCCTGCTGCCACTTCTCCTAGACAACAGATGGTTTAGCAACAGGAGGTTCTCCTGAAAGCTTTCTTTACCTCAGTAAACTTTGGCCAAAATGAGTTCAATCACCAGCAACAGCATGCTGGAACCATGTGATATATAAAGGGAAAGGATTAATCACAGAATGGCCACACCTGGACAAGACCTAGCTAGCTTACTGGCAGCATAGACTGCCATTAACTCCTCAACTACCAAAGGAAAAAAGCACGTTTAATGTGAAGTCTCAATAAAGACATGAGACAGGTCGAAAACCAATAACAAGTCTCCCAGGTAAGAGAGACCATCGTGACAATTCTCAATTTGATTTTTCTCCCTTCTGACATGCTCAAACATGTCACATGAGAGAAAAATATCCTCCCCGGACTCCTCACATGTTACCATCGGTTACACCTGGTCCCCTCTATATTTCTATGGGTGTCAAGTCCCCCGTGGTCCTCCTTCTCATGTTCTGTCATATAGGAACATGGCAAACACTTGTGCAGGGTGTGCACTCGGCCAGAAGACTGTTGTACAGTGACCTCATTGAGGTTACTGAAGGTCAGAATCCTTGGGTCACACAGGGGATAAGAATGACCCACGGTAAACTCTCCCAGCAGCAGAGTGCCTGCTCTGGAGGTTACTGTGGGTCATATTTGCCCCTTATGTGATTCAAGGATTCTGACCTGTAGTAACCTCACTGACATCACTACACATCAGTCTCCTGAGTTCCTGCTCTTTCAACAAATGGGGGATGCCCCATATGCTGAAAGCCTGACATTTTTTGACGGCCCTTCCATTTTTTTGTGTGTGTCTTTTTTTCCAATAATTTGATGAAAGAGAGATTATGTTGGGGAGTGTTTTTGCAAATAATTTTTTTAGTTGTTTGTTTATTTGTCTGATAACTGACTGCATTACTAATGTCGAGTATCTGATAGATGTCTCAACTCTATTAACCGCTGAATCAACCCGAAATACCACATTTGCCATTGCACTATGGCAATGGAAAGACCCTGGTAAAGTGCCAAAGATGCCACTTCTGGGGTGGTTGCAACCTGCTATTCTTCAGCTGGAGAGGGACCAAGAACAAAGGCCTTTCTTACCCAGAGAATACCAGACCCCAGCTGTTTTTTTTTATTTATTACAAAACCCTTAGCTGACTGGTTTTACCTTGGCTGGCAATCAAAAATATGGTGGAGCCCTAACATTTTTTCTGCTATTTATTTAAATAATTTAAAACAAAAATGGGCTCAACTGCCTTTTTGATTGCCAGCCAAGCTAAAACCAGGTAGCTGGGGGTGGCAGCCTGTAGCTGTCCACTTTATCTGCACTGAGAATCAAAATTACAAGGGATGCCAATGAAATATTTTTTTTATTATTTTTTTACACCCCTATGATGGCAGGTTCATTGCCAATAACAACAGATCACAGAAGCATTTAAATTTGCTTCTCATTGCTGTTTCTCCATTTTCAAATGCTGGAAGAAAAAATGGAGCCAACATAGGGTGTTACCCGTGACAATTTAGATTAACAAATAGACTTTGTTTGCTCACCTCATATGTTTGTGAAAGCCATATAAGCCACTATGAAAGTCACTATATAAGCCTAATGTCGTCCTGATGACAAATCCTGACGGCTGCAGCAGTCTTCCAAGATAAACTTAGGTGCATCAAGAGAAAAAAATTGGAATGTATGACCGCGCTGCCATCAAGTCAATCACATGGATTAATAATTGTGATTTTTATTTTTAACCCGTTTCAAGGCTCCCTTGCCTCTTCATCAGGCAAAATCACAGATGTACCTCCTCCAATTTAGGACCCAGGTCACTTTTCATCTTGTTCACACTGAAGTCAGTATGACACATGAATAAGTTTTAAACTAGACAGAGTTATGTACTGTCGCGAAATGGGTGCAATTTGTTGTGGTGGGATGGCTACTTACCTTTTTGCAAAAATGTATATAC
This sequence comes from Allobates femoralis, assembly GCA_033576535.1. Lineage (NCBI taxonomy): Eukaryota > Metazoa > Chordata > Amphibia > Anura > Aromobatidae > Allobates > Allobates femoralis. The sequence goes on from JARQOC010000002.1 coordinate 377,720,951, forward strand.
AAGTACCCTGTATTTTATTAGCACTTGCTTTTTACTTATTTATTGCAGGGTATTTTCAATGTTTTGTATATAGTTTTTCTTGTGGGTTTTGTCTGTTTGATGGTTAGGTAGACATGGTTTTACTTGCATGAACACTGATGGTTGCTTCAACACAGATTTGTGTGATATATTGACCCATTAAGCATTGAAATGTCACCGGTGCACCTCTCAAAACAAAAGGTAATACCTTATAACCTGATAACGCCCTGCTGGCTTTACAAAAGCCAACTTCATCATCGCGCTGTCACTTATTGACTGCTCTGCAGTCCATCTGAAATGCTCTGCTGTAGTTTAAATGGGAGTAAATTTCCTTTTGGCACATTTAGAGTTAATGCCAGAAACTGCTAAACAAGTGAGGCGGGTGTCAGATAACACAGTTGTCCTTTAAAAAGTTCCCTTTTCCACTAGAAGATGTTGCTGATAGAGTTTATTCTCTGCAAGGACCTTGATCTGTGAAGACATTAGTATAGTCTGTGCTGAAACCTTCTTGCTGTATTTCTTGGATTTTACCTTCTTTTGGGAGTTGCAGTGCTTCCCGGATCATGGATGGAGGTGAGGGGCTATTAGCCTTGTGCTTCTCAGGAGCAAAGGGAAAGAGTGGTGGCCCAGACATCCTCACATTCAGATGTCATTTTGGGAACAGGGTGAGCCAGGGAACTAAGTGTCAAGACTAGTTTTCCTTATCACCTTTTGCTCGCCATTACCATCCTGCTATTTTACTAATTTGTCCGTTATACACCCCGTGACATTTTCAGGGATCTTACCTGATTTTTCCCTCTGTCATTATGACTCAGGCTGCTGCAGCAGATGCTTTTACATGCCTGATGCAGACCGTCTCTGAAGAGTTTACTGATCTGCGTACAGCTGTGGGGTATCTGTGGCCATGTCTGATTCTCAGACCGTGCCAGAACCCCATATCGCTCCATGATTTTTGCAAGGGAGTGATCAGTTTTTTATGCCCATGGAAGCCTCTAAACTATATATCGGTGGATCAGTGTTTCACGGCGTGTAACAGGTTTATGGTATATGAAATATATTTTTATATTGTTAGATTTTTATTAGCCTCACATTTCGCTATGCAATTTTTTATTTCCTTCATAATTATTTAATTTTTAAATACATCATGTAATAACATATATACTTACCCAGTGCAGAGGTTCTGTTCTGTCAATAATTGAACCTTATTGCTTATATACGGTATACCTACTTATACTTCTTTAAACTTGAATCACTTGTTACAGAAATTCAACTTTAATTTTTATCGTCTCTTTTAAAAAATAGAGTCATAAAACCTTACCTTCTGATGATAAATGATCTTGTAAAATAAGACATGAGAATCCTGAAGAATAAAGGGATGGTCGCATATCTTCAATATATAGTCAAGGTCAGGTGAGCAGAGAAATAGAGGTCTTGATCTTGGCCACCTCTCACCTGTTTCATACCTCATCTCCAATAAAAAAAATCATTTCAATCCAGTACTGGATCAAGGCAACATTCAGTGTTCTTGGCAATAAATAATTTTGATTGACAGATGCCAAATTATTTACGATATGAGTATAGACAGAACAATAGATATTTATCTAAGTCAAATTGTTTATTATGTTTTACAATTAGGCATTTATTCAAAAGTTTTTGTTGTGTCCTGGGTGATTTTATTAAGAAGCATATTCTATTTTTTCTTGCAAATCTGTTTTACATCTGTGTAATACACAGTAACACTGCTTCACCACAAGTGCATAGACAGTGGGTTAAATAAGTATTGAAACATAATTCTAAAGGTGTTCTAACAAATAGACACATAGTACTTTATGTTAGTGGTGAATTTAAGTCATTATTTTTTGCATTCATTTATGAAAATACCAATTTTTATGAAACTATTGAAAAATGTGGAAAGCTTTTAATGGCTAACTGAAAAGATGGTAATCATAGCAAGCGTTCGGGACACTAAGGCCCCTTTGTCAAGATGGTAATGACACAAATTCTGAAAATAATATAAGAATAGCCTCGGCACACTCGTATAGAAAAATGAGAAGGAAAATTGTTTCTTTGTGTTGTTGATTTTATTTACAAAATAAATCTTCCCACGTTTCGGCTCAAGCATGAGCCTTCCTCAGGGATTGAGCTGAATTGAACATAGCAGAAAGAAGTCAAAATTTGACAAACATAAATAGAGTATACATGATATACGTAAAACGGATCTCTACACGGTGTAAAGTATACGGGGCAAGGTGTTAGTGGAACTGAAAGCGTGCGCACTATAGAATGGGGTGAGCACGTCCGTAAGCATATGGTGGTGTATGGGGGTGTGGTGGTGAAGTGAGGAAACAAGGAATAACAGAAAAAGTGAGAGGAAAGGGTTAAAAGGAATTAGTAAAGATATAAGATCTCAGGCTAGAAGAAAAAAGAAAAAGACAACTAAAAGTATCCAACAGTGAAATTAAGATATGTATAGGATTACCTCAAACAGTCGCTTAGTAAATTCTCCTTAAGAAAGGAAAATACCAGTGAAAAGAACTACTGTGCGGGTTGCTGGAACAAGAAAGAGGAAGGCATTATCTTAATATACCTTTCCCTTTAACCTGATTAGTGCTATTGCCCTTGGTATACCTATTTTTTAGACTATTCATTTATCCTGGCTAATTTTGGTTATTTTTGGGCTCCTACCATTGGATTCCTCATTCTGTTACATTTACACATATTTTGATGTGTTGCCTTACAGCCCCTATAACAATCCGTTTTCTTCCTTCAGTATACCAGTAACAGAATGTCCATAACTACTCGGGTCGTTTCCATATTTACTTACTCCAACTGACTGAGTTATAAGGTATTTTTCCCATTGATCTAAGTTATTATACATCACTCATTGTTCTCTCTGCCCCCTTACTCCTCCTTTCTTCTTTCACTGTTGGATACTTTTAGTTGTCTTTTTCTTTTTTCTTCTAGCCTGAGATCTTGTATCTTTACTAATTCCTTTTAACCCTTTCCTCTCACTTTTTCCGCTATTCCTTGTTTCCTCACTTCACCACCACACCCCCATACACCACCATACACTTACGGACGTGCTCACCCCATTCTATAGTGCGCACGCTTTCAGTTCCACTAACACCTTGTAAACACCATGTAAAGATTCATTTTAAGTATATCTTGTATACTGTATTTATGTTTGTCAAATTTTGACTTCTTTCTGTTATGTTCAAGTCAGCTCAATCCCTGAGGAAGGCTCATGCTTGAGCTGAAACGTGGGAAGATTTATTTTGTAAATAAAATCAAGAACACAAAGAAACTATTTTCCTTCTCATGTTTCTATACGAGTGTGCCGAGGCTATTCTTATATTATCTGTGGTAGTATTTTCCTCTGAGCACCTCACACTAGGTTGAGCAGGGGCATACTCTATCATATCTACAAATTCTAAAGACACATACATATATACATAAGTAAAAGAAAAAAAAAGGAAAAAAAATAGTGTAATAAGCTGTGGTAAATACGACAGGTGACGTTAAGCAGATTCAGGTAAGGGAGGAATAAAGGAGCTGTGAAAAGAGAATCCAAATTTCTAAGATAAGCGGAACAAATTGTATTATTATATGGTTAGTGGCCTGTGGAGACTGTGGTGCAGTGAAGGGTCTAGTGCTGGATGGTAGGTATATTGCTCCCAGCATGGTACAACCTGGCCTGGATTTTCCCTAAAGCTCCAGGTTTTCCAAGTCATGGTGGGTCAGGATCAGGTGGAGCAATCAGACCTGGATAAGGGAGTTAGTGGAAAACTTCAGAGAGGAGCTAGGCTGGTGTAAGCCTGGATGTGCAGCATTGTCAGGTTATACAGCTGTAAGGGTCTTTGACAAGACTCAAGCAGTGGTGTATCCAGGGTTGCCGGCGCCCGGGGCAAGGATCTGTTTTGGTGCCCCCCCCCAAAAAAAAGTAGGTGAGGACCGGGGGGGGTGCTATCAGACAGGAGGGGGGGGTGCAGTGACAGCTTGGTTTTGGACCTGAGCTGTAGACGACCCCTGCAGATCGGGGCCATGAAGCCACTAGAAATGATCAGCCCTGGTAGGACTACATGTCCCAGCACGTCCACATTACCTGGTCAGCGCCTTGGTGAATACAGGCCGGCTGTGCAGCAGCTGGAAATATGTCCGCAGCAGGGCTGTGTGCAGGGACACGCTGGGCTCTGGGGCCGGTTTGGATGCTAGCGGCATGACTGCACTGATCCCCTGCTCCTGCTGTATAGTAGGACCGCTGACTCCGCCTATGTCACTATGACAGCAGCCTGCACTCTCCCAGGCCAGAGAGCGAGCGCAACATCAGACGGAAACCAAAGTGTCCAGTACGGAGCAGCAATAACACATGGAGGAACTCACTCCATGTTTTCGGATATATTCCAGTGTGACAAATATGTGACGGCCCCTAACTAAACAGCGTGCTGATTGGCTCTTACTAGGTTTGTGATATGTGATTAATCGGCTCGGCTGCTACGAAACGTTGATTGGTTGTTGGTAGAACTAACTCTTTTCTGATTGCTTGTGCGCTCTTAGAGGAAAATGTAACCTCCCTGAAAGTAGGCGGAGCCACAGCCGGCAGCTGGCGGGAGTACTTGGGCGCAGGATATACAATGTGTCGGGATGGTGCTGCAGAACAGCGGAAAACTGAGAGGCGAAGCCCGGGGAGACTGGGAGGGCCCGCAATGAGTATCCGCAGCAGTGGTGTATCTAGGGTTGCCTGCGGGGGAGGTCGGGAGTGCTATCAGATTTCGGCCCCGCCGCTCAAATTGCAGAGGGGGGGGTGCCGCCTGTGCCCCCCGCTGGGCTGCGCCCCGGGCAAAAGGTCCAGCTGCACCCCCTAGATACGCCCCTGGACTCAAGCAACCCTGGGAATGGCACCTGGCAGTCACCTATGGACTGCAACTAACCACGTCGCTAGTGGTGACCAGGCGGCCGCTTTGTTAAGCCTGTCCTGTGCAAGGGTGAGTCTGAGACCTGTGGTTCTCCAGGTTGGAGTACATTTGTGTTGTTTCTTTTTCCTTCTGCCACGGGCTGTTTTAAAGTGTGAATAAAGCAGTGAAGTTTGGACTTTAAGCCCATGTGCTGTCTCATTACTGCGTCCCTGCCGCTGCCTACCAGAGCAAATTCCTACAATTGGTGGAGAATGCGGGCATTGCAGTGAGGCCGGTGCAGTTTTTTTGTTTTACTCTGGACTTCAGTTTATGTCCTGGGTTAAAAGCGTGGCACAGATCCAGTCAGAGAACTTTGACAAAATGGAGTCCGCGTTAAAAGGGCTTATGGAGGCTACAACAGCAGCTGGCTACACAGCAGCAACAAAAGGCCCTGCGTCAGCAGCAGCAGCAACAACAGGAGGCTATGCGACAGCAGCAACAGCAGCAGGAGGCTATGCAGCAGCAGCTGTTAGTAAATCAACAGCAGCAGGAAGCCAATCGACTGCTGATACAGCACATCACGACCTCGCAGACATCCGGGCCACCGAGGGGTATTAATGATGTCCGGAAAGTGGTTCGTGCAGCAATTCCCAAAATGGAGAAATCGGATGACGTTGAAACATACCTGGAGTTGTTCGAAAGAGTGGCCGAGAGGGAGAGACTACCCCGGGACCAATTGGCAGAAGTCATCACTCTGTTTCTGGCCCCAAGACCTATGAAAGCTTATCAAGACCTCTCCCCGGAGTAGATGGCGGACTACACCATCGTCAAGGGTGAGGTACTGGCACGTCTTGGGGTAAATGTGTTAGTCTGGGCACAGCGAGTACACCAGTGGGTGTTTAACCCCTCCAAGTCGGCCAGGTCCCAGTATTATGACTTGCTGCACTTACTGAAAAAATGGTTGCAGCCTGAGGTACTGACTCACGCAGCCATGCTAGACCGCATAGTGTCCGATACGTTTTGGAGGGCTTTATCCCACTCCCTCCAATCATGGGTTGGTCAGGCGTCCCCTACTGATGCGCTCCAGATGATGGACCTTATAGAACGATATGATGCTACCAAAGAGCTTCAGGGAGGGACTCAGCGAAAGGGGTCAGGAAAGTTCCCTAAATCCCCACCCTTGACCCGGCGAGCAGAGCCCAGAAAGCCCGCTCATGACGTATCTGGGGAAGAAAGGACCCCCATAGTCTGTTGGCAGTGCCAGGAGCCAGGCCATATGAGAGCTGACTGTCCCCGCCTAGCTGAGGCCATAGACACAAACTTTGGGTACCATGTATCCCATTTTGCCGATCTGATTTGTGCAACTGGCACCCCGAAGGGTCCCAGTAATGGACATCTGTGTAAGGTTGCTGTAGAGGGTACCACGGCCATGGCCCTACTAGACTTGAGGAGTCTCGTGAATTTAGTACGAGCCAATCTGGTACAACCCAGCGAGTATACGGGACGAAGTATTGGGGTGGTGTGTATACATGGGGACTCAAAAGACTATCCTACGGCCCTAGTAGTGATAAATACACCAGCGGGGAGGCGGTACCACGAAATGGGGGTTGTACGTGGTCTACATTATGAACTTATAGTTGGAAGAGACTTTCCTTTATTTTCTGTACTATGGCCAACAGTGGTCCCACCCACTGGACAACTTCCGACACCGGTGGCAACCAGGTTACATTCTCCTGCAGTGGGGCATGAACCTGGTAACCCCAAGGAAGAGGTGCTGGCGGTTGGAGTAACCTCCCCTTCAGTGGTGGAGGGGAAAAACTGTTCCATAGAAGTGTTGGTCGGAGATAGGGATGACTTGCCGCCGGGACCTGAATTGTCTAACTTAAATGTCTCTGGTGAAAATTTTGGTACAGCGCAACTCCGAGACCCTACTTTGGCTCGAGCTAGGGAAAATGTGCTGTTCATTAATGGAGAACCCCAACAATGGGGGCAGCCACAGTGTTGCCACGCTTTGGGATGACTCACAACCTCTTGTATCGAGTGGAGAAAATACGTGGGGAAATGGTAGAGCAGTTGCTGGTTCCTCAGACACATCATAGCTGGTAATGGACCTAGCGCATGCGCATGTGTTGGGTGGGCATTTAGGCCAAAAGAAAACCTTAGACCGAATACGGCAGCGGTTTTATTGGCTAGGTATCCATGAAGAGGTCAAACGGTTTTGTAGTTCTTGTCCGATGTGCCAGGTAACTAGTCCCCAGCCACACTTTCGGAATCCCTTGGTATCTCTACCAATTATAGAGGTGCCTTTCAAAAGGGTGGCAATGGATCTGGTAAGCCCAGTCAATAAGTCAACAAGGTGTCACCAACATATCCTGGTGGTTCTAGATTATGCCACCCGGTATCCTGAAGCCATTCCTCTGCGCCACACGTCAGCTAAACTCATAGCAAAAGAACTCATGGGTATGTTCTCTCGGATTGGGATTCCTAAAGAGATTCTAACAGACCAGGGAACCCCCTTCATGTCAAAGATCATGAAGGAGCTCTGCGGCCTGTTGGATCGATGTGCGCAACTGCTTAACGTTTATCATCCCCAAACAGATGGTGTAGTAGAAAGATTTAATAAGACGTTAAAGAGCATGCTAAAAAAAGCGGTTTCCAAAGATGGGAAAGACTGGGATCTCTTACTGCCATACTTATTGTTTACAGTGCGTGAGTTGCCTCAGGCATCTACAGGGTTATCACCCTTCGAACTTTTGTATGGCAGACACCCCCGGGGGTTACTCGATATTGCCAAAGAGGCTTGGGAGAATCAACCAACCCCCACATAAAAGCGTGTTAGAACATGTTGCAAAAATGCAGGAAAGAATGGAGACAGTACTACCACTGGTCCGGGAACATATGGAGGCAGCCCAACAGTCTCTGAGTCGGGTCTACAACCGGGTGGGCGCTGGTAAGAACCTTTAGGCCAGGAGATCGAGTGTTGGTACTTGTGCCTATCATAGATAGCAAGTTCCTTGCAGGGTGGCAGGAGCCCTATGAGATAATAGAGAAGGTAGGGACAGCGACCTACAGAGTACTCCAACCAGGAAGAAGGAAGCCAGAGCAGGTCTACCATCTTAATTTACTTAAACCTTGGAAAGATAGAGACCACTTTGAGGGGGACAGTTCACTGCCTGCTTTACCTGCAGAGAGGGCTCCTTCTTCTCCAGGGATAATGAATAGAGCCTTTCCCATGGTAAGGTTGGCAAATACTTTGTCCCCTAGACAGGTTCAGGAGGCCTGGGATTTCGTTAGTTGAAACACAGATGTGTTCTTGGAGCTCCCCGGACGAACCACCTTAATCCACCATGACATTGTCACGGAGCCTCAGGCTAAAATCTGACTAAAGCCGTATCGAGTGCCTGAGGCTCGGCAACCAGCCATCTTGGAAGAAGTAAACACTATGCTACAGCTAGGTGTCATTGAAGAATCCCAAAGTGAGTGGGCTAGCCAATAGTCATAATTCCAAAGCCAGACGGGACTCTACAGTTCTGCAATGAGTTCCGAAAGCTTAAAGAAGATTCAAAATTTGACACCTACCCCATGCCCCGGGTAGATGAGTTGATAGAGAGGTTTGGGCAGGCACGATACTTTTCAACCCTCGATCTCACGAAAGGGTATTGACAGGTGCCCCTAACGGAGGCAGCTAAGGAGTAAACAGCCTTTGTAACACCCGAAGGCTTATTTCAATATGGTTTGCATGGTGCGCCGGCGACGTTCCAGCGGCTAATAGATATTGCTCTCCGCCCCCATCGCCGCTATGCCTATTTAGACGATATTGTTGTGTACAGTGCAGACTGGGAAAGTCACATTCCAAAAGTACAGAGGGTGATAGACTCCCTCCGACAAGCAGGGCAAACCGCCAACCCAAAAAAATGTTCCATAGGGTTGAAGGAAGCCCGATACTTGGGTTATGTCATTGGGAGGGGAGTCCTCAAACTCCAAGTAAATAAAGTGGAAGCGAATCAGAACTGACCACGTCCCCTCACAACGAAGCAGGTGAGAGCCTTTCTGGGTTTATTGGGATATTATAGGCGATTTGTTCCCAACTTCGCCACCTTGTCCGCTCCTTTAACAGACTGCTTGAAAGGGAGGAAGTCCGTGATGGTCCGCTGGAATTATCAGACAGAAGAGGCATTTGCCCAATTGAAGTCGGTGCTGTGTCATATACCGGTTCTGGTCACACCCAATTTCAAAAGGGAGTTCATTGTGCAGACCTCTGCCTCGGAGGTGGGTCTTGGTGCAGTGCTGTCTCAAGAGGTTAACGGGGAAGAGCAGCCCGCTTGTTTCCTGAGCTGGAAACTCACCCCAGCCAAAACCAGGTACAGCATAGTGGAGAGGGAGTGCCTGGCCATTAAGTGAGCGCTTGAATCTCTCTGCTATTATTTGTTGGGGAGAACCTTTCATTTGGTGACCGACCACTTCCCTCTTACTTGGATGAGTCAGGCCAAGGAGTGGAATGCGCAAGTCGCCATGTGGTTTCTCTCCCTGCAGAATTTCAATTTTTCGGTGGAGCATCGGGCTGGCAAACTTTAGGGGAACGCGGATGCCCTGTCCCAAGTCCATTGTATGTTCTGTGTCCACCACCATAGGGTTGTACATAGGGGGGAGGTATGTAGTGCAGTGAAGGGTCTAGTGCTGGATGGTAGGTATATTGCTCCCAGCATGGTACAACCTGTCCTGGATTTTCCTTAAAGCTCCAGGTTTTCCAAGTCAGGGTGGGTCAGGATCAGGTGGAGCAATCAGACCTGGATAAGGGAGTTAGTGGAAAACATCAGAGAGGAGCTAGGCTGGTGTAAGCCTGGATGTGCAGCATTGTCTGGTTATACAGCTGTAAGGGAAGGGACTGTGACAAGACTCAAGCATTGCAACACTGGGAAAGGCACCTGGCGGTCACCTATGGATTGCAACTAACCACGTCGCTAGTGGTGACTAGGCGGCCGCTTTGTTAAGCCTGTCCTGTGCAAGGGTGAGTCTGAGACCTGTGGTTCTCCAGGTTGGAGTACATTTGTGTTGTTTCTTTTTCCTTCTGCCACGGGCTGTTTTAAAGTGTGAATAAAGCAGTGAAGTTTGGACTTTAAGCCCATGTGCTGTCTCATTACTGCGTCCCTGCCGCTGCCTACCAGAGCAAATCCCTACAAAACCTAAAAATACTTAAGTGAGTTGTGGACAGCAATAAATGAAGCGAGAGAGCTCACATAAGAAAAGTCAAAAGTTCATAGTGAAGACACATACATATATACATAAGCAAAATAATTTGTCTTTAGAATTTGTATCATTATTTGCCTGACGAAGAGGCCTTAGTGTCCCAAAAGCTTGCTATATTCTCCATTTTTTCAGTCAGCCATTAAAAGGTATCAACCGCTGAGGACTCTCAGATTTCAATATTTTTCTATCTACTGGCTAACACTGTACACACATTTTTTACCTTGAAAAATGTGCAAACTTTCAATTATCTAACTTCTTATATCCTTAATCTAGTTAAACATGATGTACAAAATATTTAATAAATAGAATTTCCTATGTCTACTTTAAATCTGCATAATTTCTGAAAAGTCATTTTATTTGTTACGATGTTAGAAGGATTAAATATTAATAGCAATTTCTAATTTTTCATGAAATTTACAAAATCTTTTTCTTTAAGGAGCTCTTCAGAATGAAATCGACTTTACAGGGTCTATATATTGTAAAAGTTCCCAAAAATGATATCATTCTAAAAACATCACCCCTCAAACACTTCAAAACTGCTGTCAGGAATTTGTGAATAATAGCAAAGTGGACTGAAAAAAAACCAATATTTGTAATTTACCCACTAAAATCTTGCTTTAGCACCATTTTTTCCCTTGTACAAGGGATAGCATGAAAAAATTGACCTCAGAATCTGTTACTCAGTTTCTCTGAGAGCGCTGATACCCCCAATGTAGTAAGGAACCTTCGTTTTGACAAATGATAGGGCTCAGAAGGGAAGGAGCACAATCTGAATTTTGGAATAGAAATTTGGTTAGCATAAATTGCGGGAACCATGTTGTATTTGCAGGGTCCGTAATGTGCCTAAACAGTAGAAACTCCCCACAAGTAACCTCATTTCAAAACTACACCCCTCAAGGATTTTTTCCAGGGATGTAGTGAGCATTTTGAACCCACGGATAATACACAGAATTTAATAATAAGAGATCAACATATTTAACATATTCATTTTTTTCACAAAAATGTTGTTAACCCCAAATTTTTTAACTGTTGCAAGAGGTAAAATGAAAAAGTGAAGCCTACAGTTTGTTGTCCACTTTCGTCTGAGTGTGGCAATACCCCAAATTTGTCAGAAGTTCTGTTAGGTTATACAGTAGGGTTCAGAAGAAAGGAAGCAACATTTAATATCTAGAAAAATGTTGTTGGAATGGATTGCAGACACCATGTCTCATTTTGCAGAGCACCTGAGGTAGCAAAGCAGAATAAACCTCCTAATTACCTGACTTTGGAAACCATACCCATCAAGGAATTTAGTGGTGTGCTAAGCAAGGTGAACCCATAGATGCTTTAAAGAACTTTAAAATGTGACAGTGAAAACAAAAATGTAATTTTTTCTACTAAAATGTTGTTTTAGACCCGAATATGTAACTTTCATAATGGATGATAGGAGAAAACATACCACATACGGTAATTTATTTTCTCTGAAACACGACGATACTCCATATATGGTCAAACTCTGCTTTTAGGCATATTTGTAGCATGTAGAAAGAAAAAAGTGCTTGATTTTTGGAGTGTAAATTTGTCTGGAATAGGTTGTAAAAGCCATATAGCATTTATCAAGTCTCTGACATGCCAAAACAGCAGAAATCCCCACAAGTGACACCATTTTAGAAACTAGAATCCTCAAGGAATTCAGCTAGTGGTTGCACTGAGATATTTTAACCTGCAGGAGAATCACAAAATTTTATAACATTTGAAATGTGAAAGGAAAAATAAAAATTCCACTAAAATGACAATTTATGAGGAGTAATGATGGAAAATGGACAGGAAAACTATTTTATGTAGTTTTCACCGAATGTGACAGTAGCCCGTATGTTGTTGTACACTACTGTCTGTTTTATCACAGTAATTAGATCACATGATAAAGATTGCTACTTGGTTTTGAGAATGCAGTTTCCAATTGAATAGATTTGGGGTCCCACATAGCTAGGCCTTGTAGGTGCCAAACCAGCACCACAAAGATTGACCTCCTTTTGGAAACTTTACCGCTTAAGACAATTCATCTAGTGGTATAGTGTGTATTTTAAGATGACATGTCCCTCACAGAATGTAATAACATGGGGACATGGAAATATATTTTAGTAGTAAAAATGCATTTTTTCATTAACTGAAAATTTGTCAATTACAAAAGGGTTAAAGTATTAAACTAAACTCCACTATGCATTGCACAATTTCACTGAACTGGGGTGATGCCCTATATGTTGTAAAAAAAAAACTACTGATTAGCCACATTGCAGGGCTATGTAGGAGGGAGCACTGTTTGACTCTTGGAGCACAGATTTTTCTATCATAGTTTGCAGGTGATGGTTGCAGATCACCTAAGGTGACCCATTGTAGAAATTGCACCACATAATCAGTTCTTGCACAACTGAGAGTGACTATTTTGTTACATCCAACCTGTCATTACTTTATGGAGAATTGAAAACATGTCAGCCTAGTGCTTGGTGATATGCACCCAGTAAATTGTTAAGTGCGATATCCCCACTACAATAATGAAATACATGTGGTAGCTTGCTGTGGTTTAGGCACAGTGGGGCTGCCAAGTCCCTTGCTGTGGGACCACTCTCCATATTGCATGGAGACTGGTTCCCAAAACACAGCTCCACATGGTCTGACAGTGCTGTGTGGCCAATCTCCTTGAGGCAGGGAGATCAATGCCAAAGCCACACATAGCCTTGTGTGGTTGCCTTTTCCCCTGGTGTACAGAGTACTCACCAGGCTTGGACTGATGATCTGGCAAAGTGGGCAATCTCCCGGTAGACTGCTGCAGATTGGCGCACCTGGTTCACATTTGTTACATCTGTCCTGCACCAGCACCAGTTGTAAGCATCACCTTCTTAAAATCTCAAGAGACCCAGACTGCCCGCTCTCATTTGTCACAACAGAACCTTAAGCTACTTGGTGTCAGAACCCTACATGCTGAGCTCAATGCTCCGGCTTCCCTCCTGTTCAACATTCTGAAGAGATAATGTGTGGTTATCTGTGTATAGAGTCCTTGCCATCCCATGGATTAGTAGAGTCTGAGGAGGAGGAAGCAGCTTTTGAAGTTTATCTCTAAGGCTACTTTCACATAACGATTTTTTAAAATCCGATGCTGTCCGATATAAATCAGACAGCATCGGATCTAAACTGATCCCTGCAGTCGGATGCCAAATAGGCATTTGATCCGACATTCTGCAGGATCAGTTGCTGTCAGCTGTCAGAGCTGTTCTCCCCTGTGTGTCCCCCTCATCTCCCCTGTGTGTCCCCCTCATCACCTCTCTTTGTCCCCCTCTTCACCCCTGTGTGTGTGTCCCCCCTATTCTCCCCTGTGTGGCCCCCTCATGTCCCCTGTGTCCCCCCCTCTTCTCCCCTGTGTGGCCCCCTCATGTCCCCTGTGTGGCCCCCTCATGTCCCCCAGTGCTCCCCCTCCTTTCCCCTGTCCTCCAGAATAAAAAATAAAAAACATTTTATTCTCACCTCTCCCCGAGCCCCCACCGTCTCCTGCCGTCTCCTGCCGTCTCCCGGTGGCTCCCGGTGTCCTCACGCTGTCTGCAGAGGTGTTCTACTGCAGTATAGGACCTGCGGTGATGTCACAGTCACATGACAGCAGGTTACACCATGGCGGGAGACGGCGGGGGCTCGGGGAGAGGCGAGAATAAACTTTTTTTTTTTTTAACCCCTTCTCTCCAAGTTTGGAGAAGTTTTACTGTACTGAGCATGCTCAGTACAGTGAAATTGGGTCCGAGGAGACATCAGATGTTTCCTCGGAGCCGTCTCCATAGGGCCCCATGTTAAATTGATCGGGTCGGATCGGATGTGCACTAAATGCCATCCGATTCGGTCCGATCCGATTCTGTCAGATTTTATTTTCGGTGCAAAAATCGGAGCAGGCTCCAATTTTTGCACCGATAAAAAGATCGGACAGAATCGGATCGGACCAAATCGGATGGCATTTAGTGCACATCCGATTCGGTCCGATGCCCATAGGACTGCATGGGGCCAAATTCGGATCTGATGCTGTCCGATTTTTATCGGACAGCATCGGAAATCCAAATATCGTAGTGTGAAACCAGCCTAAGATCTCCAGAAACAGGAGTAGGGAGGAGGAAATGTGGAGAGAAAAGTAAGGGATGGGTAATAAAGGAGCACAGAGAGGAAGCAAGCAATCCAGGGGAGAGAAGAGAGAAGCTCGGTCGACACATAGAAATGAAGATCAGAGCTGAAGAAAACAAGCAGTGAGAAAAAATGGGAGATATCACAGGAGAAGCCAGAAAAACTGGGGCTGGAAATAACAACTTAATACTGGGATAAACTATATAAAAGACACAGCTAAATGGCTACAAGGCAGCACCAGATGTTTTCACAGTGACAACCCCTGAGCAGTGTCTATAATAAAGTTTATGCCACATATAATCTGTATATCGTGCTGAAAAAGCATTTGGCCCCCACTGTCTGATGGACAGGAGCAGAGCAGATCCACCTGTGTTGTTAGCTGTGTCAGGAGGGGCATTGCTGCAGCGACAGCTGCTGCAGGCTCCATTGATGGTGTGCTATACAGAGAAGGAGAGCACTGCTGGATATACTGAGTCCTGTCACACTTATAGCTGCCTGTGTATCAGACATTCAGTAACTAATGAGTGGTGGTCATGTAAAGTGAAAGATATAATTTTTTGATCCCTTGCTGATTTTGTAAGTTTGCCAACTGACAAAGACATAAATAGTCTATAAATTTAAGGGTAGGTTATTTTTATCAGTGAGAGATAGAATATTAAAAATAAAATCCAGAAAATCATTTTGTCTTTATTATATACATGTATTTTCATTTTTGAAGAACAAAATAAGTATTTGATCCCTTACCAACCATTAAAGGTTTTTGCTCCTAATCAACTCGTTATCTGCATTAAAGAAAGCTGTCTTAAATTGTCACCTGTATAAAAGACTCCTGTCCAAACACTCAATCAGTCAGACTCTATCATCTACAACATGGGCAAGACCAAAGTGCTTTCTAAGGATGTCAGGGAAAAGATCCTAGACTGCACAGGGCTGGAATTGGCTACAAAACCATAAGTAAGATGCTGGGTGAGAAGGAGACAACTGTTGATGCAATGGTAAGAAAATGGTAGAATTACACAAAATGAGTGTCAATTGACATTGATCTGGGACATCATGCAAAATCTCACCTCATGGGGTATCCAGGATCATGAGGAAGGTGAGAGATTAACCTAAAACTACATGGGGAAACTTGTTAATGATCTCAAGTCAGCTGAGACCACTGTCACCAAGAAAACCAATGGTAATACATTACACTGTCATGGATTACCATTCTGCAGTGCCTGTAAAGTATGACGGCTCAATAAAGCACATGTGAAGGCTCATCTAAAGTTTGCCAATGAACACCTTGGAGATTCTGAGAGTGATTGGGAGGAGGTCAGATTGTACAAAAATTGAGCTACTTGGCATTTACTCAACTCGCTGTGTTTGGAGGAAGAGAAATGCTGCCTATGACTCAAAGAACACCATCCCCATTGTCAAACATGGTAGTAAAAACATTATGTTTTGAGGGTGTTTTCTGCTAAAGGAGGAGGACTACTTCACTGCATCAATGGGACAATGGAGCCATGTAACATAAAATCCTGAGTGACAGCATCATTCCCTCAATCAGGACATTAAAAATGGGCCATGGCTGGGTCTTCCAGCACAACACTGATCCAAAACATACAGCCAAGGAAACAAAGGAGTGGCTCAAAAAGAATCACATTTAGGTCATGGAGTGGCCTAGCCAGTCTCCAGATCTTAATCCCATAGAAAACATATGGAGGGAGCAGAAGCTCCAAGTTGATAAGTGGCAGCCTCAAAATCATAATGATTTTGAAATGATCTGCAAAGAGGAGTGGACCAAAATTCCTCCTGAAATGTGCACAAATCTCATCATCAACTACAAAAAATATCTGACTGCTGTACTTGCCAACAAGGGTATTGTTACCAAGTGTAAAGTCTTCTTTGCCAGAGGGATCAAATACTTATGTCTGTCTTCAAAATGCAAATAACTATATAATTTAGATAATGTGATTTTCTGGAATTTATTTTTGATTTTCCATCTCTCACTGTTAAAATTGACCTACCTTTAAAATTATAAACTGTTCATGTCTTTGTCAGTGGGCAAACTTACAAAATCATCAAGATATCAAATAATTATTTCCTTCACTGTAGTCATAATCATACAATTCACTGATTTTTATAAAGTTTATAAAGAAAACAGCAATTCTCACTGCTCCTCATATTCAGTTGTTGTACCTTGATAAACAACTCTAAACAAAATATTATGCCCTGACAGTTCTACCACAGAGTATGATGTCCTCAATCAGCCCCTCAAACAGTATGATATCCCATAAAACAGTACAATGTCCCCACAGAGCCCCAGACACCATATAATGTCCCCACACAGCCCTCCATGCTGTTTATCTCCTCATAATCCTCCAAAGCAGTATAATGTTTTCACACAGCCCACAACACAAAATGTCCCCACAGAGTCTCATACACTGTATACTGTCCCCACACTGCCCTCCATGCCGTTTATCTCCTCATAACCCCGCAATGCAGTATAATGTTCTCACAGAGCCCACAACACAAAATGATATCCCACCAAAATCCCTACACATTATTATTTCCTCACACAACCTTCACACAGTATGAGTTTTCTACACAGCTCCACAAGCAGTATGATATTCCCTCATTGCCAACTACACAGTGTGATATTCCTACACAACTCCCAAGCAGTATATCCTGACACATTCCTATATAGTATGATGTCCCTTCACAGCCTCCCACACAAAGTGATGTTTCCACACAGCTTGCCACTCACTATGAGGTGCCTGCACAGTCCATCATACAGTTTGATGTTCACACACAGCACCCCATGCTTTATGATGTCCCCATGAAGCTCCCTACACAGTATGATATCCTCTTACAGTCTCTCACACAGTATAATCTCCCAACACAACATCTCATGCAGTCTGAAGTCCTCACACAGCCCCCAACACAGTCAGATGTCTCCAGACAGCCCCTCATGAAGTGTGATGTGCCTTTACAGCCCCAAACAAATTATGATGTCCCCACACATAGCCTTCTCATGCAGTATGATGTCGCCACAGAGCTCCCATGCAGTATGATGTCCCTACACTTTACAACAAAACAATACTGACAATTTATTAAAAATAAAAGTACTCACTTAACCCAATTCGTCTGCTGTTCCAGTCGGGGCAGTATACTGAAGCTCAATGCAGTGATATCGTCACACCACCTGCATCCTAACACACACAGGTTAAATGTTGTAATAGGGACCTGAGGGTTGTCTGTTCCCAAGTGTCGCCCATACATAGAATGGAGGACACCCTGAGGAAACGAGCGGCACAGTTAGGGTTAAATCAAGCCAGTAAGTGGGCTATAATGTGTTGCTACGGTGATGACGTCACCAGGCAGACTCTCAGGAGCGGGAGGGTACCCGCCAAAACCGCTTTGAATTGATTGGCCGTCGCCCCCCAAGAAGGGCTATATAAGGGGGGGCGAGTAGCATTGGGGGCATTGCAGCACACGGTTGCTGAATTCCCACCCGCCCCAAGGTTTATAATTCGGGAGCATGTTCATTGTTTAGCTGGCGTTTATTAGAGGGAGGGTCGCCCAGCTTTGCTGGGTGGATCAGTTATGAATTATATCAATCCTACTTGAAGTTATATGGTTTACGTTTCAAAGTTATGAAACATTAATTGGAGTATGGAAAGTGTGAAGTGATCAATTATCTGTAACAAAAGGTACGCGGTAACCCTTAATAAATCCCAGCATGTTTTTTCTACCACAATGCTCTGTGTCCTTGATTTGTTAGTATATAGGTTCGATGACAATAATAAAAGTGCGCTATGTTGCCTCACTCATTGTATTTACAGTTATCAGCAACAGCATTGTATACAAAAAATGGTGTGACTCTAAAGAAAGTAACACAGTTATAATGACTAATTATATTTTGTCTTTTTTACTACAAGATATAGCTTTGCACTGTACCATAGGTATTTTGTTCATATACCAATTTGTCTTTCTCACAACAAACACTGACAATCATAGATATACATGTGACAATGTTGTATCTCTTTGCCGAGTTCGGAGTAAAATAAACAAATAACACGAGTGCAGTCTACAATACATTCCTTTTAATAAATATTAATAAAAAGGGAACATATAATCCTCTTTTTGGATCAAACATGAATATAGTCAGGAGGGGTGAATGAACATAGTACGAGCCATTTCTCTTCGCTCAGGGTGACACAGGCAAAAATATTCTAGCTGCTCATTGTAAAATCACTGCTCCAAATTCTGGAGTCAGCAGAAGTATCTTTGTGTTTTTCGTAACCTTGGGACAGATTAAATCATTCCTCTCCAAGCTGAACACTGTAGAGGAAACAACCTCTCTGCATAGCTATTTTCTGCCAAGTCTCCTGGCTGCTGGCATTAATTAAGAAGCAGAGCAAATCAGGATAACAGGATGATATGGGATCTTATCACAAGGGTGTGCAGACCATAAGAAAGTCATCTCACTGGCTGCAGAGCTTATTAACCTGTTAGAGGTTTAGGTGAACTCACCCCCATTGTCTTTGGAGCTAACAATACTGAAATTACTAAATAAATTCATCTAAAATTATATATTCCTGTTTTTCCAACGAAACAGTTCCTTACAAGATTATCACATATTACCAAACTGGAGGATCATTTGCTGTTTGTGAGTGCATGCTGGATCTAATGTTATTCCTGAAGATCAGGAAAGCTTATAAAGGGCCCATAACACACAACAATATCGTGAACGATATTGTTGCAACATCACTGGTTTGTTAACATTGCAGCGATGTCGAAACGACATTGTTGTGTGTGACATGTCATTGATTTATGGTCCTGTCCATAAATCTATCGTTGGTTTCCTGCTGGGCGCCCAGCATCGGCACGTGTGACAGCGGGAGACCAACGATGGATGAGCTGGTAACCATGGTACACAGCGGGTAACTAGGGACAGCGCAGTATGTGAATGAATGAATGATGACTTCAGTGTTTTAAAAAGTCACATGTTAGGCCCTGTTCCTGTATCACAATGGTGAAGACAAGGGAGCCGCACATTATACCAAGCAGAGCTTTATTGGCCAAGGAAAAAAACATTGCTTAAGTAAAGACATAAAAAGAATGACTGATCCTTGCAAAGAGTATGTTGACAAACTACAATCCTGCTGACAAAATAATCTTTTAACATATGAAACAAAATAGACCTTTTTGTCAATGTAAAGTAACAGTTTGTTTACAAAAGGTGCAATGAAGCTTATAAGGAAAAGACTACCAACAATTAAGCATGGTGGAAGATCCTTAATGCTTTGGGTTCCTTTGCGTCATCTAGTACTGCAAGTCTTGACTATATCACAGGAATCATGAAATCAGAATTATCAAGAGATTTTAGAGCGAAATGTCCTACCAAGTGTAAGAAAACTTGGATTTAGTGAAGATCAGAGTTTTCTAGCAAGGCAATGACCCAAACCACAGATCCAAAAGTACACAGCAGTGCTCGAAAAAGAAAAAAAATGACTATTTTAAAATGGCAGTAGAATCTTGACCTCAATCTCATTGAAAATATTTTGGGGTGAGCTGGAATCTGCCATTGGGAAAAAGCCCTGCAAACATTGAAGAGCTTGGGCAAATTATGAAGGAAGATTTGGATAAAATACCATCTGAGAAATGCAAGAAGCTTATATATGGATATAAGAAACATTTATGGTGGGTTTACACGTCCCAACGTCGGTCCGATATTGGATCCAACGACGCGGGAGCGCGCTTTTTCTGGGCAGAATTCCAACATCTCATAGGAGCTGTCACACAGCGCGATATCGGCATACAACGTCTCTACGATGTCTACGCCCCCCGACCCAGGAACGACCATTTAACATGGGAGTGAATAGGGGACGTTGTAGTTCACATCGGAGTTGAGTGTTTACACAGCGCGATCCAGCTCCAACCTGCATCCGATATCGGGTCGTTGATTAGCATGCTAATTAGATCCCCGATATCGGTTTGACATCGTTCGTGCATCGTATTGGTCATTTACACCATACAACGCACGAACGATATCGGGTCCAACGCACGGACCACATGACTTTTGGTCGGAGTTGGACGCCGATATCGGGACGTGTAAACCCACCATTAGAGGCTGTCATCAATGTCAAAGGGTGTGCAACCAAGTATTAAAGGGAATCTGTCAGGTCAAAAATCCATATGTAACTGATATCATTTTCTAATTCCTTTCTCTAAGGTCTCTCTATTCATGTATTTCTATTAATTTATGTTTCTCTCTTATTCTGTTTAAACTTCAAAATAAAAAATTAATTTCATCTGTCAATTACAGTGAGTTCTCTGCCGCCTACTCCCCAAGGAATGGATATTCATGCATTATTACACTGCCATGCCCTCCTGTGAATTATGCTGTGTAACTTATTGCAGACAGAGGAAAAAAAGAGGGGGGAGGAGGTGTGAGCTCTTAGCAGAGTAGATCTGAGGCCTTCATTGTGTATATCTGAGTCATGTGTGTAGTGTGTGCAGTCTGAGATATTTCTATATGGTTAAAAGAACATTTGATCATTTGCTCAGCAGATACACACATTACATGTATGCAAGAAAATCAACGTTCATATAATAGAAATCTTTTACAGACACCACACAGTGCAGGACAAAACACCTCCCACCTCCCCAGCGGATTGCACAGGATTTTTAGTGACTTTAGCACAGAGCACAGAGGGGAGGGACAGAACACCAGCTTGGATAGGCGTGGATATATAAATAATATTTACCTAGCTGGAGTAATCAGCTGTGACAGTAATGGAGCTGGACTAATGCACCAGCTGCCTGCAGGGTATGAAAATGCTTATAAGCAAGGAACCTACAAAGGGTTCAAAAATGATTTTACATGTTTTTAAAAGGTCTGCCCAGGCACTGTTGAAAGGTAATATTAGTATCATACTGAAAAATTACTTGACAGCATCCCTTTAATTAGGAGTGCCTTTATTGCTGCACATGCTTTTTATTCTGTTTTGTCTTTGAAATTGCTACATGTAAGTTGTCAAACAATGTTTTATTTTTGCAGTACTTTGGACCACTAATTAAAAAATCCAAAGGATACAACTATGGTATATTTCCATTCTCCCTGAGGAAGCATTTTTACTAAGTACGTTAAATGTACATCGAAGTTGGCATTACTTGTGTGGGGCTCCAAGGGGGAGAACACTTTGAGTACGGTAAAGGTTACTATATTGCACTTTTTCACTACATAACAGATATATGTGGGTTGTGGCAATCATACCTAGCACATGGTACATTGGCCGACAACGCTTTTGGTCAATGTTTGACTTTTTAGATACTTGTATGTAATATTGTGTGCACTGTGTGGCATACTATGTTGAAAATATTACTGTAAAATCCTATTTTGTACATTTATCCATTTGTTGTACAATTGCACCAGGGGTCTCAACCCAGAAATATTATAAAGTGTTTGTATTTTACATATATCTTTTGCCCATATGCATGGGTTTCTTTACTGACTTGTAGATCCCCATCCTGTTTTGTAAGTTTTGTCCGAAACCTCGTTTAATATATGTTTTTTTTCCCTGTATTTGTATAAAAAAACATTTATTTTCTGTACTATATAAAGAATGTGATATTTTTTTGCCTATTTGAACTCCAATTTGTGTTTGGTTGAAAATTGATCTTTGCTTGGAGTAGGCCTCATATTAGATAAGATTGAATGCCTTGAAACAATGTGGCAGCTTATTGTGCCTAATATTTGTGTTTATCTTTTTTTCTCATCCTTCTTCAGTGGAAACATGCTGTTACTGGATGCAATAATTGTGCTAGTCTCGCCAATTCAAGTCAATAGGTGCAGGAAAACATCGCACAGCGCACTGACAGCATTGGGACAGCAGATTGCAAGGCCTCTGACATGCTGTAAAAAGTAAGAATAGATAGATAGATAGATAGATAGATAGATAGATAGATAGATAGATAGATAGATAGATAGAGCAGCTCATTAAGGTTCATGCACATTCACTGCACTGACCAGCAACAGCTAATAGCAGACACTTATGGTACCTTTACACGCCGCTACAGAAGGTTAGAAACAACCGGGTGTCTCACGTGCACGAGCACGTACCAACGGTTGCAAACGGTACCCGATACCGCCTTTACACGCCGCTACAAGGTGCTCTACAGAAGGTTTAATCTATCTCTGGATGCACCGCCGGGTGCCAGAAGTTACCTTCTGTAGAGCACCGTCCCTCATTTACACGCCATGACAGAAGGTAATATGGGAGGACCTGGTGCAGCAGGGACAACACATAGGCGTGCCAGAGTTGTGGATTACAAGATGCTCGTACGATGATTGGACAATGGAATATCATCATGATTGGCCAGCCAGCGCAGGAGGCTTGCTAATACATGATGCTATTGCAATTGTGTAGTGTGAGTGGTCAGCTCCTTAAATATGCCGCCCTATGCAGCGACAACCAATCGTAATGCAGGAGCTTCCACCAATGATCGCTGAAGTGGGGGCGGTTACCCGGAGGATGTGTCACGCCCCAGGGAGTTAACTAGGTGGCGAAAAAACCTAATCAAACCTTATTTAGACGCCGATTGAAATCAACCTGTTTTAGAGCACTGCTCTGAAACAGGTGCCGAAAGTGACGGGTGGCAACAAGCTAGTTTACATGCCGCTACCTCGGGTTGATTTGACGGTGCAAGATACATTTGTCTTGGAAACCCGGTTGTTTTCAACCTTCTGTAGCGGCGTGTAAAGGTACCATTAGGGCCACTTTACACACACCAACTTATCTGTCCAACTTCTGACCAACTTGCTGGTTGCAGTGAAATCATGGACACATTGCTCCATTTTGTGACTGTGTACAATGGAACAATGTGTCCATGATTTCACAGCAACCAGAGATCTGTTCAGAAGTTGGTCAGAAGTTGGACAGATAAGTTGGTGTGTGTAAAGTGGCCCTTAGGGCTGTATACAAATGAAGCAATTGAAGCAATGTGTCCATGATTTCACTGCAACCAAAGATATGTTCAGAAGTTGGATACAGAAGTTGGTGTGTGTAAAGCGGCTCTTACTGTCTGTAAGTGCCTTTGTGATTGGGTGTTGCAATTAGACTGTTCTACCACAATCCGTACCGGTGTCTGTACTTGGTTGCCATACACATTAGTGTATGGCAACCAACCTGTCATTATAGTATGTAAAATAAATTAATAATGGAAAAAAAATGTGTAGGGCTTCACTGTATTTTTCATTCTCAGCACAGATAAAGCGGACAGCTGTGAGCTGCCACTCGAAGCCCTACACATTTTTTCACATTATTTATTTATTTTACACAGTATGATGGCTGGTCAGTTGCTATACACTAATGTGTATCACAACCAAGCACAGACACCGTATATATTGTGGGAGCACCGTCTGATTGCAACAGCCAATCGCAGACATTCTCAAAGAAGTTGAGCTTCTGTGATTGGCCGTTGCTGGTCAGTGCAGTGAACATGCATGAAACCTAATGAGCGGCACTAGTAGCAAGTAGCAGGAACCTGGTAAGATGATATAGCTATCTAGCCATCTAAAGGCAAAATTAGGCAGCTGAGGGTGGCAGCTCGCAGCTGTCCGCTTTATTTGTGCTGAGACTGAAAAATATAGCAAAGCCCTACATGTTTTAAAATTATTTATTTATTATTTTAATAATTTTATATACTATGATGGCAGGTTGGTTACCATACTCTAATGTGTATGACGACCAAGCACAGACACCATCCAGATTGTGGAAATGCAATCTGATTTCAACAACCAATCACAGTTCCTCTCATAAAGAGTGAGCATCTCTGATTGGATGTTGCCGATCAGTGCAGTGAGAATGCATGAAGCTTAATTGGTGGCCCCAAAGCAAGCAGCAAGACACTGGAAAACTCAATCTAGCTATCCTAGCATTTATCTATTCTATCTAACTATTTATCTATCAATCTGTCTGTCTATCCTACGTTTATAGCAGAAAACACCATGTTAAAAAAGCATGTCATCCACATGACATCTGCATGTCATACGGGTGTCAACGCATGACACCCCCATGACACTCTGTTAATTTTCACGCTGAGATCCGTGATGGGAAAATATATGCAGATGTGAGAATACCCTAACTCTTAATCTGCTGGCCCTGACTGAAGCCTGGATTTAGGATTTCAACAATGTTTAACTTGCAGCTACTTTTCACAGTGACTTGCACTTTTCCCATGCCCTGAAATCTGCAAATAGACATGGTGGTGGAGTCGGCTTACTCCTATTCCCATGATTCACTCTCCAGTACATCCCCCTGGCTTCATCCTTCTCATTCGCTCCTTTTGGGTCTACACCATCAGGTTCCTCCATCTCATCTCCCTCCCCCCAGGTTTACCCACCTAGTTCCTTGACCATTTTTCTGTGTGGCTGCAGCACTTCATATCCTCAGAATTACCAATGCTTTTCCTGGAAATTTCAACATCAAATTTAGCAAAAACCATGCTAGATAACAAAGGGTATAATTAACCCATAGAAAACTGAAACAAATTACCCATAAAAATTCTTTATTAAATAGATAAAAAAATATATGACATACAACAACATATAGAATTAAATAGAAAAATGATGATGGAAAAAGTGGGAAGGTAAGATTCCCTCAATGACCCTTACTTGACAGCCGGGGATGGTGCCCTATGTGGTAAATGTCTTCTCCGCCCACCGATGACTACCCTTAAAATTCCCTATCCCATTCTTTGCACCAGTGAACCTATCCTGTAGACCAAAACCTCAATAGAGAGTGGTTGTGCTCTAGGGTCAGAATAAGTAAGAGACAATTTTGGGGATATTTTTATTTAGAAATGTACCACTTGGTCAGCGTGGTGTCGCCTAGGTCATGCACCTTATTTAAGTCTCTGTTCCATTCACTGACTTGTGTCTAGCGGTGTGACACTTTATAAAATTATACTGTTCCTATTTGTGGGCGCTGATGTCACAATGGGGGGGGTGCAGTTAATAAAGGGGTCAGCACCCACATAATGTAGCTTGGTAGAAACATAACATAAAGGTTAATGTTAATAATTAGATATTTACTGACTGTTTATAGTACAAGAATAATTCAAAATTTTTCTAAAAGGAAATGACAATAGCTATAGCAATCAGGGCAATACTTTTTGGGGTTAATGTCAACTGCATAGTGTCCTGAAACACAGCTGGCAGAAAACACGGTTCTTAATAATGGAGAGGTGTCTACCAGACATTTTGATTAACCCAGTAACAAAAAAACACCCACAAAAAAGTTCTGTATTAAAATAAACACTCATTGACACTTTCCCTCTCCTCATTCAACACATTACTAAAAAAAAAAACAAGCAGGTCCACCAAAGTCTGGGGATTCCGCTGTAGTCCAGTGAATGCATGGTTGTCTACAAATTGAAGTGCAAAAAAACAGAAACATAAAAACACAGAAAAATAAAACAAGTCACTTTCCCTTATTCACAACTTTATAATAAAAAAAAAAATCCTCAACAGGTCTGGCATAGTCCAGACTACAGAGCAAATCTGACAAACAAAATCTATGAAGCATCGTTATGACCCTCCAAAGACTTTGCTAACAGCCATTTATTGATCACACTGCACTGCAGAAGACATGGAAACAGTAAAAAGCAGTTACATCAGTAACTTTCATCCATCACATCTTCAATGTATGTTCTGATCCTCTCTGTAAGTGCTGAGATCCCCATGCCTCTCACACTGAGCTAGAATTTTGACTCGGATGAGGATGTAATGACCAGAGGTCCTAAGATGATCCAGTGACTCACAAACTGAGACAGAGGCAGAAATAAACAACAGTTTCTTTACTGAAATCAGGATTAAGGAACGGCTCAGTATAGAATGTAACAGTTTCAAGATCTCATTATTACACTATATCAATTATACACACTTAGCGAATGCTGAAATCGATGCTCCAATCTCAAGGTTTCCAGCTTATATGTATTACACCAAGATCCGGAACAATGTCAGGGGAGCACTCTTTACCAGGGTTTGTAAGTATCGTCTCAATGTGGATGGCACCAGAACTCGTCTCTCCTCTCGCAGACGCTCGCTTCGTTCCAGGTAAGATGTCCTTTGTCTCTTCTCAGACACTAGCTGCTTGGCCCGTTCAATTCAAAGTCTCTAATTAGTTAGGGTCACACTAGCGTTAATCTCCCCCTGCGCTTAAAACGTAGAAATTTCCTGCTGAAGCGCATAGTGTTAACGCTATGCAATTCAGCAGAATGCTGCCCTATAGCAACCCTTTACCTTGCCAGCGGCTGCTCACAGAGCTGCTGGGCGGCCGCTTTTCAGGAGCACACAGGAAATGCTGCATGCAGCATTTTCCTGTGCGCTGAGGAAAAGCGGCACATAGCAGCTCTGTGTGCAGCAGCTGGCAAGGTAAATGGTTGCTATGGGGCAGCATTGTGCTGAATTACATAGCGTTAACACTATGCGCTTCAGCAGGAAATTTCTAAGTTTTCAGCGCAGGGGGAGATTAACGCTAGTGTGACCCTAACCATTCACCCAGCGTGGACTTCCACATAACTCCATAGAGATACACAGTTTCCATAAACGTTGCACAAAGCCTTCAGCAGAGACAAAATTTGCACTCAGAAAAGGAGTTAGCAACCCCACAGAAAAGCTTGCAGATAAAGTCCTATCAGAGTTTAAGCTCCACACTTCTCACCACTGTTAGCTTCCAGCCGCTCATCAGTCTTTGCACCCTGTGTCTCATCACACATCAGATTTCACTCCACGGTTCCCTTCACCATGAGTCTGCTCTCTGCTCCAGATATGGGGTTTTGCAGCCTAGCCCGTGCTGGTTAGCTCAGGCAGGCAAAACTCACAGGGTCTTAGTGCTCTCATGATACTATTGACAGTTCACACTCTCACAAGGACAAGGATGGTTTTGGTAATGCAAGCACTCAAGGCACACTTAGTGAGGACATGACACCATCAATTTTTGCATGCTTGCACAGCATCATCCTGGGCGTCATCAGACCAGAAAGTGCTGGGTCAACCTGAAAGACTTTGAGATTTCATCAGAGACAAGAAGATGGAATGAGGACCAGATGGGTGATGGTGAGGAGAGGAGTAATAAGGTGATTATGAGAATTTCTTTTATATTTTACATATTATCTTTAATATGCTTTGAGGTCTGGAGAGACCTTAAACTGTAATAATCGATTTTAAATTTACTGACAATAAATTCTTTGTAAATTTCATATCTCTGAAAAGTGAACGTGAATTTAAATTTTGCCTAATCATTTTATCTCTAATCTGGACCTATTGCTATATTTCACTAAAGGTTTAACACATCAGCCTCCCAGATGTTCAAGCTCGCAACTAAAGTCATAGCTCCTAATTGTCCTGGGATTAGCAAGACTGTTCAGATTTGAGGACTTAGTCTCGCTGTCCTGGAGCATCAGAGCTTCATCCTGCCTTTCTCTCACTTCCTTCTCCTGCTTTACATCCCCCTACTCAGGCGGTGGGGCCAGCATCTCTATGCAGACCTATGAATTAAATAAATGATTCTGCAGTTTTCTGATGTCAGCGAAAATCAACGCACAATCTACTTGTTCCTTGATGTTAGCATGCAACGCCAACATTGAGGAACATAAGAGAATTTTGTAATCTTGAGCTGTAGTGCAGGTAGTAAACCCGGAAGCAGATTATTCAGGTACATAGACATGGCCGTATTTTTCATTAAGCACCTGCGGGCTCATGCCCAAAGCAGCAGGTTCCAGGAGGCGGCGCCAGGATCAAGTTAAATTTTGTTATTTTTAAACCTTCCTCCCTCCTCCAAACTATTAAATACGGAGTGTTTAAGGAGGAAGGAGGGGGCACCACATTCATTTGCAGTCGTGCCTTCTGGGGTCAGTGGAGTCCATTTGGCTTCCCGCCCCGACATCTCCCCATGCGCTCCTGCTGCAAAGGTCAGTGTGGCGCCTCACCGGTCTGGTCGCCACAAAGGGGTACTGCACTCATTAACCGGGTGTGGTTTCTCAGTCCAAAAGGGCGAGTGAACTCGGGGGGAGGGCCCAGTCTAAAGGGACAAAGGGAAGAACAGACAGTGGGAAGTTAGTTAGTTAGTTAGTTAGTAGTTTGTTAATACTTAGGAGTTATCGAGCAAGTGAGGAGCAAGCTGAAGCCAGGTGTGCAGGTGAGGAAAAAGAGAGAGAACCCCAGGAGCACGGGCAGAGTGGGAATAGCCTGGGCACTTAGATCCGGTACTAAGATAGTCAGACGGAGGGGTTGGTTAAGAACCAGGGAACTGGCCCTGAGCGTGGCACGGATGCTGTATGCCCTAACCACTGAACCGGAGGCCACACAATCTCCAGGATTGGTGGCAGCAATCCAACACACCCGCTGAGAAGGCAGCTGAACTAGGGTCAGGAGACAGGTACCAGTCGCCCGACAAAACCAGTGACTGCTATATCGGGGCACTGCATGCGGAGGCGCTGACAGGAGAGGTGAAGGAATGGAGTAGTGATTGGAGAGTGATCAGAGAACAGAGAGGCACATGAAAGGGTCCAAGGCAAGCTATCTTAATTCTTTATGGACAGGCCAGACTAGACTTGGCAGAGAGAAACGCCCTGGGCCAATTGCAAGTGAAGTGAGTAAACTGGGTGCAAAATTCCAACACTATGTGAGACTGTTTATTCCTGGAAGCGTAGCCACAGCAGACAAGGTAAAGAGGCCCAGCATGAATCCTGACAAAGCTATCGCTATACAACACATCTGCCATGGCATCATGAACAGGATGAGAACAGCCCGGTAAAATCGGGTTTTGTGTGCCTGAAAAGTCTGTTCCAAGAGTGCAGAGTTTTTTAAAAAAAATGGTGACCATGGAGAACTGACGCCATGTGCTGGCCCAGGGGCGTGCCTCAGCCCTCCATCATGGGATGGGAATGCCGCACTAAAAGATTTGACCATGCAACTCAACCAGGCCCAGGGTTGGGCTTTCAAGAACTGGCGAAAGAATGTGCTGACGCAGATGGCCAAGAGAGTAGGCATCGCGAGAACCTCAGCACTATCTGGAGGAGAATTGGAACCAGAGAAGTTGATGACTAGAGATGTTGCTGTCCAGATGGAGGACGATGGTCTGCCAGTGCCAGCTCTGCAGGCTTAAGACCAGACATCCGAGTCCCGAGTAGCAGAGTATGGACAGACTGATGGACAGGAGGAAAGCGATCCAGTGAAGCCTGCAGGAGCCGAGGACAGGCTGATTCACTGGGTACGACGACAAGAGGAGCTGGCATAACTTCAAGCAGCTGTACGGATGAAAGAGGCCGGTGTGCGAAGAAAAACCGAGACCGACGAGATGGAGGACTACTGGTGGCAGAGACAGCTTGATGAGGAATAGGAGCGCCGACGATGCCAGGAGAGATGGTGGGTCCGATAGGAGGAGAACCTTCGAGAGAAGGAGTGCGCCCGGAAGACCCCAGTACAGACCTGACTCAGCGACATAGAGGAGAGGTGGTCAACTTCCACTTAACCAATGGCTGGGGGTTCATTAAAAAATCAGGCCTAGACGAAGAGGTCATGAGCTGCCATGATGTGGAGTCCTATTTGCAGAAGGGACATCCGGGTAAAGACCTATACCCAGGCGACCAGGTGAGCTACTCACAGCACCAGGGACAGAGGGGATGATATGCCCTGAGGGTGTACAAAGTGCAGCCTCCCCGACTTGCACAAGAATTGCAGTAAAAAAACTGTAAACGACATGTATATTGTACATAGTTACCGTTTATTAGGCATAGCTGCTAATAGTGTCTAGTTGATTATATACATAATTAAAAAAGCCGGGATGGACAGTGTGCATGGACCTGCACTGCGCCGTATAAGCCAAAAAGGTCAAATGATGTTCATCACTCAGGGAGCAGTACTGTTGTTGGGACTAACTCCGAAACGCATCGGAAATAAAGCTTTAGTGATGAACGTCGTTTGACCTTTTTGGCATATACGGTGCAGCACAGCTCCGTGAACACTGTCCATCCTGGCATTTTTGAATCACGTTGATAGTTTTGATGCTGGTTGTGTGCTACATAACCCTCCCAGGTGAGTGGCTAATTAGATCTGGTCTCTTCACATTTAAAAGATACCACCCTATTGTGCTTCTTTCCCTTTTTAGAAATTAGTAGTTGATTATATAGGTACCCATGTGTGTTAAGGTAAAAATGAACAGTAACTGCCGAGAGAAAAGGACAATTATGGATAGTTGAACAGTAGCACTTTTGTTTTTACAGCCCAGGATAAGGTGCCATGTGAGTGTTACAAAGACAATGAAGATATGGACACCCTGAAGCCATGGAACTAAAACCTTCCTTTATTTTTTGCGCGCAATTATATATATCTTTTCTACTTTTACATTTTTGTTGTTAAAGTAAGCTTTGTTATGCAACGTTAAAGTACTGTACCTCCCGTAAAGGAAGCTAAAGCATTCATGTGTAGTTCTAAGGTTTATGCATGCATATATAAAGAAAAAAATGTTGTGAGTTTTGAGTAACATCTATATAACCCATGGGTCGCTAGGGGATGAGCTAATCTTTGATGAAGGAGAAGGGAAGGTGAATAGTGCTTCACTGAAATACCTTGAAACCGTTCACAGCTGAATAGGATCGTCCAAATCCTTAGATAAATCAAGAAAAAAAAATCCAGCCAGGCGATGCAGTCTTCATTTTTTTGGAAATTTATTTTTGCATTATGAAGAATAAAATATTAAAGGGAACAAACCCCTAAACACTGGACACGTTTTGGTAACACACCTTAGTCGTCAGCATACTGACGACTAAGGTGTGTTACCGAAACGTGTCCAGTGTTTAGGGGTTTGTTCCCTTTAATATTTTATTCTTCATAATGCAAAAATAAATTTCCAAAAAAATGAAGACTGCATCACCTGGCTGGATTTTTTTCTTGATGAGCTAATCTTTACCAAGTCTGGTCACCACAAAGGGGTACTGCACTCATTAACTAGGTGTGGTATCTCAGTCCAAAAAGAAATGGGATAGTGACTCTAGGCCTCCACAAGCACACCCACACACCCTAGGACCATGGGCGAACCCGGGGGGAAGGCCCAGTCTTAGGAGACAAAGGCAAGAACAGACAGTGGGAAGTTAGTTAGTAGTTTGTTGGTAGTTAGGAGTTAGTAAGTAAGTGAGGAGCAAACTGAAGCCAGGTGTGCATGCAAGGACAAGGAGGGACAACCCCAGGCAAGCGGAGTGAGAACAGTCTAGGTGCCAGGATCCGGGACTAAGATAGTTGGACGGAGGGGTTGGTCAAGAACCAGGGAATCGGCTTTGAGTGTGGCACGGGCGCTGTAAACCCGAACCACCAAACCGAAGGCCATGCAATCTGCAGGAGTGGTGACCGCAACCCAATGCACCCGCTGAGAAAGCAGCCGAACTACTTTAGGGTCAGGAGACAGGTACCAGTCGCCCGACAAGACCCCTAGCTGCTAGATCGGGGCACTGCTTGTGGAGGCACTGACAGGAGAGACAAAGGCATAGTGCTGGGAGAGAGACCAGAGAACAGACCAGAGATCTGAGGCAAGCTATCCCAATTCCTTACAGACAGGCCAGACTGGACTTGGTAGAGAGAAGCGTCCAATTGCAAGTGAAGTGAGTAAACTGGGTGCAAAATTCCAATACTGTGTGAAACTGTGTTATTCCCTGCCTGTGGAGCCGCTAACTGCCACAGCAGACAATGTAAAGAGGCCCAGCGTGAATCCTGACAAAGGTATTGCCATACAACACGTCTGCCATGGGGTTCCTTCTCCACCTACGACAATGACATCAGGTTGCTGCACCAACAACCCAGGCGGTCTGATCTGCAGTGTCGGTCCATATTGACCAAAAAAACGTAGGTGGCATCACAAACATTTACGCTATAAACTCTATACCCCTCCCATATTCCTCAAACCCATTGCACCCTGCCAAACCACTGACTCCCCTGGGGTCAAGGAAGCCGTGTCTCGACCCCTGTAACTCCCCTGGCAGTACTCATAGCCCGGTTTCGAGTACCCCATGGCCCCTGATTGGGCGAGTCATCAGCAGTGTGCAGCAGTGTGAGATGAGTCATCATGGTGCTGCCATCTTAAGAGGATGGTAGGTGTGAAGAAGACATCGCTGGACTGCTCAGAGCATGGAGCCAGATAGGCGTTTTAGAGCCGATGATAGCACCGAAGAAGAGGAGCGGGCAGGGGGGAAGAGAGACATGGACAAGGAGAAAAAATGGACATTGAGCAGAATGGCACATATAGGGAATGGAAGAGATCTGCAGAATGGCACATATGGGGAATAGAGGTAATCAGCAGAATGGCACATATGGGGAATGGTGGGGATCAGCAGAATTCCACATATGGGGAATGAAGGGGATGAGCAGAATGGCACATATGGGGAATGCAGAGGATAAGCAGAATGGCATATAAGGGGAAGGGAGGGGATGATCAGAATGCCCCATATGGGGAATAGAGGGGATCAGCAAAATGGCACATATGGGGAATGGAGGGGATAAGCAAAATGGCTCATATGGGGAATGGACAGCATGATCAGAATGGCACATATGGCGAATGGAGGGGCTTGGCAGAATGCCACATATCGGGAATAGAGAGGAGCAGCAAAATGGCACATATGGGAAATGGAAGAGATGAGCATAATGGCATGTAGGGGGAATAAAGGGGAAGAGCATAATGCCACATATGGGGAATGGAGGGGATCAGCAGAATGGCACATAAGGGGAATAGAGGGGATCAGTAGAATGGCACATAAGGGGAATAGAGGGGATCAGAACAATGCCACATATGGGGAATGGACAGGATGATCAGAATGGCACATATGGGGAATGGAGGAGATCATCAGAATGGCAAATATGGGGAATGGAAGGGATCAGCAGAATGCCACATATGAGGAATGGAGAATATCAGCAAAATGGCACATACAGTATGCAGAATTAAAGGGATCAGAAAAATTGCACATATGGGGAATAGAGGGGATGATCAGATTGGCACATATGGGGAATGGAGGGGATGAGCAGAATGGTACATAAGGGAAATGGAGTGGATGAGCAGAATGCCACATATGAGGAATAGAGGGCATCAGTAGAATGGCACATATGGGGAATGAAGTGGATTAGCAAATTGACACATATAGGGAATAGAGGGGATGATCAGAATGCCACATATGGTGAATGCAGGGGATCAGCAGAATGGCACATATCGGGAATGGAGGGAATGAGCAGAACGACACCTATGGGGAATGGAGGGGATGAGCAGAATGGCACATATGGGGAATGAAGGGGAATAGCAAAATGGCACATATGGTGAATGAAGGGGAAGAGCAAAATGGCACATAAGGGGAAGAAAGGGGATTAGCAGAATGGCACATATGGTGAATGGAGGGGATCTTTTTCAATTCAGTTTTGATTACCAACTTCAAATTAGGACAAAAAAATCTCTCTTTATAACAAAAGATTTAAAAGGTCATAGACCTACACAAGTGACAAACAGTGATAACATGCAACACATAGGAACACAAGATATTGGACGACCGCAATCGATTCCTATGAAGACCAAGTCTTAGGGCCCCTTTAAACGCTGAGAATTTCCAGCGATCCCACCAGCGATCCGACCTGGCCGGAATCGCTGGAAAGTCTCTATGCAGTCGCTGGTGAGCTGTCAAACAGGCAGACTCACCAGTGACCAGTCAGCAGCGAGATCACTTTTAACCAGGGTAAATATGGGGTTGCTAAACAGCGCGCTCTGCTTAGTTACCTGTTGTTTACCCTGGTTACCAGCATCCTCCCGCTTACAAGCTGGGCTAAGCGGGAGGATGCTGGTAACCAGGGTAAACAACAGGTAACTAAGCAGAGCGCGCTGCTTAGCTACCCGATATTTTCCCTGGTTACCAGTGCCCAGCATCCAATTTGTCGCGCTGGGCATTGGCTGGGAGGTCGCTGATTGTTGCTCTCTCGCTGTCACACACGCCAATGCGTGATGACCAGTGGGAGACCAACAACCAAAAAATGGTCCTGAACAATTTGTAGTGATCAGCAACCTCACAGCAGTGGCCAGGTCACTGATGCGTGTCACACACTGTAACATCGCTGGAGAGGTCGTTGTTACGTCACAAAACCCGTGACGTTTCAGCGATATCGCTAGCGATGTTGCAGTGTGTGAAGTTCCCTTTACTCCTGGCTACCAGTGGAGGATTTACATACTCTAATATGTGGTGCCTCACCTCCCCGATGGCTTACCCTAAGCTTGCCCTAACAGGTAAATAGAGTGATGGAGAACAGATTCCTGAGTCAGACTTAACTTCATATAGTCCAGAGTTGACTGGACAGTTGTCAGGGATATCATTGCGGGTCCATATAGGGTTCCAAACAATTAGATTGATGAATTTCTCCTGTAGTTTTACGCGTTTTGCCCTGTCTTATGTAACAGGGTTCATCAGAAGGTTGGAGATGATGTTACAACTCGCCTAGAAACAAAAGGTCAGTTAGATCCCAAAAGAAATATACATGATGGGAAGTGTTCTTATATATTATAAAGATTAATCCCATGTCTAAGATAAGTGTTTCATTTTTTATTAATTTTTCTTGGTCCATTAAAAAAAATCCAAGGCAGCAAAAGGCACGTTGTTTTGAATGTCCCACCTTATTACCAAGGTCAAACGGGATAAATTTCTACTGTAAGACCTTTTCAGAAATGGGGCATTTCCGGTAGATGAGGAGGGAATGGTACTAGAAAAAAAGTTTTTGGGAAACGATTTTTAGACAACCCAAAAATAATTTCATGGGGGCCCAAAGTCTAATTAAAGTATACCTTACCCTCAATATAGTGTAACAGGTTAGAGATGACATCCTTCTCTGTTAGAAAGGCCGACCACAAAAATGCCAATCCTCCAACTGAGTCAAAGTGAGGGAAAATGATCAAAATTCACACATAGGTATTTCCCTATTATCATATAAGACATATATAAAAAAAAATCTTACTGAGAGGGGTGTGTCACAATAGACACAGAA
The DNA here is from genome assembly GCA_033576535.1 of Allobates femoralis. NCBI lineage: Eukaryota > Metazoa > Chordata > Amphibia > Anura > Aromobatidae > Allobates > Allobates femoralis. Next base: position 377,756,291 of record JARQOC010000002.1, read on the forward strand.
GCCAAGATGTGCATTAGTGGACACAAGAAGCAGGCTACGATGGTTCAAAGCTCCCGGGAAAAAATTGTCAGTAGACGCTATAAATGAAAAACAGATACCACCAGTAACATATGCAGTCAAATAGGATGTTTGCAAGACTATGTTCACCACACAGACAAAACTAGGGAGCATCTATATCCATGTATACACAGTAATGTGTTTTGAGGATAATGTTAAGTAAACAACACACCCAAAGAGGTATATAAGTTTGTGTATACTCAAATAGGATGTTTAAAAGACAAAGTTTATCAGTTTACAGATATCAAAGGTGAGCTATATCCATATGTACTCACATGAAGAGTCTACAACTGAACACCAGATCAGTAGAGCAGCTATAACATAATCTATTGTGTACTTAACCGTCCTGTGTGGCTACCAGGTCCAGATGGAGTTCAAGGGGATGTGAATTTAGCTCCCTTATATATCCCTTCAATCAATCTTCCTTGACCATATACATATAACAAGGCATCATCCCAAAAGGGTTGGGTTACGCATTTCCATTGTACGAGAAGATAGGTCTAAAACTCCCAAATTGTTTGAATTGTGGGAAAAAGAGTCCAGAGAGTCTTCTATTAGGTTTCTGCACCTCCTATTGAAGGAGGTAAAAAATACTTTAGAAAAAACCTCTAAAATTGTGAATGAGTATATAAAATATGCCCTTGTGTTTAAAACAGATCCTGATTTAAGCAGGAGAGAGGGTATTTAACAGGCTTTAATAGAACGCTTTCAAACTTCCTTAAAAAATAGTACAACATAACAAAATTATTAAAGATCTAGCAGATTTTAGAGAGAAAAAAGCATATTCTTTCTTACAATGCCCATCTAGTAAGACGTCCTCCTCTGCTCCAAAGAAACCTCCTCCAAAAAGAAAAAGGAGAAGGAAGCCACATAAAAAATGTGCTGAAAGTGCCGTCTCCTCCAACCAAACCTCCCTCTGCACCATTATCTATGCCATCTACTTCTGTACAATCTTTTTTAGAGCAGAGAGGAGTCCTATATGATCTAAGGTCACAGAAAGTGGTGGATACGGTTCCTCCAACCAACTAAACAACCAGGTCATTAATCTATCGTCCTACAGTCTCTCCAACAAACAATTGGAGGTACTGAAAAAATGTTTTAATTGTGTCCCTACAGAATGCTTTGATGTGTTCCAGTAGGCCAAAGACCTAGCGTTGTTTGGAAGGAAACTTAAGTGGAAGAAATTTTTCCACACCACAAAGAAAGATGACCTTTTTTCTCTTGGGATCAGTGAAGTAGAGCAGGTATCTATAAATGATCTGATTGAATTAGAGGCTGAAAATTCTAGTTCTTTGGGTTCTGGTCCTTTTACATCATTGAAAAAAGCAAGCAAAAGACTGCCTCCATCTGACAAAACAGATGCTATTGACATCTTTCTAAAAGTAGTGGGTGATGATAATTGGTTAGTTTAGGTGGACCCGGACATGGGGAACGTTAAAACCTGAGCCGCAGAAAAATGCAACAACTTAATGACCTGTCCAAAAATGACCACATAATAATCAATGCCACTGATAAGGGAGGTAATGTGGTTATTACAGACCATGATATGTACCTGACTATGTGCCTCTATGGACAATTTTTTCCTGGGAGCTTTGAACCATCGTAGCCTGCTTCTTGTTTCCACTAATGCACATCTTGACTTCTGTGTCTATTATTACACGTCCCTCTCAGTAAGATTTTTTTTTATAAGATTAAAGGGAAATACCAATGCATGATTTTTGATCCTTTTCCCTCACTTTGACTCAGTTGGAGGCTTGGCATTTTTGTGGTCTGCCTTTTTAACGGTGATGAATGTCAGCTCTAACCTGTTATACTACCGTACATAGAGGGAAAGATATATTTTGATTTCTGAAAAGGTTCTACAGTGGAAATTTATCCTTAATCCCTTTTGACCTTGGTAATATAGTATATAGGAATTCCATCAGACATTCAAAACAATGTGCCTTTTGCCGCCTTGGATTTTTTTTATGTACCAAGAAAAATTAATAAAAAATTAATCACTTATCTTAGATATGGGATTAATCTTTATAATATATGTGAACACTTCCCATAATGTATACACAAGAGCATTTCTTTTGGGATCTAACTGTCTAACCTCTTGTTCCTAGGCGAGTTGTAACATCACCTCCAACCTTCTGATGAGCCTTCTTACATAAGACAGGGCGAAACGCGTAAAGCTGCTGGAGAAACTCATCAATCTAATCGTTTGGAACCTGATATGGACCCACAATGATATCCCTGAGGACCGCCCAGTCAACTCTGAACTATATGAAGTTAAGTCTGACTTAGTACTCTGTTCTCCATCACTCTATTTGCCTGTTAGGGCAAACTTAGGGTAAGCCACCAGGGAGTGGGGTCACCACATATTAGGGTCATATTATCACTGTCTGTCACTTGTGTAGGTCTGCAACCTTTTTAATCTTTTGTAATAAAAAGATATTTTTTATCCTAATTTGAAGTTGGTAATCAAAAATCAATTGAAAAAACCCTCCCATTACCTCCTATTTCCATTATTTAAATTCTATATACTAGAATGGAGGAGATCAGCAGAATGGCACATATGGAAAATGGAGGGGATCAGCAGAATGGCACACATGGGGAATAGACGGGATCAGCAAAATGGAACATAATAAGGATGAACAGAATGGCACATATTCGGGATGAGCAGAATGTCACATACGGGTATAAACAGAATAGCACATATGGGGGGATGAGCAGAATAGCACATATGAGGGATGATCAGAATGGCACATATGGTGAATAGAGAGGATCAGCAAAATGTCACATATATGTAATGGTGGGGGGGGGGAATCAGCAGAATGGCACTTATTGGGAATGGAAAGGATAAGCAGAATGGCACATATTGGGAATGGAGGGGATCAGCAGAATGGCAAACACGGGGAATGGAGGGGATCAAGAGAATGCACATATGGGGAATGGAGGGGATCAGCAGAATGACACATATGGGGAATTGAGGAGATCAGCAGAGTGGCACATATGGGAAGTGGAGGGGATCAGCAGAATGTTAGATAAGGGGAAAGGAGGGGATGAGTAGAATGGCACATATTCAGGCTAAACAGAATGGCACATACAGTTAGGGCCAGAAATATTTGGACAGTGACACAATTTTCGCGAGTTGGGCTCTGCATGCCACCACATTGGATTTGAAATGAAACCTCTACAACAGAATTCAAGTGCAGATTGTAATGTTTAATTTGAAGGGTTGAACAAAAATATCTGATAGAAAATGTAGGAATTGTACACATTTCTTTACAAACACTCCACATTTTAGGAGGTCAAAAGTAATTGGACAAATAAACATAACCCAAACAAAATATTTTTATTTTCAATATTTTGTTGCAAATCCTTTGGAGGCAATCACTGCCTTAAGTCTGGAACCCATGGACATCACCAAACGCTGGGTTTCCTCCTTCTTAATGCTTTGCCAGGCCTTTACAGCCGCAGCCTTCAGGTCTTGCTTGTTTATGGGTCTTTCCGTCTTAAGTCTGGATTTGAGCAAGTGAAATGCATGCTCAATTGGGTTAAGATCTGGTGATTGACTTGGCCATTGCAGAATGTTCCACTTTTTTGCACTCATAAACTCCTGGGTAGCTTTGGCTGTATGCTTGGGGTCATTGTCCATCTGTACTATGAAGCGCCGTCCAATCAACTTTGCAGCATTTGGTTGAATCTGGGCTGAAAGTATATCCCGGTACACTTCAGAATTCATCCGGCTACTCTTGTCTGCTGTTATGTCATCAATAAACACAAGTGACCCAGTGCCATTGAAAGCCATGCATGCCCATGCCATCACGTTGCCTCCACTATGTTTTACAGAGGATGTGGTGTACCTTGGATCATGTGCCGTTCCCTTTCTTCTCCAAACTTTTGTCTTCCCATCATTCTGGTACAGGTTGATCTTTGTCTCATTTGTCCATAGAATACTTTTCCAGAACTGAGCTGGCTTCTTGAGGTGTTTTTCAGCAAATTTAACTCTGGCCTGTCTATTTTTGGAATTGATGAATGGTTTGCATATAGATGTGAACCCTTTGTATTTACTGTCATGGAGTCTTCTCTTTACTGTTGACTTAGAGACAGATACACCTACTTCACTGAGAGTGTTCTGGACTTCAGTTGATGTTGTGAATGGGTTCTTCTTCACCAAATAAAGTAAGCGGCGATCATCCACCACTGTTGTCATCCGTGGACGCCCAGGCCTTTTAGAGTTCCCAAGCTCACCAGTCAATTCCTTTTTTCTCAGAATGTACCCAACTGTTGATTTTGCTACTCCAAGCATGTCTGCTATCTCTGTGATGGATTTTTTCTTTTTTTTCAGCCTCAGGATGTTCTGCTTCACCTCAATTGAGAGTTCCTTTGACCGCATGTTGTCTGGTCACAGCAACAGCTTCCAAATGCAAAACCACACACCTGGAATCCACCCATGACCTTTTAACTACTTCATTGATTACAGGTTAACGAGGGAGACGCCTTCAGAGTTAATTGCAGCCCTTAGAGTCCATTGTCCAATTACTTTTGGTCCCTTGAAAAAGAGGAGGCTATGCATTACAGAGCTATAATTCCTATACCCTTTCTCCGATTTGGATGTGGAAACTCTCATATTGCAGCTGGGAGTGTGCACTTTCAGCCCATATTATATATATAATTGTATTTCTGAACATGTTTTTGTAAACAGCTAAAATAACAAAACTTGTGTCACTGTCCAAATATTTCTGGCCCTAACTGTAATTGGGATGAGCAGAATGGCACATATGGGGGGATGAGCAGAATGGCACATATGGGGGAATAAGCAGAATGGCACATATGGGGGATGAGCAGAATGGCATATATGGGGGATTAACAGATTGGCAAATATGGCACGATTAGCAGAATGGGACATGAGGGGGCGCAGTATGGAGAAGGGTTAGACTGGAGGAGCATGGTATTCTGTGGGGGAGCATAATATAGAGAAGTAACTTTTGAGAGCACAGGATGGAGATGGGGGTAGCATTAGGAGTGCTCACTAAAGAGACTAGAAGGGTTCAGTATGCAAAATGCATAGCATAAGGGGGCTCACTATACAATAGGGACAACATAAGAGGGACAGTGGAGAGGAAGCTGCATGGAGTGGAGATCATAGTTCATACGTTAGGTGGGTGTGGTAGGTATAATTCATTATGGGGAGGTGGTGCGGCGGTCACATTTATCCAGGGACAGTGTAGTGAGAATATTTTATCGGGAAGAATAATGTGGAGGCCATATACCATAAGTAAGACAGAGTGAGGTCGTTTGTGCAGGAATGACAGGGAGGGGCAATTATTTATTCAGGGGCACAGGATAGGGCTTACTTAATGTAGTTATTCTTTAGTCAGAAATATTACAATGACACTGATTTGGTATGTGCTGCAGAAGATCAGACAAGAGGGTAGTCTTGGGAGAAGCAGGACAATGTGCTGGTAAGATTAATATTTTAAAGGAGTCTTTTACCCCCAAAATGCAAATTAATCTGCATACTCATTTATATAGTGGACATATTGTCCTGGTGATGTAAAGACAGTGGTTCTGGTGATGTACCACTGTATTGACAAAGGTTCTACTGATGTATTACTGTATTGACAGTGGTTCTGGTGCATTATTGGGAGTTATGGCGATGTAATCATGCAGATGTTGTAATCTTTAACTTAACAGACTTGATCCTAAAACATTATAGGGTAAGTGTGCTGGACTAAAAATACAGGTGAATGTCAGCCAAAGAAGTAATTGACTTAAGCCTCCAAACTCTATAGATAGTTGTTCGATCGCTCGACTGGCAGCGATCTTGCTCGGCTCTCCCATACACAGAAGCTCTCATTCTGCCAAGTTTTCCTGTATTCTCTATTGGAGCTGCTGCTAGACATCTCTGGCTGCAGTTTATCACTTAGAGGACAAAAGGATCTACAGCCGATAATCAGACATGCTGGCTCCAGATCTCCCTCGACCAATGATCAGTTAGAGCCCTCATACATATTAGATGTTCAGCTCAACCTGTTCTTATCGGTGGGTATAACTAACTTTAGTCTCATGTGTATGTATGGAGTATATATGTGTATGCATGGAGGTCCTCACTACTATCTGAAAGCTATGGGCACTCTCTGATATCTGTGAACCCTAAGTACTAGAATTCAAACAAATGATGCTTCAGAACACATATTGAAAACAGAAAAACCTCAAAAGACTGAGCATATGAACAGCTAGACAGCTAGTCATTTTTACATTGCCAAGCATGAGTTCATTCATTTTAGCATTTATTTGTTGCTTTTTCAGGCAGAATACTGAGCTGATCTGCCTGAAAAATAAAATACTGTATGCACATACGCTTAGTCTGGCTGATCAGTAGAGGGGGAGGCGCAACTGCTAAAAGTGCCTAGGGTGACTGGATCTCCAAATACGGCCCTGTACATAGAGCTAAATTTGTACATAGATTTTATTTCTATGTACCTATATTTTTAGAGGTGAAGAAACGGTCATATTTTTTTAGTTCCAATAAAACTATTCAAGGGACACTGAAAAGTAAAAGATGCACAGGCTTGCTGTCCTGCCACCTGGTTCCACTGACCTGGACTTTGAACCTTACTTCCGTCAATAGATCTTGCTGAATGATTTTCACTGCCGGGACCCCTCTGACAATTTCCCCTTCCAGGGTATAAAGAAATGGCAAATAGGTGTGCCTTGGGGTGTGGCTTGTTAGGTATAAAGGTAACTTGTTATGGCCACTTTACACGCAGCAACAGGAAGATAGAAAACGGCAGTTGTCGGAGACAATTGTACCTTTTACCTTCAAAACACCTTGCAGATACCTGAATTACACGCAGCCACTTCAAGGTATTTTGAAGGTAAAAGGTACAATTATCTCCGACACCTGCCGTTTCCTATCTTCCTGTTGCCACGTGTAAAGTGGCCATTAGGTATAAAGGTAACAGCATGCTTACACTTACGGTTGTTAACACCATCATATGAAAATGCTGAACAGAAGTAGAAGTATTAAAATGGTCATCAATAGACATGTCCCATATGTGCTTAAAATGAAGGAATTATTTTTTTTATATTATGAATATTTATATAGTCATAACACAGTCATAACTTATTATTTCACAACATTCTGTGAAATATATTGCATTACTTCTTAGTACTTTTTAGAGTACATAAAAATTACTGTATAATTTATGTTTGGTGACTTGAATATTATAAAAATAGAATAATAGAATTTTATAAAAATAACTATTGTTTATTTTTTGCTGTATATAGTATGTTTCACATGAAATAACTTGTTTTATAGTTTGTCGCCCATGCGGATATTCACTATATGTACTTTCTTTTTTTGTTGATAGTCGGTTGGTTTAAATATAAAATACCATATATAATCATTTAAAAAAAAGCCAAACTCCTCTAGATGCTTTCTTGGTCTTTGTCTACACTTATAATGCAATAGATTTTAAATGTTTTTATCACCATCAAAAGTGATAACATACAAGTAACTTAGCCTATCTCTTACAGGCTGAGATACAGAAGATGTTTTATGAATTGTCTTGGAAGGGAAAAGCATATTTAGCATACTATTAAAACATTTTGTCTTTACAAAATTTTATTTTTCCTGTTCAAAAAAATTTTGTCTGCTATATGATGCATTATAAAACTTTCATCCCATTAGAGCACTGCCATTGAGTGGTGTCAGGCATTGCCCTCTGTTCTTTGAGTATTTTAGCTTAAAAATGTAGGCACAAGCAGTGTCCCCTAGTGGCTCTTATGTCTAGATCTATGTACATGATTATGTGCTACACAGACCCAGAAGAGATTGCTTTTTACCCTGGTGTTAAAATGCATAAGATATGTTTTATGATTTCATAAATCAAGTTTTATATTTCTTTTGCATAAATATGTTTGCAGTTTTGGCAAAATGTACTGCGCCCAGATAATAAATCGTTAGACTAAGTTTATGAATAACTATTTTATTGACAAACAAACATAAATGAGAGTTTTAACTTGCCATTTGCTGAAGTGAAGATGTTCTCAAAGGATATTTCATCATATGCTTTGTACAAGGCATAAATCCAGTTTTCCACCTCTGCACAACCTTACAATATGTGAAAGTGTGGGCAATTTGTTTTGCCTAAGTTAAAGGGGTTATCCGGGCTTTTTATAAAATCCAAGAGTATATCTAGACTGCAGAATGCTGACAGTTTGCAATTTACACTCTGTCGGTTGTCGAGCCCACTGGGACGAGGGTACTCGGTACCGGACCGGGTCTTTACTGGGGAAGTCATGGGTGGTCCTGGTCCGGACCATGTCCCGGGCCCTGGCAAATAAAGGGGAATATTTACAGGGGATTGTCACTCCTGACGCCACCCACTTGATGCGGCCAGTGATGGGGGCCGCCGCTGCTGCAGAACCTCCGGGGACGATGTAATGGCAGCGGAGATGGTGTAGTTCCAGTGGGTAGAACTGTGTTCCCCGGGGCAGTAATGGTTAAGTCTCTTGTGGATTGTGTAGCACACTTACTTTGCAAACGCTGCAGGGATCTCTCCTCTCTGTTGGTGCTGACAGGCTGTAGCCGTGGCTCTGCAGGTAGAGGCTTGCTGTATTCCTGTATGGAGGGAATAGCTTTCATGCAGAGACGCAAGGGAAACAGTTCCAGGGTTTTCCAAAGCTTTACTCTCAGCTCTTCAAGTTACTTTACAGCACAGTTACAGTTCTTACACAGTTCAAGTTCACGGGCACATTCTCCCTCTCCAAGTTCCCTCTGCTCCCTGCAGCCAGGCCTCTCTCTCTCTGTGACCCCTCACACAATCGGCAATGTCCTTCCAGGGCTGTTACATTCTCTCTTTGCTTCATGTTGTGCGACACTGGACAGTATGGTGGTGACTCGGGCTTCTGTGAGTCCTAATTTGTCACTGAGCTGCCTGTCCTTTGGGTAGGGATCTCAATCTGAAACTCAGACCCCCGTCGTGTTGTTTGGGGATGCCGGGTGAACTACAGTCCCCTCTAGAGCCGACACTCTACTTCAGCCCAGCCTTCAGCAGTCCTCAAGCCTGAGGCTCTACCAGGCTCCTTTCTCTCTGTTCCTCTCGGTATCATAGGAGGGACTTCTCTGCCTGCAGTCAGTAGCTTCAGCTGCGTTCCTAGGGCCCGGGTTACACCGTCCCTTCTCAGTCCTCTTACACTCTTGGTGGTATCAGCTTCGGATGGGCTTTCTCTCTCCTCTGGCTCGCAATGGCTCAGTACAGATTCTGCGCTCCTAGGCCTTACTCTCACAGGACGTGTGAGCTTTAGTCTTTGCTTCTCAGCCTACCTCGGCCTACTGAACTCCTTCACTCCTCCCCCTTCCTATATACTGTCAAGTCACCTGACTTCGGGTGTGCCCAACCCACTCCTCTAAATCCACCACCCCTCAATCTCATAGAGTATCTAATCTCAGGGCTGGATGCTACCTTCTCTTACACGTGGGTATGTGGGCTGTGAGGGTGTTGTTGTGCAACAAGTGTCCTACCTGCCTGGCTGCAGTTCCCTTTTGTGGCCTCCTGGACGCAGGGGCGCCACACTAGCATTTTGCCGATACACAAGTAGTGACATTGTCACCCAAGCTTCAAAAGATATATGACCCTTGTTGGGCTCCTCCAGACACAGAAAGGTGATATCTAGGTAACCCTGCAAAATACTTACAGGGTGTAAATTACGAACTGTCAGCATTCTGCAGCTTAAATATACACACAGATTTTATAAATAACCTGGACAACCACTTTCATTTCTGAGTAGAAATTTCTTTGCAAGTGGGGATAAGCGGAACTTTTGAAATTTTGAACTTGCTGATGGTCCACATTTCCCCCCAAATTTTCCTTTGTGACAAATAAATTTGTGTGAATAGTAATGCAATTGCATCGGGAGCGCGATGAAATGAATTGTGTGTATACAGGCGGGCGTGCGGGGGGAGCAGAGTATACAAGCGTGCGTGCGGGGGGAGCAGAGTATACAGGCGGGCGTGCGGGGGGAGCAGAGTATACAGGCGGGCCGTGCGGGGGGAGCAGAGTATACAGGCGGGCCGTGCGGGGGGAGCAGAGTATACAGGCGGGCCGTGCGGGGGGAGCAGAGTATACAGGCGGGCGTGCGGGGGGAGCAGAGTATACAGGCGGGCGAGCGGGGGGAGTAGAGTATACAGGGGGCCGTGCAGGGGGAGCAGAGTATACAGGCGGGCGTGCGGGGGGAGCAGAGTATACAAAGAGGCGTGCGGGGGGAGCAGAGTATACAGGGGGCGTGCGGGGGGAGCAGAGTATACAGGGGGGGTGCGGGGGGAGCAGAGTATACAGGTGGGCGTGCGGGGGGAGCAGAGTATACAGGGGGCCGTGCGGGGGAGCAGAGTATACAGGCGGGCGTGCGGGGGGAGCAGAATATACAGGCGGGCCGTGCGGGGGGAGCAGAGTATACAGGGGGCCGTGCGGGGGGAGCAGAGTATACAGGCGGGCGTGCGGGGGGAGCAGAGTATACAGGCGGGCCGTGCGGGGGGAGCAGAGTATAGAGGGGGCCGTGCGGGGGGAGCAGAGTATACAGGCGGGCGTGCGGGGGGAGCAGAGTATACAGGCAGGCGTGCGGGGGGAGCAGAGTATACAGGGGACCGTGCAGGGGGAGCAGAGTATACAGGCAGGCGTGCGGGGGGAGCAGAGTATATAGGGGGGCGTGCGGGGGGAGCAGAGTATACAGAGGGGCGTGCGGGGGGAGCAGAGTATACAGGCGGGCGTGCGGGGGGAGCAGAGTATACAGGGGGCCATGCGGGGGGAGCAGAGTATACAGGGGGGCGTGCGGGGGGAGCAGAGTATACAGGGGGGCGTGCGGGGGGAGCAGAGTATACAGGGGGCCGTGCGGGGGGAGCAGAGTATACAGGGGGCCGTCTGAGGGGAGCAGATGATAGAGGCGGCTGGTGGCTTAGTTGACGCGCGGGGAGGAGTGGGGGTGATAGCAGGCTGCAGCCCCGCCGCCCCTGGAGGCTACAATGGCAGAGCGGCGCCGCCATCTTACCTGGGGAGGCTCGGGCGGTGTCTCTGAGGAAGGCGGGCGCACATGCTGGCGCTGGCCCCTTTTGTTATGGCGCTTCCCCGGCTGCTGTCGCTGGGGACGCGGCTGGGGAGCGGGAAGATGCGGCGGGCATTGGTGGGGGTAGGTGGTGTGTGGCGACGGGCGGCGTCTCTGAGGAAGGCGGGCGCTGATGCTGGCGCCGGGCCCTTTTGTAAGGCGCTCCCCCGGCTGCTGCCGCTGGGGACGCAGTGGAGGAGCGGGAAGATGCGGCGGGCATTGGTGGGGGTAGGTGGTGTGCGGTGACAGCGTTTTGCGCTTCCGGGCAGTATCGGCGGCTCGCGATGGTGCATGCGCGCCATCGCTCGCCGCGTGATACCGGCACAGTGGCCAGTAGTGCAAAACTGCAGATTATGTATATAGATCAGAAGTACAATTGCACACAATGAAAGACAAGAGGTCTGTGGCTGGTATGACTATGCAGTGGCAGGAGCCCAGAGCGGACAGGGAAATGCTGCTAGCAGCGTTTCCTTGTGCGCTCGGCTTAAGTGGACACTAGGCAGCCTGCTGTGTGAAGTGGTTACCATGATACACATTGGGTAACCATGGGCTGTGTCCGCAGAAAGCGGCGGCACATACGCACCTCCGCTTCTCGCAAAAAACCTAAGTACTTAGCGGAGAACCGCTAAATACTTACAGCGGAGGTGTGTGGACATGGCCAGAGAGACCTACAAAATGTATAAATCAGGGCCCTACCAATTAAAAAAAGGAAAAAAAAATCCAAAACACTACGTGTGAACAAATGCTAAAAGGGATATTTTTTTTCTCTTGTTTATTTAGCCTTATATACAAGTAGTTGTGCAGGGAAAACTGTTTCTTAACCTTTTTGGCCTGTAAAATGCAATTTAGATTAGGTTAGATAGGTGGTATTGTGAATCTGCAAAAGTGGCGTAATGCTCTTGTGGTGCCCCACCAGTCTCGTCGGCACAAAGGGGTACTGCACTCATTGACCGAATGTGGTGTCTCAGTCCAAATGGAAATGGGATGGTGAACCTAGACCCCCACAAAACAAACCCACACACCCCCTAGGACCCAGGAGACCATGGGCGAACCCGGGAGGAGGGCCCAGTCAAAAGGGGACATGGGAAGAATAGACAGTGGTAAGTTGACTAGTTGGAAATTAGTAGTGAGTAGCGAGTAGAAGTGAGCGATCTAGGAGCAAGCTGAAGTGAAGTGTGCAGTCGAACGGAGAGAGAGAATCCCAGGGGCACAGGTGGAGCGAGACAGCCTGGGCGCCCATTTCCGGGACTAAGATAGTTGGACAGACGGGTGGTCAAGAACCAAGGAACTGGCCCTGAGTGTAGCACCGACTCTGTAAGCCTGAACCACTAAACCGGAGGCTGCGCAATCTCCAGGAGTGGTGGCTGCAACCCGACACACCCGCTGAGAAGGCAGCTGAACTAGGATCAGGGGACAGGTACCAGTCACTCGAAAGGACCTGTGGCTGCTAGATTTGGGGCACTGTGTGTGTAGGTGTTGTCAGGAGAGGCTAAGAAGTAGCGCTGATAGAGTGACCAAAGAACAGAGAGGCACACAAAGGGGTCCTGGGTGAGCTATCCCGATTCCTTACAGACAGGCCGGACTGGACTTGGTAGTGAGACTGTGTTATTCCCTGCCTGCGGAGCTGCCGACTACCTCAGCAAATGAGACATGAAGGACCAGTGTAATCACGGTCTTACACACCCTTTGAACTAAACATGTCTGCCCCGGGGTAACGCTCCACCTACAGGGAGCGACGACATCTAGCTGCCATTCCAAGAACCTTGGAGGTCTGACCTGCAGCAACTGTCTATGCTGATCGAGAACCGTAGGTGGCGTCACAAACATTTCCCCTATAAACTTTATTCCCCTCCAACAAAACCCCAGAACCTGATTCCTTGCCAGACAGTACAGTAACAAGGGAAAACCGACTCTCCCGGGGACACGGACGCTGGGTCTTGACCCCTGTGACTACCCCGGCAGAACTTATAGCCCGGTTCCCATACCCCATGGCCCCGGGGATAGGTGAGTCAATCTGACAACCTTATTCCCATAAACCATATGTGAGTAAAAATGCATGCAGGCATATTCTCCAGGTTCTTCCCATTCTGTTTCATCACTTCCTGTCCTTTTTCTTAGGCCCTCAGATCTCTTTGTTGGGTCCACCAGAAAATTAGTCTCATTTCCTGTAGAATGTAAGGTTGCAAATGCAGGGTCCTCTCCCCTCTCTGTATTAATCTGTCACTGCTTGTTTATTCTTTGTATTTTTAACTTGTTTGTATGTAACTAATGATGAGCGAGCATTAAAATGCTTGGGTGCTCGATGCTCGGGACGAGCATATCACGATTCTCGGGTGCTTGACCCGAGCACCGAGCCCAATGTTAACCTATGGGAAACCTGAGCATCTTTCCGGCGGCACCCCAGCAGTCTGAATAAAACCTAAAAAAGTCACAAATGTATAAGAACAGTGCTCAAATGACATGGAAACAGCATGGGGAAGACCCTTTTATGCATTTCTGACTTCCAGGACACTGCTGTGAACAATGTTGTCTTACGGACTCACAACAAAACGTCTAAAAACGAAGCTTGAATGGATTTTTCTGGGGAAAATGTTAAGGGCTCATACTCACTTGTGAGACGGGGTTGGTGTATTATATTTTTTTTTTATTACATTAAAGATTTTTTTTTAAATTGGGAGGCACTCTGATGCCCCTTTTAAGAGACAAGGGGAGGAGGGCCTCATTAAATAATGTTCCCATTATTATGAAGTGGGTCTCCCATAGTGTTGCCCTATGCATGCTGCCAAAAATTAGGAGGCATTCCGATGCCCTTTTGAAGACATGTGGAGGAGGGCCTCATTAAATAATGTTCCCATTATTAAGAAGTGGGTCTCCTATAGTGTTTGATCCTCCTTTCTCCCACTATGCTGAGTACCCGGACAAAACTGATCCCACACTTGGACACTCTGAAGAGATGTTGACTTTTCCATTTATAGATTTGAGCCTCCCGCCAGCTCCACTTGAAGTGGGAAAGAGGAGATCGTATGTAGTGATTTGAGCAGCCACGGTCGCTCAAATGCGATGGTGGGAAAGTGTCACAAGAGGTGGACGATGATGACACACAATTGCTAGAAAGTCAAGACGAGCAGTAGGGTGCGGACATGGAAGTAGACATTGTGGATGATATAGTAACTGACCCAACCTGGCAGGAGGACATGCAGAGCAAGGACAGCTGCGCACAGGGAGATGCGAAGCACCCCAACAGGCAGGAAGAAGCAGTGTGGTGGCTGCAGACAAAAGGCAGGCAACCCTTCCCCGTAACACAAACACGACGAAGGAAGTTGCCAGTACAACTCTTAGTTTTTCCCGAGTCTGGCTGTTGTTTAATGACTCTGTCGATAAGTCTAAAAAGGCCATTTGCACCACTTGCTTTTCCAGCATCAGCAGGGATAGCAAAACTACCAGCCTGACCACCACCAGCATGATCAGGCACACGGCAGCAAACCACCCGACTTTTTGGGCCGACACCTTGAGGGCCAGGAGCAGTGTCTGCGGGTGACACCACTGCTTCTTCCACTGTTGTGCATGCAAGGTGTCACGCTTCCGGGGGAAGGCGCCCTAGAGTGGACTCACTGGGCCATGGTACCGAACTCCCCTGGGTGAGCTGGTCCTAGTTTAACCAACCCCTATACAGGGATTGTCAGGGGCAAGCCCAGGGGGTCTAAATACCATAGCTGCTAGTACCAGGGGAGTGGCTTGTAAGGTTAACCTATACGGCACAGCTAAGGAATCCGAGATAACAGGGTACAAAGCTAGGAGTACAGGAATGGTGCTACCGGGGAAGAGCACAGCAAGGGTTGCAGGAAACAGAGTACAAGGAAGGCCTGACCAGTAGTCAGCAAAGCAGAAGCAAACTGTCTTAATAATCAGGCACCTTCCATCAGTGGAGGTGGCCTGATATACCAGAGGAAGAGCAGCTATTGGTCAAGGGGAAAGTCAGGTTGGACTGTGCCGGCCCCTAGAATCACAGGGTAGGAGTGCACCTAGTGCGCCGCTGATTGATAACATGAATACGACCATTGTAATGTGCTCATGTGTGAGCCCGGTGGTCAGCTGACAGGAAGGGAACCCGGCGACGACTCCGAGACACAGTATGCCTGGACGCTGGATGCCCGGTCGGCAGAGGGGCAGAGGATGCCGACCCGGAAGAGGTGAGCTGGGGAGTGGTGCCAGGGAACCTAACAGTACCCCCTCCCTCACTCCCCCACCTCCGAATGCGCTCTAAGAACCTTGCCAGAATAGGTGGCGCATCAATGTTCTGCTGCGGCTCCCAGGTCCTCTCCTCAGGACCGAAGCCAGCCCAGTCAATCAAGAAGAGGGTCATGCCTCTACTCTTCTTCATGGCAAGGATGTCCCTGACCTCATAGACATTCTTGGAGCTGAGAGGCCGTGGCACGGTGCCGGAGGATGGATGGAAGCGATTAAGCTAGGTGACCCGTAGAAGGGCGAGAGCCCGAAACGGTGCCGTCGTCACCCCGGTACCCCCTCCCTGCACCATGTATTCGTAACCCCAATAAAGGACTCCGCTTTCAGCTACCTCGGTGAGTGCCTTTTCTGCTTTTTTAATATGGACTGTGTTTTTTGACTGGCACCTCGAAGGTAATTTGTGGCTCCTGCCCGTATTCGCCTCCTGAGCAGGAGTTCCCCTTTAGGTAGTGCCCTCATTTCCTTCTATTGCAATCAAGAAGAGGGTCTTGCCTCTATTCTTCTTCATGGCAAGGATGTCCCTGACCTCATAGACATTCTTGGAGCTGAGAGGCCGTGGCACGGTGCCAGACGATGGATGGAAGCGATTAAGCACCACCGGTTTCAACAACAAGACATGAAAGGAATTGGGGACGCGAAGTGAGGCAAGCAGTCTCAACTTGTAGGCAACGTTGTTGATGCATCCAAGGACTTCAAAAGGACCGATATAACGCGGCCATAACTTGTAGGACTACACCTTCAACCTAACGTATCTGGAAGAAAGCCACACTTTATCACCAGGGAGATAAGACGGTGCAGCATCTCTTATTGGCATGTCTCTTCATCCTACCGGAGGCTTGTGTAAGGGCGTCTCTGGTTTCACTCCAGATCTTGGTAAAGTACATAGACAATGCATCGGCCACCGGGTTGCCGGACGCTGTGGAGAACGGAAGAAGTAAACCAGGATGTTGCCCGAATACCACGATAAAAGGAGATTTAGCTGACGACTCACTAGAGTAATTGTTGTAAGGGAATTCCGCCAAGGAAGGAGACTGGTCCCGTTATCGTGATGAGCATTGGCGAAGTGCCGGAGGTAGGTGGTGAGGACTTGGTTAATGCGCTCCACATGCCCGTTGGACTGCGGATGATAAGCCGAGGAGAAGTCCAACGTGATGTCCATATGCTTGCACAGCGCCCTCCAGAATCGGGAAGTGAACTGAACTCCCCTATCGGACACGATATGACAAGGAAATCCGTGGAGCTGGAAGATCTGTTCGATGAATATCTTGGCTAACTCAGGAGTGGATGGTAGACCGGGTAAAGGAATGAAGTGAGCCATTTTAGAGAAGCGATCCACGGCTACCCATATGATGGTACAGCCGGAGGAGCAGGGTCGATCCGTAAAGAAGTTCATAGCTATGTGTTTGCAAGGAGCTGATGGGACCTGGGAGAGGCAGTAGACGTCCAGCCGGTAACTCGCTGGACACCTTATTTCTAGCACAGGATGGACAGGAAACAACAAAGTCGTGGACGTCTTGATAGATAGTAGGCCACCAATAGTGATGAGAGGTCAAAGAGAAAGTCTTTAATTCCCACGTGACAGGCAATTCTCGACGAGTATCCCCATGCCAGGACCACCTTTTTCTGATCCTGTGCTACGTAGATCTTTCCCGATGGAAGTCCAGCTACACATAAGGGAGCCACGGTAATTATCTTGGTAGGATCGATGATATGGAAGGTCTCCTCTTCCACATCCGACTGCTGGAAGGACCTTGACAGAGCATCAGCCTTGACGTTTTTACTGCCAGGCCGGAAGTGCAGTTCAAAGGTGAAACGGGCAAAGAACAGGGACCACCAGAACTGCCGAGGGTTGAGCCTCTGTGCGGACTGGAGATAAGCCAGGTTCTTGTGATCTGTGTAGATAATGAACGGATGAACGGCACCCTTAAGGAGGTGTTACCACTCCTCCAGTGCCAGTTTGATGGCCAGCAATTCACGATCCCCAATAGAGTAGTTGCGCTCTGACGAGGTAAAGGCTTTGGAGGAAATCCCGCAGGTGACTAACCAACCTGAAGAGGATTTCTGGGAGCAGACAGCCCCCACTCCTATGGAGGAGGCGTCTAACTCTACAATGTACTACTTTTCACCTCTGGTCGGTGTGCAAGGCAGGAGCCTTGGAGAACGAGCACTTTAAGGTGGAAAAGGTGTTCTCAGCCTCTGGGGTGCAGTCGCAGGCTTTTTCTCCCTTACAGATGAGACCGTGATGGCCTTGATCAAGGACAAAAAATGGGAAATGACTTGCAGGTAATAATTTGCAAAACCAAGGAACCGCTGAATAGCCTTAGTCCCCACAGGACGAGGCCACTTTAGCACGGCAGAGAGCTTCTCAGGATCCATCCGGAATCCGGAATCAGAGATGATGTATCCGAGAAAGGGCAAAGAGGTCTGCTAAAAGACACATTTCTCCATCTAGGCATACAACCGATTCCTCCTCAGTCGCAGGAGGACTTGCCGCATATCCCGTCTATGAGAGGACAAATCTGGGGAGAAGATGAGGATATCTTCCAAATATACCACCACAAACGTGTACAACAGATTAAGAAAGATGTCATTGACAAACTCCTGAAACACTGCGCGGAGCGTTACACAACCCGTACGGCATGACCAAATACTCATAATGGCCGTCCCTGTGTTGAAAGCCATCTTCCATTCATCTCCGACACGTATGCGAAGCAGGTTGTATGCTCCTCGGAGGTCTAATTTCGTGAAGATGCGAGCCCCTTTGAGCCTGTCAAAGAGCTCTGGAATTAGCGGCAGGGGGTATTTCTTCTTGACGGTGATGGAATTCAAGCCTCTGTAATCTATGCAGGGTCGAAGGGTGCCCTCCTTCTTTTTCACAAAGAAAAAAACAGCGCCAGCAGGGGACATGGATTTTTGAATGAAGCCCCAAGCCAAGCTGTCCGTGATGTACTCAGACATGGCTTGTGACTCGGCTGGAGACAATGGGTAGATTCGACCCTTGGGTGGTGTACCACCAGGAACCAGATCAATAGGGCAATAATACCGCCGATGAGGCGGGAGGACCTCTGCCTCCATTTTGTTGAAGACATCCGCTTACTGCCAATAGGCAGTCTGTAAACCAGGAAGAAAAGAAGCCGGTAGCAGGGACATGGGTGGCAGAACAGACTTCAGGCATCTCTTATGGCAGAGAGGGCCCCACCGGAGCATGTCCCCTGAGCGCCAGTCCAGGACAGGTTCATGAACCCGAAGCCAGGGAAGCCCGAGAAGCAGGGCATGGGAGAGACCAGGCATGACGTACGTAGAAGACGATCTTTTCACGGTGTAGAGCCCCGATCTGCACCTCCACCTCCTCTGTCACTTTGGTGACGATCTTCTGCAGCGGTTTGCCATCCACCGACGCAATCATGCGAGGCATCACCAGAGGTATTACAGAGATTCCAAGTCGAGTCACCGCCTCTTGCCGAATGAAGTTTCCTGCAGCCCCAGAATCCATGTAGGCTAGCTCAGAAAAGCGTCTCTGCGGAGGTATCACCTGCACGGGCAGGGTGAGAGGTTGAGAGGCATCACTCTCGCCTAGGACAGTTTCTCTTACGCGACCTAGGCGGAGGACTTTTCCAGGTCTTTCAGGACAATACCGGCACCGGGCGCATCTCTTCTCCCCGGCGGTTTCACGGTAGCGCTCTTGGAAACGCAATTCGATGCGGGTGGCTAGTGAGATCAAGTCCTCCAGCTGGTCTGGGATATTCCGACCCACGAGTTCGTCCTTAATCTTGCCGGATAGTCCACACCAGAAAGCTCCCATCAGTGCTTTGTTATTCCATCTCACCTCAGAGCAGAGGATGCGGAAACGGATGGCGTATTGCCCAACGGTGAGCGTCCCTTGACGAAGGTTGAAGAGAGACTCTGTGGCAGAAGTCCTTCTGGAATGTCTCCAGAAAGGTCGACAAGTGGGAGACCACTGGGTCATCATGCTCCCATAGAGGGTTAACCCACGCCAGAGCCTCGCTCTCCAGGTGGGACACCACGAATGCCACTTTGGTAGTTCAAAGTGTAAGCGACACTGGTTGAGGAAGCCGCGGCACATCCCGGGGTCTCCACTGTATCTAGGTGATCTCCCGAGGCGATTCGGAGGTTTTGAGATGCCACCCGGGGAGCGGTCATAGGTAGGGATGAGCGAGTACACTCGTTACTATTCGTTACTCGGCGAATAGTACGGTACTCGCTCTACTCGTTACTCTGCGAGTATCCTAGCGATTACTCGCACAGTAACGAGCACAATGTAAATGAATGGGAAATGTAATTCCTCTGCTGCTGGACCCTATAAGGTCTGGCAGCAGAGGAAAAACCTGCAATGTCTCATTTCATTGTTTAAAAGCCAGCGGTAAAAAGCCACCGGCTTTTAAACATTGCTGACAGCTTGCAGAGACTGTCAGTATTGTTCGGGAGCGGGGGGCGGGGCGGGGAGGGAGTGCCAGTGTTCACTCACCGTCCTCTGCGCGGCCCACCATCTTCTTCCCTGTTTTTTTGCGACTGCAGCCGTATAGCACGGCGGCGCCCGCAAAGCACAGCCGCTGTCACTGAAAACCGGATTCTCCCAGGACAATCGGGTTTTCAATCCGTCTTTCTGTTTTTGACCTTCCTGCCTGTATTTTCAAATGAACAGCTGACTCAGGTCAGCTGTTCATTTGAAGTAGCAGTGCTGGCAGGGTTTATGTGAGTTCATGCTTGCCTGCATGAACTCACATAAACTTTCCCAGGAATGATAATGGGACAATTAACGGGCAATGCACGGCGGGAGGTTGCGTCCTGGCTGCACACGGATAAGGACACTGTAGAGCATCTAGTAGCTAGACTGAAAGCAACGTTTGAATCTACTGCTGATACCCGGGCTAAGATGAGGTTCTTGCATGCCATCAGAAACCTAAACAGAGTGCCAGAGACTATGCATTGAATCTGCTGGAAGCACTCAAAGCCCTTAAACTGGCAGAACCCCGGGAGCTGATAAAATGCTACTTGACCAATTTATAGAGGGCCTCCACTCCCCTTCCCACAGAGGACAGTTGAGCATGATACTGCTGCAGAACCCTGACATGACATTTATTGAGCTGAAAGATAGAGCTATCCATCTGCGGCAGCTGGAAGAGCCCCGGGAGCTAACATCTGTACCGGACACTGCAGCAGCACCTCAGCAGCCGGCAGCGCCAGTGACATCTGCAATGTCAGCAACTGCTGCTGAGGCCGGGAAATATATCTCTAATGCATCCAACAATCAAACGCTAGATGCCCTGACAGACACCATGATCTCTATGGCCAAGGTCATCAAGGAACTGCGAGGGTCAAAGCCTGCACCCAAGATCAAGTTGGCGACCAGCAGAGAGGATGTCCCGTGGATGAGGCCCAGAAGATACCAAGGAACAAGAGGACGACCCAGTGATCGCTATCAACCGGATGGACAGCCCATTTGCCGCCTTTGCCAGAAACCAGGCCATCTTGCTCGGGAGTGTCCTTTAAACGACGATTCCCTGGGCAGGCGGGTCGCTCCCCAGGAATAAACTCTCAAGGTCCTTCAGCCTGGTTTGACAGATTCGTGGGAGGACAGCCGGTGATCCCTATCGTGTTGGATGGCATCCCCTTTAGTGCCTTGCTGGATACCGGGTCCCAGATAACATCGATCCCACATGTTCTATAAAAAAGGTACTGGGCTGATTCAGACATTACTAGTGCACCAGATGACTTTAACTTTGATGTATGGGCTAGTAATGGACAATTAATACCACAGGTTGGGTTCAGAGAAATGACCATTCAGATTGGAAAGGTAGAATTGCAGAACCAGAGTATTATAATTATAGATGTTGCCCGGCGAGATCGTGAACCAGTAATGTTACTAGGAATGAATGTAATTGAAAAGTGTTTTTCCGAGGTAATTACTGTTTTGCAGCAAATCGCCAAGACTGCCGGAACCGGACAGCAGAGGCTTTTGCACAAAGAAATAAAAGCTCTGATGTTAAAGCAGCAGGTAGAAACATCGGTGAAATCGGCAGTGTACGAGTAAGTGATCCAATACCCATTGTAATACTTCCCAAAACTGAAATGTTGGTCTGGTGTAGAGCCGCAATAGGCATCAAGGGCAAGACTATAAAGCCCTGGTAGAACCCGTGTACTCAGACAGTAGACCTACCATACTCACGGCTAGAGGAGTGGTTGAGGTACACCGGGGAAGAGTGCCATTACGCCTATTAAACTGTGGAGATGATGAGATCACATTACCAAAGTATGCTACCATGGCTAGGTTGTACACGGTTGATAATAACAACATCACAGCCGTTGAGTCCTTGGACCCGTCAAGCCAGGTGGATGACAATGGCTCAAGGGAAAATCTGGAGGATTGGTGCCAAAAGCTACATGTGGGTACCAGTTCTACACCTTCCCATCAAAAGCATGGAGTATACCGGGTAGTGAAAGAATATGAGCAGATATTCAGCAAACACCCATTAGACTTTGGGAAAATCAAAGGGGTAGAGCACACTATACCCACAGGTAATCATCAGCCTATAAAGGAGAGGTATAGACCATTACCACCCGCTCACTACCAAACCACCAAAGACATGCTCAGAGAAATGAAATCTGCAGGGGTAATAAGAGACAGTTGTAGCCCCTGGGCAGCACCTCTTGATCTGACTAGTGGGTACTGGCAAGTTCCTGTGGCAGAGGCTGACAAGGAGAAGATAGCGTTTACTACGCCGATGGGCCTCTGTGAGTTCAATTGTAAGCTGTTTGGACTCTGCAACGCACCCGATACCTTCCAACGCCTGATGGAAAGTTGCCTAAGACATAAGAACTTTGCAACTGTCCTCCTGTACCTAGATGACGTCATAGTCTACTCCAAGACGTATGAGAAACATCTACAAGACCTGGCAGAAGTGTTTGAAGACTTATCCAAATATGGCATGAAAATCAAGCCATCCAAATATCACCTTCTCAAACCAAAGGTACAGTACCTGGGACATGTCGTGAGTTCAGAGGGAGTAGCACCGGATCCTGATAAAGTCACAGTGATAAGGGATTGACCAAGACCTACAAACGTGAAAGAAGTGAGGCAATTCCTGGGCCTGGTAGGCTATTACAGAAGATTTATCAGTGGATTCACGAAGCTAGCAGCTCCTCTACAAGACATCCTGGTAGGACAATCAAGAAAGTCTTCAACCTGTAATCCTCCTTTCCAGTGGAGTGAAGAGAAGGAAGATTCCTTCAACAAACTGAAGTGTGCACTGACGGGAGAAGAGATTCTATGTAAATAAGTGTAAGACTGGCATCACCAAATTGGTGATGCCAGTCTTACACTTATTTAAATATTGTCTATTTTTGACTGAGCTCCCACTATATATAATTTTTCCCTTTTCTCCCTTCCTTAGTCTGGTAGCCACACATGGACACCATTGTGAGAACCTAACACACACCTGATCATTGTTTTTAATCGCATCCATGGACATATAAACCTACTCACCACTCACAATTCCATTAGGCATAGTGTCAGGACCTGGCAGTTGAGGCTCCTTGAAGTGGATGCCAGGCTTATTCTTTAGTGGCCACTAATGAGACTAAGATCTCCGTTTTCATATTTAGCACAGGGCAGTTTCTGCATTATACACTTGCATTATACCTATTGATCCTCATTTCTCTAGTGCCACTTATTGATTTACATTTTTCATGAAAATAGTAGTGTTGCGGCAGATAACTATCTCTGGGAGAAGAGATTCTGGCATACCCTGATTACCATCAACCATTCATTCTGTACACTGATTCCAGCAACGTGGGACTGGGAGCAGTGTTGTCGCAGAAGCAAGGAGGCAAAGGGAGTTATTGCCTTAGCAAGTAGGAAGCTCCGGCCTACAGAAAGAAATCCCGAAAACTACAGCTCCTTCAAGTTACAAGTACTGGCAGTAGTTTGGACTGTAACTGAACGTTTCAAGCACTATTTGGCAGCTGCAGAATTCACCATCTACACGGATAACAACCCGTTGACCCACCTGGATATAGCAAAATTAGGTGCTTGGGAGCAGCGATAGATAGCCTCGCTATCTAACTACAATTTTGTCATCAAATATAGGGCAGGCCACAAGAACGGGAACGCAGATGCCTTATCCCGGAATCCACACCTGAAGGACGTGGAAGAGGAACCGGAAGAGGGGTTGTGGTATGTCGGGTCCCCTGGCACATGTGTGGTGGGAATGCCCTCTCATCAAGCCCTTCTGGGTCCAGGTAGAAAAGCTCCTATGTGAGATTACTCGGCTGCCCCTGATACTGTCAGGCCCGCTCGCGCTCCTGGGTATATCTCTATCAGAAGTTCCCTCCCCGTTGCAGCCTATTGTGTTTAATATTCTGGTTGCTGCTAGACTATGCCTGGCGGCGCATTGGAAGTCACCGGGGGTGCCATCTAGAGAAGAGTTGATTTCTAGACTCAATCTCCACTACTGCTACGAATCTCTCTCTGCGCCCTCTCTTTCTAAAAAGAATAAGGTTCTTACGTGGTGGGACCCCTGGACTTCCTCTGCCCTCGCCTCGGATATTCATACCCATCTTTTACAGTGAACCATTGCACTTGTTATAATTTTGTGAAATCGTGGTCTTGTTTTGAACTTATTTGAACTCATTTACATACTGTATAATCATTGTCTGTACCTGAATTGGTCCCTCTCCCCCCCCCTTTTCCTTCCTTTCTTTTGTATGTTCCCCGAAGGTCTGTTCAGACCCTCATTTGTTTGGTTTTGTATATTATGATTAATGTTCAATAAAAAGTTAATTGGTAAAAAAAAAAGAAGAGGAACCGGAAGAGTTGGAAGAGATTGAACTACCGGCCTTTCATCGTTCAAAGGTAGACAAGTATCAACCCGGCATCTACCAAAGAGAACAACAGGCAAGTCTTAACCCGTTAGCACACCATAGATGGGCTGATACCCAAGATAGTGATCCAGCTGTGAAGCTAGTGAAAGAACTGATTACACAACAAGGTGTGTACCCTAACCAGAACACCCCGGCAGAGACCCAACAAATCTGGAAAGAGAGAGGCAAGTTGTTCCTGTATCAAGGGAAGCTCTGCAGAAGGCATACCAATCCCAAAACACATGAATTGGTCTGGCAAATAATCGTACCCAAGCGAGACGTCAAAATGGTCTTAGAAGCCTACCACGACGGTGCAGGTCATTTCAGATGGATGAAGTTGGAAGTGCTCCTAAGAGAGAGATTCTATTGGGTTGGCATGAGAAAATCAATTGAAGATTGGTGTAGAAAATGTGGCCCATGCAACCTCAGAAGAAATGATCAGCAGAGAGCCCCACTCCAGTCCATAGTAACCAAGCAACCACTAGAGATAGTTGCAATAGACCACGTCAAGTTGTCACCAAGCCGGTCAGGCTATGACCATCTCAAACTGTGTCCTGAAACCCTGAAGACACCAGAAGTAATAGTACCCGTACACGTCCAACCTGTCAAAGAGAAAGAAGGTGAAGTATTTCATACGGTGCTAGGAGATTTCCCCAAAACATGGCCAAATTACTACGGAGCAGTTGTAGTCCCAATGATTGCTTTCCCTTCAATGGTGGAACCAACACCAGAACCCGTATTACCCGAAGAAGTCCCAAGACCTGAAGAACTGGAAGTAGAACCCGTAGAGGAAGAATCAATTCCTGGTCCCAGTGAGCTTGCCAGTCCTACAGTCAGATCTTCATCTTCTATAGTACCAAACACTACAAGTAGGTACATGCCCACCAGCACCAATAGACTACATGCAAGTAGTATACCCGTTTTACGCAGATCAGAGCGTAGCACCAGAGGTCAGTTACCAGCAAGGTACAGGGATTAAAAGATCAAATTAACTGTAAAATGTAAATATGTTTGTGTAAATGTAAATTAAACCCAGTAGTTAATGTCCAAGAGGGTGGAGGAACTGGATTAACCCCCATGTACATTAAGTTGGGGAAAGAAAGTGCCTGGGGGTGGTGAAGCTAATCCAGGCCTCCTAAGCAGATAGGCCCGTGGACAAATGTACATCGTTAATGCAATGTTAAAAAAGCCCAGTACCTACAGAGACTATCCTGTATGAACTTTTTGCATATTTTTCAAACTTTTTCCTTTTATTTTATTTTTATGGACCATACTACCACGGACTGGTTGTGGTATAAACATTCTTGTATATATTTATCAGCCCGGAGGCAATAGACTAAACCCCCGGAAGGACTGCTTTTTGAATTTTTGGACTGTTTTTGAATTTTAGTGATTTTTTGTACTCTTTACTTTTAAGTCTCTGTAAATATTAATTGTATTAATTGTTTCTTTCTTTGTTGTTCCACAGTCCCGGAGTACTGTCTTTAACTAAGGGGGAATGTGGCACCCCAAGGGTTAATGTGCCACAGAAACAGCAACACGGGTTTACTCCCCACACAACACTACACTAGAAAGTGGGAGGAGCTTAGGTGGCACCTGCAAGAGTGGGAGGAGCTTATGTTGTTTCATCAGAGCAGGAGTGACAGTTAGTCAGTAGTGATGGGCGAATCCTAAATTACTCGGAATCGCTTGACTCTAGCGAGTCCGAGCCCGGGACTCGCTACTCGTTGCGAGTCTAGCGAGTCCAATGTTAATGAATGGGGAAGCGAGTAATAGCGAGTAGTGTGAGATTTACAAATCGCAGATGTGTCTCGGAAGCTTCAGCCTGAAGCAATCCTAGTTGTGTCATTTATTTGCATTGCTAGTTTACTTTGTAAGTAATCGCTGACTCGCACAGATAAGATCCTGTCTTCTCTGTGTTCTGGCTGCCCCAGCTCCAGGGTCCTAGAGCCCGCCTGCTCCCTGATGTAGCAGAGCTGAGATTGTTCTCAGTCTGCTCATTCCCTGTGTACAGACATGAATGTCTGTGCACAGAGATGATGTAGCAGAGCTGAGATTGTTCTCAGTCTGCTCATTCCCTGTGTACAGACATGAATGTCTGTGCACAGAGATGATGTAGCAGAGCTGAGATTGTTCTCAGTCTGCTCATTCCTTGTGTACAGACATGAATGTCTGTGCACAGAGATGATGTAGCAGAGCTGAGATTGTTCTCAGTCTGCTTATTCCCTGTGCATAGACATCTATATTTATGCACAGGGGATGTAGCAGAGAGGACATCGCGTTTTGGACTGCGTCGGACGGAAGAGGATTTTTTTAATTAAAGATGGAGTCCCTAATGGCTTTTTTTTTTATTTCTAATAAAAAATTTTCCTTGTGTTGTGTTTTTTTTAAAACAATTTAATAGAAATTCATGGCGGTCATGTCTAATATTGGCGTGACCGCCATAAATTTCGGGCTTAGGGCCAGCTGATAATACAAAGCTGGCCCTAACCTCTTTATTACCCAGCGTGCCATCGCTACCAGGGCCGCTGGAAGAGCGGGGTTCAGCGCCAGAGGATGGCGCTTCAATGAACGCACCATCTTCTGGGGCGGCTGCGGGCTGCAATTTGCAGCGGGGGGTGCCCAGAAAGCTTGGGCATCCCTGCGCTGCGGATTCCAGCCCCCAGCTGCTTAGCTGTACCTGGCTAGACATAGAAATTGCGCGGAGCCCCACGCATTTTTTTTTAATTATTTCATGAAATTCTGAGATTCTGACCCTGAGACTCTGAGACTCTGACTCTGAAATTCATGAAATAATTAAAAAAAAATGCGTGGGGCTCCGCGCAATTTCTATGTCTAGCCAGGTACAGCTAAGCAGCTGGGGGCTGGAATCCGCAGCGCAGGGATGCCCAAGCTTTCTGGGCACCCCCCGCTGCAAATTGCAGCCCGCAGCCGCCCCAGAAGATGGCGCGTTCATTGAAGCGCCATCCTCTGGCGCTGAACCCCGCTCTTCCAGCGGCCCTGGTAGCGGTGGCACGCTGGGTAATAAAGAGGTTAGGGCCAGCTTTGTATTATCAGCTGGCCCTAAGCCCGAAATTTATGGCGGTCACGCCAATATTTGGCATGACCACCATGAATTTCTATTTAAATTGTTTTAAAAAAAACACAACACAAGGAAAATTTTTTATTAGAAATAAAAAAAAAAGCCATTAGGGACTCCATCTTTAATTAAAAAAATCCTCTTCCGTCCGACGCAGTCCAAAACGCGATGTCCTCTCTGCTACATCCCCTGTGCATAAATATAGATGTCTATGCACAGGGAATAAGCAGACTGAGAACAATCTCAGCTCTGCTATATCATCTCTGTGCACAGACATTCATGTCTGTACACAGGGAATGAGCAGACTGAGAACAATCTCAGCACTGCTACATCATCTCTGTGCACAGACATTCATGTCTGTACACAGGGAATGAGCAGACTGAGAACAATCTCAGCACTGCTACATCATCTCTGTGCACAGACATTCATGTCTGTACACAGGGAATGAGCAGACTGAGAACAATCTCAGCACTGCTACATCAGGCAGCAGGCAGGCTCTAGGACCCTGGAGCTGCACAGAGAAGACAGCTGGACTGGCTCGCAAAGAAACAGCAGTTATCTGCGAGTTTCCCTGCTATCACTGGCACAGTAGCCAGTGATTACTCGCGAGTCTAATGCAAACAATGGCAATCCTAGTTTTGTCAGCGTTTCTGACAAAACTAGGATTGATATTGATTTGCATTGGACTCGTGCGAGTAATCACTGGGAAACTCGCAGAGTACCGAGTCCTGCGAGTCCCTTACTACTCGCCGAGTAACGAGTCCTAGCGAGTAGATTCGCCCATCCCTATTAATCAGTTTAGTTTAGTCTGAGTCTGGAGCAGGAGGAGAGTCAAGTAGAAGTGGAGGTCCTGAGAGGTCTGAGGAAAGGAGTCAGAGGAACAGAGGAACATACCCGGGATAAGAAGTTACCCAAAAACTTAACCCCGGAGAGGCGCTTAGGACGGATACCGGATCCAAGGCTGTGCCTGAGACAGACAGGACAGTGAATACCGGAATAGTGAAGGTCCACCATCTTCACTGTGCCATAGCAAAGCAACATGGAGGGGTCAGTGACACAGAGGACTCAAGTTGCCCAGCAGATTGGTACCCGTGAGGGGAGACAGGGCCAGCAGTTCAGCTACAAGCGGCAGCAGGGCCACACACAAAGCGCAGAAGTAGGAAGCCAAGGACACGGTCAGGGTGGGAGCAAACCGGCCACGGTACAGACTCTGTGGACAATACTCTGTTATACCATCTGCAGGTAAAGACTTGGAAAACGACAATGAACGTGAGTGTGTGTGATCCTTGTGCTGAAGCCCCACTCTCCTTCATAAACTGCCATTGCCTCTACTCTCATCATCTCTACTGCTACCCCTACTCTCCTGCAACATCTGTAACCACCATCACAGACTTTAATCACCACTGCCCTGGGGAACCAGGCCCTACCTGCGGAGAGCCGTTCCACCTACGCTGCTAAAACATCATCCCCAGAGGTTCTGCAGCAGCGGTGGTCACCCTGACCACAACCCGTGGGTGGCGTCACGACAAACCTAATCCCCTGTAAATACACCCCATTTACTTGTGTGAACCCGGGACACGGTCCGGACCAGGAGCGCCGTGACATCCCCCAGCAGTACCCCGGTCCGGTACCGAGTACCCCGTCCCAGTGGGCTCCACATATACGCTTCCTGATTTTGGCTATTTGCTCTAGTCCTTCTCCTTCTCCTCATTCTCCACCACCATATCACCAGGGTGACCGTGGTCCATGATGCAACACCCACATAATATTTTTAAAGGGTGCCTATGATGCCCGTAACAAAAAACATACAGTATATTCATGCAGTGGCGTAACATCAGGCTCAGGGGCCCCGATGCGAAAGCTCCAACGGGGCCCCCAATTATTGGAAGTCTTTAATAGTATTAGTCTTTTTCTATGGGCCAAAGGGACTTTTGGGGCCCCCTAAGCTGCAGGGCCCAGGTGCGATCGCAACCCCTGCACCTACTGTAGTTACGCCCCTGTATTCATAAAACAATCAAAAAAAAAAGCAAGGTGATTTTTGCAAAATAGATCAAAATTTATTATAAATGTATTAAAAAAATTTTTTTATAATTTTTTATAAAGCAAGTAAAATTACATTAATAACAGTGAGTTTTTTAATCATGGAATTGTGACATAATGGTGACATCCTAAGAAAATAAACAAAAATAAAAAAATAATAAAAAATAAATTAATAAAAATTAAAAAAATTAATTAAGAAAGTAACTTCAGAGTATATATCACAGGAAATTTCAGAGGAATGGGACAAAGCTAATATTTTCATTCAACCCATTAGGTTGAATTGTATTGAGCACCCAGATCCATTTTGTCTCGCATTGTGCAAGAAGCTGACTCACGTTACCTCCACGCACCCCCAATGCTATTTTGTCTATCCCTCTCACTTTAAAGCCAGATGGATCACAATTATGGAGTAGTTTAAAGTGTTTTGGGATAGTGCGGAGTGCCTCTATTTCTTCCTCACTTTCCGCTTTTTCCGCTGCAATGATATTTAGAACGTGTTCCCGTACTCGTACCTTCATAGATCTTGTTGTGAGGCCCACATAGATTTTAGAACAAGGGCATGTTGCGTAATACACAACTGCCTTTGTAGAGCAATCAATCTGTTGGGCTATTTTAAACTGTTTCAGCCCGTCAGAGGATATAAAATCTTGAGCCCTTTCAACATTAGGGCAAGCTACGCACTTCCCGCATTGGTTTGCAGCCCCATTGTCTACCTCGACGGTTCCCAAATGGCAGAAAGGTCTGATCGCTCTTATCGTAATGGCTCCGTACGAGGATATCCCTTATATTTTTTGTTCTACGGGCTACAACTGTGGGCTTCGGTGTGATATACTGTTGCAAGATGGGATCAATCATCAAGAGTGGCCAGAATTTTTTTAGGCATTCTTGCATTTTCTCCCAGTTCAAATGATATTGAGTGATCATTCTCACCTTCTGTTTTCCACACGTTTTCCTGTTCGAATATAGCAGATCCTGTCTTTTACTGTTTCTTGCTCTGTTATACGCCTTTTTCAAAGATCTCTTGCTGTAACCCCGATCCAAAAACCTAAGTCTTAACTCCCTCGCTCTCTTCTCAAAGTCTTCATTGGAAGAACAAATTCTTCTGATACGCAAGAATTGACTGGTTGGAATAGAATTCACCACATGGGTGGGTTGCGCAGATGAAGCCTGCAAAACGGAGTTTGTCGCCGTAGATTTACGGAACAAATCCGTCTGAAGTATTCCTGATGGATCTTTTCTCACCATGACATCAAGGAAATCAATCTCATTCCTGCTGGTCTTATAGGTCAAATGAATATTCTTATCATTGGTGTTAAGATGTTTAAAGAAATTGTCTAGCTCTTCCACACTACCTTGCCAAATCAGGAACACATCGTCGATGTACCTTGTCCATAAAAGAACCCAGTCCATCGACAGCGACTGATCAGACATAAAGAGGTCCCTCTCCCACAGCCCCAGAAAAAGGTTGGCATATGAGGGGGCAAAGGCCGCCCCCATTGCCGTCCCCTGAAGCTGTAGGTAGAGGGACCCCCCAAAAAAGAAGAAATTATGTCCAAGGGCAAAGTCCAGCAGTTCTAGGATGAAATCTCTCTCTTCTTTCGGTCGTGATGTCATGGAAAGAAAATATTCTACTACCTTCAGCCCATCTTGGTGATGGATACTGGTATATAAGGCTTCAATGTCGCAAGTCACCAGTAGTGAATTGTCCCCAAGATGTACTGAGTCAATCTTTTTTAAGAAACTTCCCGTATCTTTAATATAAGAGGGCAGTTCTTCCACTAGGGACTTGAGCATGTGGTCTATATACTTACATGCTTTTTCCAAATAGTTACCAACCCCTGATACTATTGGCCTCCCGGGTGGATGATCTTTTCCCTTATGTATCTTGGGTAAGAGGTATAGGGTTGGAATTTTTGGTTCCTTTACCCAAAGAGCCTCCGCAAGTTGTTTTGTGGTCACCCCATTATCTACTGCTGTCCCCAAAATCTTTTTATACTCAATGGAAAAGGAATTGAGAGGGTTGTATGTCAATTTTTGGTAACACGATCTGTCCCTTAGCTGTCTATAGGCTTCCTTCTCATAGAGATCACATGGCCAAATCACAATATTCCCACCCTTGTCCGCAGGCTTGATTTGCACCTCTTTCAGATTTTTTAATTTGTTTAGAGCCTCCCGTTCAATTCTTGGGAGATTATCCAGATGGATCCCCTTAGGAATTTTTTCAAATTCTTCGGTCACCAACCTTACAAAAAGTTCAATGTTAGGGCATGCGGACAAGGGTGGGAAATGTGTGGATCGCATACGTACACAGTTGGGAACCCTCCCAAGGTTGACAGATCATGTTCCAAAGCCAATTCCTCCAAATCCCCCATAATCTCACTTTCAGAGGGGAGATCTGGCTCCTGATTTCCCTTATGGATCCACCTTTTCAGCATCAGGGTCCTGGCAAGTCTTTTACTGCAGAAAAAACGTCAAAACGTGAGCTAGGTGAAAAAGAAAGACCTCTAGACAGTACTGCCAATTCTACATCAGAGAATGCGTAATTCGAAAGATTGATTACCCTTGATGTCTCCGGGAACACGGCTGGTCTCTTTCCTCCGGGGTGTTGATAATTCCCCTTTCGTTTATTCCTAAAGCGGGTCACCATTGGTGAGGGGCCTCCCCCAGACATTCCACCTGATGATGCTTGTGAGGATACGGATTCTAACCGTTGATTGTCCCTTGGCGTGAACATTCTTCGCCATCTGTACACTTTTTGTTGTTCATAGTCGGTTAGATCTCTTGTCAGCTTTTTGGAGTGCGTCTCCCTTTTGGCTTTTTCCCATTCCTCTGAACACTTAGTCATTAGAGAATCAAAAGCCAGGATCTCTTCCGCGAAAGAGACCTGTTTTAATTTCTCATAAGTACCATCTAGTTCTATTTCTAGATTCTCCAATGAAGATTGATTGTAATTTACCAATAGCTCCATCATTTTTAAGGAA
The DNA here is from genome assembly GCA_033576535.1 of Allobates femoralis. Lineage (NCBI taxonomy): Eukaryota > Metazoa > Chordata > Amphibia > Anura > Aromobatidae > Allobates > Allobates femoralis. The sequence continues at coordinate 377,788,667 of JARQOC010000002.1, forward strand.
CCATTGGTGCAGACCTCCTCCCATTTGGCTATAAAATTAACGTCCTCTACAGGAAATGATGGGAAGACCTGTACACGAAGTCCCCTGGGAACCATTTTTTTCTGTATATAGTTCTCCAGAAACGCTTTGTTCCACCATATCTTAGTGCGTCGGTGTAACAAGCGTTTAGTGGAGGTCTGCAATTCAATTTTTCCCCTCTGAATTCCCCTGTATTCATGTATACCACTCAGGGGTAAATGTTTCTCAGTCCATACTTAGTGCATGGGCATTACAAGTATAGGAGTTCCACTCCTTTGTAATGAGAATGTTGTTTTTATGAGGCCCTCCTCCATGTCTCTTCCAAGGGCCATCGGAGTGCCTACCAATTGTTGGCAGCCCTGCATAGGGCAGGTGAAGAATATGTGGTCCAGACTCACGACTACTGAGACTTAACCGTGTGGAAGACAGGGGTGGTTGTGGTGGTGGTAAACTGACTGGAAGCATTATCTGCTATCCAATAAACAATCTTTTGACACTGGTCTGGGTTTAATAGTTTCCTAAAAAGGAATATACACATCACAGTCTGCTATATACTGTATACAGCTACATTAATCCTGAAAAGGAATATGCACTGCAATCAGCTGTATACCCTGCCTGTGTACAGCTACATTAATACTGAAAAGGAATATGCACTGCAATCTGCTATATACCCTGCCTGTGTACAGCTACATTAATCCTGAAAAGGAATATACACCACAGTCTGCTATATATCCTGCCTGTATACAGGTACTTTCATCCTGAAAAGGAATAAACACCACAGTCTGCTATATACCCTGTCTGTATACAGCTACATTAATCCTGAAAAGGAATATACACACCGCAGTCTGATATATACCCTGCCTGTATACAGGTATATTAATCCTGAAAAGGAATATACACCACAGCCTGCTATATACCCTGCCTGTATACAGCGAAATTTATCCTGAAAAGGAATATATACCTCAATCTACTATATACCCTGCCTGTATACAGCTACAGTATTCCTGAAAAGGAATATACACACCGCAGTCTGATATATACCCTGCCTGTATACAGCTACATTAATCCTGAAAAGGATTGTTGTTTTAATGGAGATAGATATTAGAAGCCTGTACAGCAGCCACAGATGTGCTGACTGGTATACAGCCACTTGTGGTACACCGTAGTGTGCTATATACCCCTCCTGCATGTGTACAGCTAAAATAATCCTTAGAAGGACTATTGTTTTGATGGAGATAGATATTAGAAGCCTGTACACCAGCTGACTGGTATACAGCCTCATATGTTACACAGTAGTGCGCTATATACCCCTCCTGCCTGTGTACAGCTAAATTAATCCTTAGAAGGACTGTTATTTTGATGGTAATAGATATTAGAAACCTGTACACCTGCCCCAGATGTGCTGACTGGTATACAGACACTTGTGGTACACCATAGTGTGCTATATACCTTGCCTGCCTATATACAGCTAAATTAATCCTAAAAGGACTGTTGTTTTGATGGAGATAGATATTAGAAGCCAGTACACCAGCCCCTGATGTGCTGACTGGTATACAGCCTCTTGTGGTACACAGTAGTGTGCTATATATCCCTCCTGCCTGTATACAGATAAATAATCATTAAAAAGACTGTTGTTTTGATGGAGAAAGAAAATAGAAGCCTGTACACCAGCCCCAGATGTGCTGACTTGTGGTGCACTGAAATATGCTATATACCATGACTGCCTGTATACAGCTAAATTAGTCCTCTAAAGGACTGTTGTTTTGATGGATTTGGTATCCCAGCACCTACACTACCTAAAAGACCCTGTCCCTCACTCAGCAGCACCTTTCCCTATACTAGCTGACAATGTGGAGCAGACTGCCGAGCACAGCGCCGTCAGGTCTTATAGAGACCTGATGACGCTGTGTGGCCAGCCAATCACTATAATGCCACAACCAACATGGCTGTGGCATTACAGTGTGTGGCAGCCAATCCTTGTATGTGTGCTGGCTCTGTAAAGAGCCTGAGCATCTGACTAGTGCTTGGTGCTCACCGAGCATCGTGAGTACTGTGATGCTCAGCTGAGCACCAAGTATCGGTGAATATGCTCGCTCATCCCTATTAATTACAGTTACCACTATGACTTTCTTGACTCTTTGGGTACCGTTACATGTCGCAACATTGCATGCAATTTCACTTGCAACTTACTGGTTGCAGTGAAATCATGGACACATTGTTACATTTGTACACGGCAACAAAATGGAACAATGTGTCCATGATTTCACTGCAACCAGTAAGTTGCAAGTGAAATTGCATGCAATGTTGTGACGTGTGACGGTACCCTTACATATACAGCTAAACACTTATTTTTAACATTTTCCAGAAGACCTTCAGTATACGGTAATTACAAAATAGCACAATACTCCATGTTCTAAGGGCTTAGTACGAATACTGTGTGACTTGAAATATTGTATGGTTAAAAGCAACAGGACTTTTTATGTTGCAAAATATCCACATAACAGATTTGTCACAGTATGTGTAAGAACAATCTGTTAAAGAAATGGATGTCCTGAAGGAGTTAAACGTCAACCTGGCACAGGGCCAGTCTTCATTATGCCATATTTCCTTCCCCTGTCTACTTGTCCTTCATGTCAGAGAAGTGATGGACATTGCTGGCCTCTGGCATCAGATTAATTACAGACATCAGGGAAGAGTAGTTAAATAGACTGAGATTAACCCCTACTTCTGTTTATTTTTAAAGTAAAAATGAAATCTGTGGCAATACTACATTATAGAAAAAAATGTTGAAATTATTGTTTGATTTACAGAATGTAACAGTTTAAACAGTAGCTAGTGAGCTAAGCAGGTAGACTAGTTTGTCTTTTTTTTTTTAAGAAACCCAAACTCCACCTGAAAATTACTTAGGCCCCTTTCACATCAGTGTTTTTCGCTGATTGCAGCAGATCCGGCAGATTTACCGCATCTGCTGCCTAACAGCCGCACTTGCAGTGCATTTGCGGCAAGCCCCATGCATTGTCTATGGGGCTTTCGGCAAGTGCGGTATTGCCGTGATCCAGCACTTGCGGCCATGCAAAATAACTGCTCCTGTCCGTGTTTTTTTCCGCGGTCGCAACTGCGGATTTTCCGGATTGCAGCAATACCTAACTTGCCCCAAGCCCCATGCATGGATCTTGCCTCAAGTGTGCTGCAAGTGCGGCAGATGCAGTAAATCTGCCGGATCTGCCGCAATCAGCGAAAAACGATGATGTGAAAGTGGCCGCACTGTGTTTTGGTCACGTAGACTGCTAGAAAATCTTCACATTAGGAATATTGGTAGAATTTCAGTAGGAAAATGGAAAAAATATCTTTCCAGGTGAAAAAAAACATTTTATTTCTTTTGAAACCCCTTAAGAACTGCGCCACTTTATGATTATGTAACTCCAACATCCCAGTGTTGCTTTGTCTATGCCATGCAAATTGGACGCCAACTTAGGCTGCTTTCACATGCTGCGTATTTGCCGCATTTTTTTACGTGCAAGTCCATCACAAACCAGGAGTGGAACAATCAGAGGAAAAGTAAAATAGAAACAAATGCTCCACTTCTGAATTGAATTACCCAATCCTGGTTTGTGATGAGCATGCGCGTAAAAAAATGCAGCAAATGTGCAGTAAATACATGGCGTATGAATGTACCTTAAGGGCCCGTTACACGCTTCAATGTCCCAGCGATCTGACCAACGATCCGACTTGGCCGTCGCTTGAACGTCGTTCATTGATCGCTAGTGACGTGTCACACGTACAGATATATTGAACGACGCAGCAACGATTCCGCGAAAAGCGAACGATGCTTGCGGTCGTTTGGTCGCCTATGTGCCTCAGTTCTTCATAGGTGAAGTCATAAACGAGATCATTGGAAAGGTTTGGGGTAAAAAGGTGTACAACAGTCCGCACTGCCAGGATACCTCACATCAAAGAAAACGAGTAAACGATGTTCAATCCAATCCTTCTTTATTCTCCTACGCGTTTCGGTGCCCTCCTGGCACCTTCATCAGGGATACCTGAGAGCACTGAAATGCGTAGGAGAATAAAGAAGGATTGGATTGAACATCGTTTACTCGTTTTCTTTGATGTGAGGTATCCTGGCAGTGCGGACTGTTGTACACCTTTTTACCCCAAGCTTCTTGTTGCATCTCCATGTGAGTGTGGCCGGTGGAAGTCCAGCAGCAGCCATCAGGAGTCTATTGACAAGCCTTCAAGCCAGTTGTGGGTTTTCACAACTGGATCAGGTGAGTGGATTGTATTTCTCACCGTTGCACAAACCAGTGTCTAGTGATAAGGGCACTATTGCGCCTCTTGTCCCCCCCCCTCTCTCTTTTGCTATCATTGGAAAGGTGTCACACACAACGATGTTGCAGGTTGAATGAACAATGAACGACAGATTTATGGACATGTTCATAAACCAACGATCAACAATCTAACGACTTATCGTTGGTCCTATCTACGTGTCACACGCAACGACGTTGTTACGATGTCGCTGCACTGCCTCAAAAGCCGTGACATACCAACAATATCGTAGCGAGTAAGTGGCCCTTTACTCACAACTGTGCCCTTGCTGTGCACCTCCTCCAGCCTCCCACTTGTGCTTCTGTTGTTTCCAGCTCCCAGGGTCTGTGCATGTGGCACAGACTCTTCGGAAGTGCGCTTAAGGAGGTGGCTCCTGCCCTCTATTTAAAGAGCTAACGCATAATGACTTTTAAATGTCCCCCAGCCTAATGCTGAGAGGCTCTAGGTAGGGATGAGTGAGTATAATCGCAAGCATTCGGTACTCGGCGAGTATAGCGGTACTCAATACACAGCAAGTATTTCACTACTCGCCTCTCAATATTCGGATCTCCCACCCAGCATTAGCCAATCACAGTAATGCCACAGCCTTCCTGGTTGTGGCATTACTATGAGTAGCTGGCCGCCCAGCGTCATACATGAGTCATAGCCTATGACTCATAGGCTGTATATAAGCCCTGCCACCGCAATTTTCTGCAGATTGCATGCAGAACACAGTTAGTGTAGGGAGAGTGTGAGCAGCTGCTTGGGAGAGTTGTGCTTGTACCAATCGTCCAGAAATCCTCTGTAAAATCCAAAAGCTCTTGTGAGAGCTACCAGTATTGTAGTACTAGGTGACTGTAGTGCAGGGAGACTGGCAGTAGTGTTACAATACCACATAGTACAGTCAGCAATATTTCAGCTCTTCTCAGATCTGAAAGTATAAGGTCAGGGAGTAGTGATAGTTTTCCCAGCTATTTTTGGGGTCACATTTACCACTGCAGGCCAATTTTTTTGCTGTTGTGTTGCTGTGTTCTCCCCGAATAGCACGGACAGTACTGCTCAACTGAAACGCAGCCAGCACCACTGTCTTGTGTGGTGAATAACGTGCGTAATAAGATTGCCTTAAACTTCAGGGAAATTTTTGTGCCGTTGCGGTGCTTTGTTCACACTCAATAGCACGCATGGTACTGCACAACTGACACGCAGCCAGCTGTCTTGTGTGGTGACTGGTGTGCATAATATATCACCTTAAACCTCAGGGCAATCTTTTTGTGTCATTGCAGTTCTGTGTTCACACTGAATAGCACGCATGCTACTACACAACTGACACGCAGCCAGCAGTGCTGTCTTGTATGGTGACTTGTGCGCGTAATAATATCGCCTTAAACCTCAGGACAATTTTTTGTGCCATTGCAGTACTGTGTTCACACCGGATAGCACGCATGCTAGTGCACAACTGACACGCAGCCAGCACCGCTGTCTTGTGTGGTGACTGGCACAAGTAATAATATCTCCTTAAACCTCAGGGCATTTTTTTTGTGCCGTTGCGGTGCTGTGTTTACACCAAATAACATGCACAGTACTGCACAACTGACACGCAGCCAGCACAGCTGTCTTGTGTGGTGACTGGTGTGCATAATATATCGCCTTAAACCTCAGGGCAATCTTTTTGTGTCATTGCAGTTCTGTATTCACACTGAATAGCACGCATGCTACTACACAACTGACACGCAGCCAGAACTGCTGTCTTGTATGGTGACTTGTGCGCGTAATAATATCGCCTTAAACCTCAGGACAATTTTTTGTGCCATTGCAGTACTGTGTTCACACCGGATAGCACGCATGCTAGTGCACAACTGACACGCAGCCAGCACCGCTGTCTTGTGTGGTGACTGGCACAAGTAATAATATCTCCTTAAACCTCAGGGCAATTTTTTTGTGCTGTTGCGGTGCTGTGTTTACACCAAATAACACGCACAGTACTGCACAACTGACACGCAGCCAGCACCACTGTCTTTTTTTTGGTGCTGTTGCGGTGCTGTGTGTAGAACACAAAGCAGTACTAGGCTGTAGTGCTACTTTCCACAAAGCAGTAACTGCTCCTTATTCCCCAATATCTACATCTGAACATCTGCAACTATGTCAGAAAAAAAAACAAATTCCTAAAAAGGCTGTTGTGAAGGGGCAGGGACACAGACGTGGATGAGGCTGTGGGGTTGTCAGTGGTGTGCGACAAGGCACAGAGTCTGGGAGACAGAAGAAGGTTGATGCATCTATGTTCCTGGTGAAATTTCCCAGTCTGGAACATAAACGGGTCTGGAAGCCAGAGGAGCAAGTGCAGACACTGTCTTGGATGGCTGATAAGGCCTCCACAAAATTTTCTAGAAGCACCCAATCGTCCATGAACACATATGCTCCTGTCCATGCAGAGAACGCTGGGTCATCCTACTCTCATTCTCCCAACCCCAGCTTCATGTCTGTCCAGCATGGGTGGGCTGGAGAGGAGGAGGTATAAATCACTACCAAAATTCTAGAGTCCATTGTCTTAAATATATCACTGGCCGCATATTCTCACTCAAAATCACTTTTACCAGATAAAGATAAACGGCATCTCTTAAACCACACTTGGGTATATAATTGCAAATATTTTTATTTATTATAGGATCAAATACACTCTGAATAAATCCATCCCCTAAGAGCAACCCCAAAGCAGTGTGGGTACAGTAACAATGCAGGCTTTATACCATTTTTACACAAAACACTACTATGTCAGCATATGAGGAGTAACAAACACATCTCCATTATACATGCCCCATCCCCTTTACATGCCCTCATAGAGGGAAGGAATACAGCATAGTATGCAATAAAAAGTTCCTATCCATCATAATGCTGCAGTATCAAGTAGAATTGTGACCATACCGCACCGCACTGCCCAGCACCTCAACATTTTGCTCTCCGCTTCGTCAGGAGGTGCTGGGACAGTGTAGTGGTCATCCCTTTATACCTGTGCCCATTATATGCCTCTGTAACAGCTGTTAGTTGGCGCGCCTTGCCTGCGCCTGCCCGCATCCGTCCACGCCCCGGCGTCCCGGAAGTGCGCCCTGCGCATGCGCAGAAACAGCACACTCAATTGGGCACCGGCGTCACGTGGGAGGCGGGGACGCAGCAGTCACCGCGCGCTCACAGCTCAGGGAGCCGGTGCCATTATAAGTATGGGCAAACTTGCCCATAAGCCATACAATGGCTACAAGCAGGTCTAGACCATTCAGTTATATTGCACAATGCCCTTTATGTTTTTTTTTTATATCCCTGCATACACTTATCCACAATATATTAGTATATTTTATTATCATCATGCAGTCCATATTATTATATGAAAAAACGTGGACATCAGTTATAGCAGGTCCTCCTGACGAAACGGTGGCGCGGCTCTGGGCACTGTAGAACAAAAACGTCCACTTGTGATGTAGCATGGCACAGAATCCCAATTGATCTTTGCACTTTCATAAGCAGATATAGAGACAACTAGAATACAAAATAAACCTATGATTAAAAACAATGACCACCAGATAAAAGAACAATGAGAAGTTCAGTGTGGTTATACATGTGGCTCCCAGAAAACCAATTCTAGATTAACCAAAATCAACATTGTTTAAATCCTTATTACTACACAGTCGGGAAAATTTGCAGGACAAAACCCCTATCATTTCCTGACCTCATTCTAAGAATGGTTTGAATGAGACAGCATCATTGAGGCCCCCTGGTTTTGTTGTCTCTAGTAGGGTGATCCATTTAACCTCTTTTTGTGCAAGCACCCGTTTTAAATCTCCACCCCTCACTCCCATATGCACTCTGTCTATCCCCCTAAACTTCAATGCTCGCCAATTGCAGTTGTGCACTTCCTTGAAATGCCTAGGGATATTCTTAAGGGCCGCTATTTCCACATCGGTAGTGGCCTCCACTGCTTTCCTGATATCTCTAAGATGTTCCAGGATCCTAACCCTCAATTCACGGATAGTCATCCCTACATATACCAGTTGGCACGGGCACTTCGCCCAATAAATTACCCCACTCGTGCGGCAATTTATCGAGTGTACAATTTTGAAATCCTTACTACCATCATAGTTGTGGAATCCGAAGACACCCTCCACTTGGGTGCATGCCCCACAGTCACCACAGGGAAAAGTGCCCCATCTAACACCCATAGCATTACCCAGGAAGGTAGATGGAGGTGGCACATATAAGCTACGTACCACCATATCCTTCAGATTCCTAGACGTACGGGGAGGGATAGATGGATACTTGGAAAGTACTCCCGTCAAGTCTCTATCTGTATGTAGGATCGGCCAGTATCTCCTTACCACCTCCATCATTTCCCTCCACTCTGAATGATATGGTGTGATAAGTCTCACCTGATCATCCGTTTTCCTTTGCACAGGTCTCAAGAGGTGGTCACCTGTAGTCCTTTTTGCTCTTTCATACCCACTCTCTATCGGACCTTTCCTGTAGTGACGAGACATTTATTGCATACTATGCTGTATTCCTTCCCTCTATGAGGGCATGTAAAGGGGATGGGGCATGTATAATGGAGATATGTTTGTTACTCCTCATATGCTGACATAGTAGTGTTTGTGTAAAAATGGTATAAAGCCTGTATTGTGGATAATTGTTACTGTACCCACACTGCTTTGGGGTTGCTTTTAGGGGGTGTATTTGATCCTATAATAAATAAAAATATTTGCAATTATATACCCAAGTGTAGTTTAAGAGATGCCGTTTATCTTTATCTGGAGAGGAGGAGGTGGAGGAGGAGAATCAGTGTGAGGAGAGCATGGGTATTGTTGCTCCTTCTGGGGTCAAAGAACATTTGCCTCTTTGCAGCTTGGTAGACCTGGCACACTTCATATCTAACTGTCTTTGCCAAGACCCTCGTGTGATCCACATTTTCAACAGCAACCTACACTGTTTTGCAACATTTTTAGACCCATACTACAAGGACAAATTTCCTTTCCTACTGTTGCAGTCACTAAGGGGTTTCACAATACAATCCTTCAAGAGGGCCGTTATTGATCATTTGATGGCAACATCACTGTCAGACACCGCTGCTAGCAAAGGTGCCAGCTCTGTGCAACAGCATGCATTAATGAAGAGAGACACGGCCAGCAGGTCCAAAAGAGGTGGTGGTAAAATGTCCACAACCTGGACCATCTTCAATAAACCGGCTCATCAGCAAGGGCTAGCTGAACCGGTAACTTTGTCAAAGAGGGAGAAGTTGCACAAGATGGTCAACGACTATCTAAGTGACCATACCTGCGTCCTTCCTGATGCTAGACCTCTCCTTATATGCATTGGAGGTGCTGGTCTACCCTGCTGCTAGTATGATGTCAGAGCACACAGTTGACTACAGAGAATGCAGATAGGCTGACTCTGATAAAATTTAACAAGGACTGGTTTTCGCAATAGTATTTAAAGCCCTCCTGATGACAGCATCTCAACCTAAAGTCACCCAAAATGTTATTTTATGCAACTGGTGATCATGTCCATTCTTTCCTGTATAAATCCATTTTCTTCTTCTTACACTTGTTTTCAACTCCTTCCTCTGCAACATGTACCTCATGGTCAATAAGCTAAAAATAATATTCCGTTAATTAATATTTCACATCGGAGGCACTTGTGATGAGAGCCCCCTTCCTTCATCAACCAAAATACAGCCCCTTGGACTAATGTTTGGAGACACTATTGCTATGCCTGGACATTGGCCACTGCAACTACCCGGAAGCCCTGCGTACTTGATTTATCCCGCATTCTCATTGGACAGTAAACCAGTGTGGCCCAGAGGGAAGTAAAGTCCTGGTCGGCTGCCGATAAGATGACAGTTAAGCACATCCTGGCCTGGCTGTAAACCACCCTTGATACCTGCACCGCAACAGAGACTAAAATGAGATTCTTGGGGTGCAAACAAAGGGTGCAGGAGCAAATAAGAGGCTATGCCCTTAATCTTCAGGAGGCGCTGCAGGCCGTTAAACAGGTTGACCCTGATAATGTGCAGGACGAGGATAGATTGCTAACTGAACAGTTTGTCGAGGAGCTCCTGGCCAGCACAAACTGAGCACAGCTATGCATCATGGCCCAACAAAATCCACACACATGACATTTGCGCAATTTAAGGATCAGGCCATCCGTGTGCTGTGAGAGGCGACCCCTAGTGGCACAGTGCCCCCCCGGCACCCAGCAATAACCCACCACCAGGAGACAGCGTTCTTGCCTCAGGCACCCATCAAAGCTAATGCACAGACTCTAAGTGATGATACCTCTGCAGATCTGTGCCTCCAGGTCCAAGAATTAACCAAAAGTGTTGCTGCATTGACAAAAAACATGCAGTCCATGCAAGTATCATCCCCAAAGGAAAAGATCCATCTGGCATTATGTCCAGATGATGTCCCAGGGCGACGGCAGTGGAGGATCCCACCTACCAGGGGAAGTGACAGCGATCGCTACGACTCGACTGGACAGCCCATTTGTCACCGCTGCGACAAGGCAGGGCACCTTGCAAGATTCTGTCCTTTAAACAATCAACCCCTGGGGCAGAGGGCCAACCCCTAGGAGTAAGACAACCAGGCCTGCATAATTGGCAACACCAGTACATTGGAGGACAACCGGTCCTCCCAATCGTGATTGATGGCATCAAGATTAACACCCTACTGGACACTGGCTTCCAGGTGACAACAATGCCATATATCCTTTATAAGCGATACTGAGCTGACTCAGACTTCATCCATCGCCCAGATAATGACTTGACAATAATCGTCAGTAATGGTCAGCCCTTACCAAAAGTGGGGTATAAAGGGGTGACCATTAAGGTTGGGCGAGTAGAGCTAAAAGCTCAGGAACTGATAATTGTAGATATTGACCAGCAAGAGTGTAATCCAATGTTGACCCTAAGTACCAATGTAATAGAAAATTGTCTTGGTGAGATTATTGTTCTATTACAACAGGTAGCTGAAACTGCCAGTTCCAGTGAGCAGCAAGTCCTGAGAAGGAGATCAGAGCCCTAATGCAGAGGCAACAGGTAGAGCTGTCTGGTGGAGAAGTAGGCAGTGTAAGGATGAGTGACCCATTCCCTATTGTAATATCTCCCAAAACTGAAATGTTAATTTGGTTTCGAGCTGCTATGGGTTTCAGAGGTCAAGATTACCCAGCCCTGGTGGAACCTGTGAACTCCGACAGCAGGATTACTATCCTGACTTCCAGAAGGGTAGTAGATGTCCACAAGGGAAGGGTACCTATACGTATCTTAATTTGTGGTGAGAAAGAGGTCAAACTACCCTGGTATGCCACCGTTGCCAAGCTGTTCACTGTCAATAACAACGCAATACAAGCAGTAGAACCCTTGATCTTGTCCGACCAGGCTGGGGACAATGGCTCTGCAGAACAGCTAGAGGAATGGTGTCATCAAAGGCTTCATCAAGATAGCCACACCCCTGCAAGAACTCCTAGTGTGCCAATTTAAGAAGGCCAAGAAGAAGAGTCATCTAATCGAGAGGGACAGTAGAGTGGCTCTCACTGGAGACAAGATCCTGGCCTACCCTGACTATGGCCAAACATTTACACTATACACCGACACCAGCAATGTGGGATTGGGAGCAGTGTTGTCTCAAGTGCAGAAAGGCTGAGAGAGAGTAATAGCTTGCGCAAGCAGGAAGTTTCGTCCCACTTAAAGGAACACTGACAACTACAGTTTCTTCAAGCTTGAGTTCCTTGCCATTGTCTGGGCTGTGACCTAGCGATTCAAACACTACCTGGCTTTAGCAAAATTCACCATCTTTACAGACAATAATCCATTAACTCACCTTGAAACAGTGAAGCTAGGTTCACTGGCCAGCGATGGATGGCCCGGCTGTCCAATTATGAGATTTTAATCAAGTACAGAGCGGGAAATAAGAACACCAACGCTGATGCGCTGTCCTGAATGTCCAATTTACCAGATGAGGGAGAAAACCCTGTGGAGCTAGAAGAAATAGAGTTGCCAGCCTTCCATACAACAGTACAAGAAGTCTCCTTCAACCGGTTGCCCCACTATGGATGGGCAGAAACACAGGATAGCGACTCGGCTGTCCGCCTAGTGAAAGAGTTGCTGACCCAAGCTGGCTCACACCCTGGGCCAGATGCTCCGCATAAAGCCCAAGAGTTGTGGAAGGAGAAAGGCAAACTGTTCATATACGAAGGTAAGCTGTGTCAGAGAAGCATCAACTTGCGCACACACAAATTGGTCAGGCAGGTAGTAGTCCCAAAATGGGATGCACCAATGGTCTTAGAGGTGTACCACTATGAAGCAAAACACTTTGGGTGGAAGAAGCTGGAGGTCCTACTTCCTGAGAGATTCCACTGGATTGGCATGTGAAAAGCCTTAGAGAGGTGGTGTCAAGCATGTGGTCCATGCAACCTGCGTCAAAAAGACCCTGACTGCCAATGAGCCACAATTCAACCAATCATCACAAAACAGCCCCTCGAACTTGTGGCTCTGGATCACATAAAGTTAACCTCGAGTCAGTCTGGCTATACCTACGCTCTGACTATCGTCGACCTTTACTCAAGGTTCCTGATAGTAGTGCCTGTCAAAAACTAGACCTTGAAGACCACAGCCAAAGCCTTCCAAGCACACTTCTGTAGGCCGCAAGGCTACCCTGAACAAGTCTTTATTGATCAAGGTCCAGCATTCGAGACAGAGGTGTTTCAAGAGTTCTGTAACCTGTATGGCTTCAAGAAAATAAACACCACACTGTACCATCCTTAGACCAATGGAATGTGCGGGGAAATGAACCAGGTGGTAATCGACCTGTGGAAGACATTACCTCTTGAGGAGCGGAACCTGTGGCCAGAAAAGGTGCCGGATCTGGTTGATCTATACAACCACATATCGGTAAACTCTACCAACTGTATCCTGGCCTACCTGATGAGGATGAGACCTGGCAATTTATCCATTGACCTGGACATGGGAGTCTTAACACCTGAGATGACACCACCAGCTGCAGATTGGAATACAGAGCGGCAACAACAGTACCACAAAGTCCAAGAGTGCATGGAGAGCAGTCTGTCCCAGGCAAGGCAGCGGCAAGAAAAGACCTACAATGAGCAAACCCCGGCTGCTCCCTTAACACTAGGGGAGCAATAGCTAAAGCGGAAAAGAAGAATGCACAAACTGGATGATAAGTCGGAAACTGAGCCATATACCATCTTGCCTTCAAACCTTGACAACTGCAAGGTATGCCTCATTGAGGGGAAACATCGGCAGCAGTTTCAAGAGACCACTTGAAAACATGCCCTGACCAACTTAAGGATAAAGAGGAAGACCAAAATACAACTCAACCCACAGAAGAAGGGAAGAGAAGATCCATATCATCCTTGGAGAATTTCCTCAGATTTGGACACAAGTCAACCAAGCCATCGTAGTACCTATCCTAATCTTCCCTCAGCCTACTGTACGTGAAGCAGCAGAGACTGTAGACCTGTCGGCTCCAACAACAGATGCCACATCCACAGTGGAGCGCGAGAATCAACCCCCTGGTAGCGGCGAATCTGTCAGGCCCATGGTGAGTCTAAGAAGTTGCAGAAGGCTGTCCAGCCTACCAGATGTAAGCCTAACAGTACCACAGACACTAGTGGGTTCACAACACCAGCAAAAGGTACACTAGACCAGGCTAGGTCAGGTGAGGCACCGATGTTGCGTAGGTTCCAACGCACCACACAAGGTCAGATCCCTACCCGTTATAGGGACTAAAGTATAAGTAAGTTGACAATGTAAATAAGCAACCATTAAGCGTACGTACCTACAGAGACTTGCTGTAAGAACTTTTTAAATATTCTTATATACAACCTTTTGAAGGAAAATTGGCCCACAGGACTATGTGTGGCCAGGACATCCTTGTATATAGTTAACGTCGACCTGTTTTAAATATAAACCATCGTCGTTGCTGAAGAGCCAACAAGGCCAGGCCATAGAGCCCGGTAGCAACACCCGGGGACATAGTAAAAATGAGATGGGGAGATTCCCACTGAAGATAAACTTAAAAGTCTGTGGGGTGAAGCAAACGGACAAATGTTGCCCCAGAAACTATAGTGACCAAATGACAATTTTTACATTTTTCTGGGTTTTTGTAATTTTTCATTTTCATCTTGTAAATAGTTTATTGTTATTATTGTTGATGTTGTAACCTGTTTTTGTTAAGTTTTCACAGTCTGAGACGTACTGTATTATACTATGGAGGAATGTGGTACCACAATGGTCTGGTTGCCACAGTGGCATTGCCTCCCTCACAGTAGGTGGTGTCATGCTTGGAAGCAGGAGGAGGTAACCACACTAGGTAACACTAGCATGCAACACAATTTCTGGCTCCAGACATGAAGGCGGAGCTCTAGAACCCAATTTCAGGGGAGCTCCCATATAAATTCTGCCCCGTAGGTGGGGTTAGCCAGAAAGCTTGGGAAGAGGAGAGAGAGTCGAGGAGAGGGCTCTGGGGAGTGTAGCTGCAACTGAGCTCACCCCAGAGCGGAGCGCTAAAGGAAGGGCGCCAGAGTCCTTGGTTGTGCGGGTGCTTTATGGCTCAACAGCCATATCTGGAACACAAGAAAATGCAAGTCTCCTGGCCACACTGAACACCCAGCAGCACAGCAGCGTGCTGAGAGCCTGGAGCTGCCTTCAGCAAGGTGGCACTGGAGAGAGGCTCGTGATGCCTGCCATATGGGTCCACCAAGCAGGAGAAGGGTTGCAGCGTAGCTACAGGTCGCAGGGACCTGAAAGGAAAGTGCCGCAAAAAGGCCTCCAACCCTGCCTGGTGTGGTGGATTCCTAAATGCTTCCAGGCTGGCTGGATCCCTCCTAACACCTGTAACCAGTGGCCCAGACTGAAATACCATCTACCAAGTAAAGGTAATGGCAAGTACACCCTTTTGTGTCCTCCAGTTATTGCCTGTGCCCTCAATCCTGCAACCCAACGATTATCACCACCACCGTAGACTGTCTACACTATCCCTGGGACTCAGCTCCACCTGTAGGGAGCTTTACCATCCCAGCTGAACTACCATCTGCCCCAGCAGTCATATCCTGCAGCGTTAACCACCCCTGGCCGAATACCACAGGTGGCGTCACAAACTATCCCCTGTCAATAATCCCCTTTCACTGCACACCCAGGGCCACGGAGCCGGGTCACCACCACTGTGACCTTCCACTGAACCGACCGGCCCGGTTTCTGAGTACCCCTACCCTTGTGGACAACGCACATGCTTGATCCAGGTCCTGTAGCTATTACGAGCAGCGCCTGCTGTGTCCTCCAGAAAAGATAGATAATAATATGACAATTACCACGGTCTGGTGGGCGCTCAGAAGTAGATCAGGAATCCTGTTCGGTATTAAGTCCTTTATTTCAGAAACCTCCTTCACCACAACATGTTTTGACGGTATAGTGCCGTCTTTCTCAAGTGGAATGCCACTTGAGAAAGACGGCACTATACCGTCGAAACATGTTGTGGTGAAGGAGGTTTCTGAAATAAAGGACTTAATACCGAACAGGATTCCTGATCTACTTCTGAGCGCCCACCAGACCGTGGTAATTGTCATATTATTATCTATCTTTTCTGGAGGACACAGCAGGCGCTGCTCGTAATAGCTACAGGACCTGGATCACCTAGGCAACGCTCATATGCAGGGATTTTAGGACCTTTCCGCGTCACTGCGTCCGGTCACATGGGACGCGAGGAGGCGGAGTCCGGATACTACTAGGAGGTGAGCGAGGATACCGCGAGTGCCCGGAGCTGCAGATTCTCGCCTCCTTTTATAACACCCAGGTCAGGAGGAGGATCGTTTAAATCGTGTGGCTTAAACCATAGTTGTGCATGGACGGCGCAACTTGCATAGGTTAGTAAATAAGCTTACGGCTCTGTAATCTCATTGAGGATAGTGCACCATTGCGCCCCCTATCTTTCTTTTGTTTCCACATAAAAAACAGTAAAGGCACATACATCCCAACGTTCTCAACTCCCTACAGCCATGATTATACTGAGATAATCAAAATCCTAAATAGGAATAGTCCAATTCTGTATCAGGTCGAAGCTTTACGTAAAATGTTATCACAAGGCTGGCGTATGGTAAGTGAACAATCTAGGGACATTGGAAGTATGGTTTTCCCTTTGCTTGTATACAAGTGCCTCTTCCATGAAACCAATATGGCTAACCTCAAAAGATTCCTATAAATGTGGTGGTGTCAGGTGCAATTTATGTAAATACATGGAGGTCAGCAACACATTCAGAAGTAACGTAGCTAACAAAAACTTCGCCATTCGCTCATATGTTAATTGCAGTATGACATATGTGGTATACTTGGCTACATGTATCAAATGTGATAAGTATTTCCTAGGGTGCACAAGTCGCACCTTAAATAAAAGGATGTCTGAACATATGTCAGCAGCAAGCCCAACCTCAAATGCACTAAGGACGGGTATGTCAGGCTTGCCACAACATTTTCGTGACGAACACGAAGGTGACCTGAGATCTCTACGGTGGGTTAAGGGAACAAAGAGTATATTTAGGCCAACCGGGTGAAGGGGGGATTGGGAGAAAGCCCTGCACAATCGAGAAGCCTATAGGATCTTGGTTTTGGATGCCTGGAATCCAAAGCGTTTGAATTTCAGAAAATGATTTATTATATGTTTATTTAAAACAGGGAAAACTTTTTTTTCTTCTTGCTTTTCAAAACCTCCCCTCATGATTTAATCAAATAAAGAAAAGTAACTGTTTTACAGTTGTATTCCGCTATGGATTCTATTATGTCTTCCTACTAGGTGGGAAAACATAATATTGGAAATTAAAAAAAAAAAAAAAAACCTAGAATTAAGAGAGTAATGGAATTTATATTTGTTCCTCTTGAGGAAATGTATGGCATTGAAGATTCAGCTATACTTATACATTCCCATCCCATAGTAGCTCTAAGGAACCCCCAATAAAAACAAAAAGATAGAGAAACGTGGTTTTTTTTCTGTTACAAGCAGAATAACATCATGCGCACGGGGAGCGACATACAATCATCAAATAATACAAGTGTATTTTTTACATACCAGTAATGAACCTGTGTCACATGATATATTATATTATAATAGGTCATGGTAACTGTTTGTTTTCTGTGCCTTGATTGTGTATTTTTTACATAGGTTCATTTTCACAATTTATCATATGAATGTTTTTTTTTCAACTGGGATTACTAGCATATCAGGAGTTAAGACCTAGAAGCATTGATTGGAAATTGTTCACAGGAGTGTGGGTTTGTCTTGGATGTATATACAATATGCGTATGTGTTTTGTTATATTGTATGCCTATGACTAAGGAGACAGACACCCCAAAAAACATGTGGCGGAACCCACAATGGGTTACATGTATTGATGTTTTTATGTGACTAAAACTCCTAACAATGGTCTTGATGTTTTAACTGAAGAGGAGTGGCACCGGATCCCTTTTTCATTGCTACTACCTGGGTGAATGCCAACCACTGCACCAGATGCCTGAAAATCCAAATGTGGATACTAGTAAGCTACACATTTCCTCCCACTATCATCCTACTGTTGTATAACTTATAGAAGTAGTCATAGATCGTACACATTATGCATCAGGTCTGAAATTGTAGATCAATTGTGGTGAGTGCAAAATGCTGTTTAAAATTCTGTTAACTAAGCACATGGTCACTAGATGAAGCATGGTTTCAAGATGTTTCACTTGGTCCTAAAGTAGGTCTGTGAATAGTTTAGAGCATCATCTTTAAAAGATTTCCAAAAGTAGAGTAGAGATGATTAAAATTGATAAAATAACCATCTTGTAGCAAAATCATCATTTAGAACATAGGTCCCTTGATACGATAAGGTGACCTCTCAAATTGTAAGGCAGAACTACCATAAATAATTCATACAGAGCAAGGGG
Organism: Allobates femoralis; assembly: GCA_033576535.1. Lineage (NCBI taxonomy): Eukaryota > Metazoa > Chordata > Amphibia > Anura > Aromobatidae > Allobates > Allobates femoralis. The sequence continues at coordinate 377,806,950 of JARQOC010000002.1, forward strand.
GTAGGTTAGATGAGCAGAAGGGTGAGAATAGTACACTCTCTTCAGGCAACAGTTGATGATCTGATGAGAGAATCCTTCTGAAATGGATACAAAATGACCCATGTAAATGACTGAACATAAACTTTATATTATTAATATAAAATTGTGGGGAACCCTCAGTTGCCTAATAATAAAGACTTGATGGTAATGACACTCTATTAGTGATTGGGGAATTAAAGCTATTACACCAGCTGTGATCAAGAAACAGTGTTGCTCATTATCAGGCGAATAAAGTCAATGTGCCTAAATTCAAAACATATACCAATAGTAGGTCTCTAAAAATCTTGGCTCATTTTCTCACCCGGTGAGATAACTGTTTCAGGTATCGATTATGGTGAAATGGGATGATATCATAAGTCATTCCCATTACAGTGGATTGAGAATATGAACAATAGACACCTACCCCTTTTGGCTTTTGGCTTGACATCAGACAGCAAAGTTAATTTAGGCTAGGGTCACACTTTGTTTTTTTTTTCAAAACCTGATCAGGAAACGCTCCTCATAGGAGCCTATTATAAAAACCGGATTGCTTTACAAACAATCTGGTTACCGACTCCGGCTCTGCAGCCTGCGTGAAAAATCATGCAGGCTGCAGTTTTCGGAGCGGTTCTGTGCCCCGCAATGCGGTAACCGGATTGCTCAGGATGTGTAATCCTGATCAATCCGGTTACCGTATACTTTGCTTATCCCGGCTGCCGCCGGGATAAGCAAAGTGCTGAAGCTGTGAAATAAGCTATAATGTTAATAATAATTTTGCCCATCATGTCTCTAGGGGGTGCCCCCCCCTAGAGACATGCTACCTACTCAGGTGGCCATGTAAGGGGTTAATATTCCCTGTACAGTATATCAGACTCCTGTCGGCTCTGTACATTTTTATCAATGAAGCCGGCGGCTCCCCTGACAGTTGTGCATAGTATATGCCATGTACGTATACTATGTGCCCCTGTCCGAGGTCCTGTAGGCATTTACAGTAGATCTATGGCCAGCGCAGCCATACCTGCACAAGAGCACAATATGTCATAGCCAACTAGCCAGGGAATTGGGTCCATTCCAATTCAGAAAGACAGTGGACTCATTTGTCCATGGATTTCATCACTGATATGCCTTTGTCTAGTGGGAAAACAGTTATTTGGATGGTAGTCGACTGATTCAGTAGATAAACTCACTTCGTTCCACTATCAGGATTACCTAATGCTCAAAATCTCTCCAAGTTGTTATTAATCATGTTTTACATTTGCATGGATTCCTCTGAATATTATGTCCGATAGGGGGTGCAATACATTTTTGAAATTTGTAGGGCTTTTTGTCAGAAATTGAGGAATGATTTGTCATTTTCTTCTGCTTATCATGTTGGAACAAATAGTCAAAACAAGAGGACAGATAAATAATTGGAAAACATTTTAAGGTGTTTCATTGCATCTCAGCAGGAGGATTGGTCCTCATTTCTATCTCTTGAGGAGTTTGCCTTTAACATTTGGGTCCAACAATCCATTGGAATGACATAGTTATTTTGTAATTATAGTTTTCATCCTGATTTTGGTGAATTTTTAGGATATGTTTTGTATCAAAAGCTTGTGCAAGGCTAGGGTTACACTTAGGCAGACACTAGCGCTAAAAACTTTGAAAATCAGCCGCAGTGCATAGCGTTAATGCTATGCGTTGCCAGTGCAACGGGAGCCCCATAGAAACCCAGTGTTTACCTTAGCAGCCACACACAAAGCTCCAGGACATGAGCTTTAGCTGAGTGCACAGGAAAAGCGGTCTGCAGCGTTTTCCTGTGCGCTCAGCTAAAGCGCATGTCCTGGAGCTTTGTGTGTAGCCCTGCTAAGGTAAGCACCAGGATTCTATGGGGCTCCGTTGCAATGGCAGAGCATAGCGCTAACGCTATGCGCTGCAGCTGATTTTCAAAGTTTTTAGCACTTGCATCAGCCTTAAGTGTGACCCTAGCCTATGCCTGAAGGGAGGATAAAAAAATATTGGGGTGACCCAATTGCGGCAGAGACAGAAGGCCAATAGGAAATATTTCACAGTTGCCATCTTCAAGGTGGGAGTTAAAGTTTGATTATCTTCTAAGAATTTTAAACTGAAGCTGCCCTCAACAAAGTCGGGTCCTAATTTTATTGGTCCATTTGAGATTCTGGAGGTGGTAAATCTAGTTGCCTTCAGATTCAAACTTTCTCAGTCTTTTCACATCCCTAATGTGTTTCACATATCGCTGTTGAAAGAATTTGTTCCCTCTTCTTTGTCTACCTCATCTCCACCTCCTCCTTTTTCCATTGATGGAGGTTTAGAGTATGAGGTGCAGAGGATCATTGATTCATTGGAAGGGACATGGATTCAAAGAGGGGTACTGGGCACCAGCTTATTCTGCGATGGCAGATTTTTTGTTCAGAGCCTTCCATCGGGTGATTCCTGGGAAGCCTGGCATCCTTAGCAGAGAGGATACGGTCACAATTCCTCCGAGCAGTAAGTCTAGGAAGTTGTAGTGATTATGCTATAACTAGTATCTGGATGTGATGAGCTGTCAGTTTGATAATCTTCAGAGCAGTCCTCAATTCTGGTTTTAGGAGGGGTTAAATTGTTCAGGTGTTCTAACTTTCCAGTGATTAATCTGCTACTTAAAGGGACTTCCAGTTTAGAAAAACAGCAGGACTGCACACAGGATAAACGTGCTCATTTCATTTATTGCATCACAGGGGTGTTACAGGTGGGAGTGCAAAGGAAGGAGGACCGGGTAGCCCCGATGGTACAACAAACGTTTCGCGCTCAGCTAGCGCTTCTGCGGGTACCCACAGAAGCAGTAGCTGAGCGTGAAACGTTCATTGTACCATCAGGGCTATCCTGTGTGCAGCCCTGCTCTTTTTCTAAACTGGAAGTGACATATCGCTATTGGAGGAAGTGTGCACCAGGAATAGAGGGATGCTAACAGTGTGTGGGACCTGCATGAGAGGTCCCAGGGGATCCTGGGGGGCTGCTGGAACTGACAGAGACGCACGGAGAGAGCGGTGGGGCTGGCTTTAATCTGCAAACTGTAAGTGTTATATGAACTTCTACTTAAAGGGACTCTGTCAGGTCATTTTTTAGTATGTTAATAATATAACCCTTGAATAGTGCCTGGGCAAACCTTTTAAAAACATGTAAATTTATTATTGTACTGTTTGTAATTCTCTTGCTATAAGCATATTCACAACCTGCATGCAACTGGTGCATTGATCCAGTCCAATACTTTCACAGCTGATTAGTCTGGCTAGTTCATTTATTATTAACTCCTTCTCAGGCAGCTCTCCCCCCTCCTTCCCTCCTTCCTCCCCCTGTGCTTTACCTGTCATGTTTCCGTTTCATTTAGAAACTTCTGATGAAGAGATGGAGGATGGAGGGAGCGATCTATTGCAGGCACACATCTGCTTTACCCGATCTAGATAAGATATCTACTCCATTTGTCTCTCTAATCAGGTATCCCTGTTGTCCCGTGACAGATTCTGTATTTATTTAACCACTTGTTTTGCTGCAAACAAAGCGAAAAGAAAAGAGGATACAACCCCCATCCCCCAATCTGAATGATTTCTACTGATCTCCTGTGCAGTCCAGCGATGTGAATATGTGACATGAATATTCATCTTATGGAGACTTGACACTAGAGAAGAAATCACTGTGATTAACAGATGGAATAAATCTCATTATTTGCAGTTTGCACAGGATAGGGTAGAAATATAAAATTAACGAAATACATTAATAGAGCAAGCTTACAGGGAGGAATTGGAAAATGATAGCAGTAAGGGTACTTTCAAATCAGCGGTCTTTGCCGTTCGCGGCAGATGCGGTGAAAACAATGCTTCTGCCACGATTACCGCATAACCGCTGCACTTGCGGCACAGCTGCGGCAAGCCCCATAGAATGTCTATGCGGGCTTGCGGCAGGTGCGGCAAGTGCGGTTTCGGCACTTTCGGCAGGTGCGGCTTCAAAAAAACCACGGCTGACCGCGGTTGTTTTTGCGGCCGCACCTGCCTCAAGTGCCGAAACCACACTTGACGCACCCGCCGCACACTTACCGCAAGCCCCATAGACATTGCATGGGGCTTGCCGCAACTGTGCCGCAAGTGCAGCGGTTATGCGTTAATCGCGGCAGATGCGGTTTTTTCACCGCATCTGCCGCGATCGGCAAAAACCTCTGATGTGAAAGCAGCCTTATATATGGATTTTTGACCTGACTGATTCCCTTTAACTGAGCAACCTCTCACTGAATCCTGACATTTGTAATTTCTGTCTAAAGTGCTGTGTTGCCTGTACCTGAATTCATGTGTCTGCTCTGACCTCTGTTATCTGTCACAACCGAGCTTTTAGAAGTGACTAATATCACTTTTAAAATAGTGACTGTCTCACAACCCAGCTTTTAGTAGTGACTAGCATCACAATCTCTGGACGTGTCTCATCAGGCACATATGGGATGTCTTTAGTCAGCAATTGTACAGGGAGCTGCCAGGGGCATATCGTAAAGATATGTGTGTGCAAATGCATGCAGCATGTAAAAACATTTTTCCAGCGATTATTATTAACCTCACTGATAGCATCCCAAGGTGTAAGTACAAGTGATGCTCATTCTCAGTAGTGAATTAATCCAGTGTTAAAGATTGTTTGTTTCTCTTAATCATTTGTATATCATTAACATGTCTATCCTGTGTTTTATACAATTTTGCCTGCCTTCATAGTGTTGCAATTTTAATGATAGGTTGAGAAATATATATACATCTCAGAATGTACTATCATAACTGCTGACTGAGTGTATTTGTCATATTATGTACACACACCAAAAAACATTTTGCTCCATTCAATAGCAACAACGGTCACGTGATGTTGCGAAAGAGCAAAAGGGAGCTATCACATCTTAGCTCAGCATTTGCCTCCCATTGACATTCAGACAAGTGCTTGTATTCCCAAATACATATTTCTGTGCTATCTTTTCTAAGATATCATTTTATTCCACTTTTATTTCCTATAAATGTATGAATAAATTGACAACGAAGTGCAACTATTTTCTCTATCGATGGGATGTGTCCCTGCATAGTCTGGAACTTTAAAGTGTAACTGCCATTTAAGTTGTTATTTAATAATAACACAGAGCAAATAATTTTAATAAACTTACAGATATACTTCATTAGAAAATTCTGGCTGAAAACCATTCATGAACGTTCCACAAAATGTCCCCACTACACTGTGTGTGAAGCAGACATATGTTAATTCTCAGTCATATCCGTCTTCACATTGAATACGGCCACATAACCATGACAAGGGTAGGGGCATGGCCTACACTTTGTGAGAGCTCCTGACTGCAGCTGGTAAGGAAACAATGTATCAGATTACGTCAGCCTACAGCACAGTTGCTAAGCAATGTTAGAATATCAGGATCAGTGCAAACTCCTCTTTCCTTGGCATAAGTTTCTCTGATCTGTCATCTGGCTCCACACTGTTCAGTCACAATCTCTGTTAATCCCTTATCTACTGTCATATCACACTGCTCACTGTTATCAGCTGCTTGACAGTATTAGGCTGGATAATATCCTGTTATCAATTTAGACTTAATATTCTAGGGGCAACTCTTTTTTTTTTAAAGATTCACCACTATGGCTGCTTTATAGCAAACACAGTTATTTACTAAAACATACAAATTAGTTGAGCTGACATGTCATATAACTTGTCAGTTACTTTTTCCATTTTTACTATTTTGCTAAGTGCAGACTGTTAATAACACCTTCCATATAAAAATATCACAATGCAATTATCACCAGTAGAAGAACTTCAGACCAATTTGTTTCCTGGCATGTGTACCGCTTTTATTATCTAAATAGGATTTCTTTTTACTATGAAACACTGTTATCCACAATTAGCTACATTAAACCTTTGGATCAGAATGCTGTGGATAATCTTTATGGCTGCAGTCTGGAGTACATTGTGTACAGAAGCAAATTTATAACAGTCATTTTCCAAAGGCCAACATGGGAATCAAACCAAGATTCTCTAAGCATGAACCATGCCACATTTAGCATCTTTACTTTGTTACATATATGATCATTTCCAAAAATAGCTTGATATAGCATTGAGCATTTGTCATGTGTGTAATAACGACATTAGTTTATATATTATGTATTGAACTAGATTTACAATAATGTAATACTGAAATCATTATTTTACAAGTATATATCCGTATTGGATTTTTGCTATTAGTGTCTGTGTTTGCTTATGTACTTGATGTGCCACAACATATAATGATGATCTATAAAAACAAATCATAACCTTCCTTTAATTAATTTTCTGCATCCCTGACAGGACTAGTTAAATATTTGACATTCTTTCAATAATTTGAATTAAAAAAATGTTCATTGCATTTTAGACAACATTACAGATTGCATTTGACAGTAAGCAGTAAGTTGGGAGCATAAAATGTGTATGAAGGTTCCTATGGCTCACTGTGATGACTCCATGCACTTTCATTTGTAGATGTATTCTATATGATACAATGTGCACTTCAGCGTGCCACAATGATTTTTTGCAAATAGTAACAAATAAAACTACATTTAGGTCCACTTCTACCATGAGCCAAGGTTGATGGCGGTCTGAGTTGACTCTCAAAGGATGGCATTTTGCAGTCCTCTGGATCAAGGCCAGTCCTCAGGATGCCAAAATTGTTTACTAGTAGACTGGTTGAAGGCTGGGGACAAGCAGGGGATGTTGGATGAAGCAATTACACCACTGTATTTTGCCAGTCTTACTTAGCTTATTGTTAGAAAATCTGGAAGAAGAGACAGTGACTTGTATGAATATAGGTGTATTTTTGTTTTATTGCTGTTATCATCATACAGCCTGGGGGTCAGATGATGGGTGGACTATGAAGCCATCATGCTCTTTATTCGGACTGTAGGGGAATAATACTGTTTAAAAGGCACTGTGAAGGCCATGATTCTGTGTATAGGGGATGTGGTGTCTATCATACTGTATAGAAGGAGCTGTGGAAGTCATCATACTGTATATATGGATCTTTGGGAGCCATTATACTTAATAAAGGGAGCTGTAAGAGTAATCATATTGTGTATAGAGATTGGTTGAGACCATAAAGCTGTATATGGGGCTGTGGGGACCATAGTACAGAACTGTGTAAACTGTGGTTGCCACCATATTGTAAATAGGAAATCTGCGGGTTCATCATACTGTATATAAGGAAGTTGTGGACAGGGTACCACTAGGTTGGTACAGCTCTGCCTAGAGTCAGGGACCCCAGGCCTGGATGGAGGGGGCATGGCCATTGGATCACGGGAAGGGGGGCCCGGCCATGCCACAGGGGGAATGGCCCTACCTCCCAACCGTCCCAGATTCAGCCGGACAGTCTTGATTTGGAGGCTCTGTCCCGGACAGGAGGTAAAATGTCCAGACTCCAACAGTGCACTGAGAAGCAGCCAACACACTGCTGGTCACACCCCCTCACAGCAGCTCAGGAGGGAGGAAAGAGCTCCAATCACAGTGCAGAGAGTGAGTCATGTGACCTCTCCTGCACTGTATGGAGAGGGGGAGGAGCGCACTCACCCAATCCTGGTTCAGCGCAGCCTCTTTGAAGTTCTCTCCAGATGAATAATGCTATGTTCAGAATTATCATCAGCAGCAGAGGGGACTCATTGGGCTGTGCCTCCACACTGTAGATCTGTCTGCACCTGGCTGAGAAGAACTGACAAGCAACCATGCGCACATGACCCAGGTACAAGGAAAGAGACTAATCACAAGACAAGACACAGGTTGAGGACAGACACAGGGGGGTTGGGAGGGCTGTTCTGTGCACTGCTTTTACAGGACCTGTGATTATGTCACATTGAGGGGAGGAGTCAGGGATCAAATGATCAGCTCCTCAGTGTATGTAGGACTCCACCATGTTGGTTGTCATGGTGCTGGATGAGGTGAAGTTAATGTGTGAGGTTAGGAGGGATTTACAATGTAGATGTAGCAGAGCTGCATGTGTACGGAGCGGAGCCGTGTGTGTGCGGGGCGTCCAGAGTGGAGCCACGTGTGTGGAGCCGTGTGTGTATGGTGCGTGTGAACAGAGCTGCATGTGTACAGGGTGAGCGGAGTGGAGGCGCATATGTACGGGGCGTCCAGAGAGGAGCCGCATGTGATGCGGGGCGTCCGGAGCGGAGCCGCGTGAGTACGAGTGGTATGGAGCAGTGCCGCATGTGTACGGGGTGTACGTAGCGGAGCCTCATGTGTATGGAGCAGAGCAGAGTGTGTATTAGATGTACGGAGCAGAGCCAAGTGTGTATGAGGTGTAGAGAGCAGAGCCGTGTGTGTACGGAGGGGAGCCACGTGTATGCGAGATGTACGGCGCAGAGCCGTGTGTATGAAGTGTACAGAGTGGAGCCGCGTATGTACAAAGTGTGTGAACCAGTGGTAGCCCCCCGCGGATGCCACTCCTATAGTCCCAGCTGCCTCTGCTGGCAGCATTCTTCTCCAGAGTCCTGGTCATCACTGTCTGCCATCTGCAACCCAGCAGATGCTGAGGAGACTAGAGCAGCGAGAAGAGAAGTGAGTATTTATTTATTTATTTTTTAATTGATGAGCTGATTAAACTCATAGTTGGTGGGAAACTATGTAATGTGCAATATAATATAGTTGCAACTAGTTACAACATTGTTGGTGGGAAACTATGTAATGTGCAATATAATATAGGAGGACTATGGGGGTGCAATATACTATATGGAGGACTATGCAGGTGCACTATACTATATAGAGGACTATGTGGGTGCATTATACTATAAGGAAGGCTATGGGGATGCATTATACTACATGGAGTGGCCACTCATTGGGCAATAAAGTCCAATTTTTTATATTTTTTTGTGCTGTTTTACCTTTTTTTTACTCTATTATAAGGAACCATCTGGATTGCTCGTTGGGAAAGCTTTGCACATTAATTGAGATAGTTTTTGGTGCTATTCCAATTTTTCACTATAAATATAATGTATGTTTGGGTGGAGGTGGAGCACGGGTTGAGGCAGAGCCAGGTAGAGGCTGGGTGGAGTCTAAGGGGGCCCCACAATTTTGGCAGTCAGGGGCCCCGAAATTTCTAGTGGCAGTCCTGGCTGTGAAGGCTATGATACTATATAGATACAGCTATGGGAACATGATACTTCATATAGGAAGCTGTCGGATTTATCAAACTATATTTAGGGAGACAGTGGGGTCTATCATACTATATTTAGGGAGACAGTGAGGCCCATGATACTGTATAGATGATGCTGTGAGGACATAATATTATATATAGGGAGCTGTGGGGCTCATCATAAAGCATTATGGAGCTTTGGGGATAATAATACTGTAAATAAAATAAAGTGTTGTAGGAGTAACCATATTGTATATGAAGGAGCAGTGGAGATCTGTATATGGGGATTGTGGAGCCCATGTTACTGTATAAATTGAGCTCTGGTGGCCATCATACAGTATACAGAGGAGCTATGGGGACCAGAATATTGTATACAAAGGATTTGGGGACATCATACTGTATATAGGCAGTTGTTTGGGCCATCATACTGTATGTAGGGACCTATTGAGGTTACTATACACCCTAAAGGGAGGTCAGGGGAATTCATACTGTAGATAGTAGATGAGAGGACATAATAATTTATAAAAAATAGCTGCAGGGAGCTATCATATTGTATATAGGGGAGCTGTGTGGCTATTCATACTATATAAAAGATGCTCTTGTGCAATAAAACTGTGTATAGAGGCTGTGGAGCCATAGCAATGTATACAAGTGCTATGAAGCCATTATACTCTGTATAAGGAATTAAGGGGTACATCATAGGGATGGGCGAATCTACTCGCTAGGACTCGTTACTCGGCGAGTAGTAAGGGACTCGCAGGACTCGGTACTCTGCGAGTTTCCCAGTGATTACTCGCACGAGTCCAATGCAAATCAATATCAATCCTAGTTTTGTCAGAAACGCTGACAAAACTAGGATTGTCATTGTCTAGCATTAGACTCGACTACTGTGCCAGTGATAGCAGGGAAACTCGCAAAGTAACTGCTGTTACATTGCGAGCTGAGTCCAGATGTCTTCTCTGTGTGCAGGCTGCCAGCTCCAGGGTCCTAGAGCCCGCCTGCTCACAGAGATGATGTAGCAGAGCTGAGATTGTTCTCAGTCTGCTCATTCCCTGTGCATAGACATCTAACTATGCACAGGGGATGTAGCAGAGAGGACATCGCGTTTTGGACTACGTCGGATGGAAGAGGATTTTTTTAATTAAAGATGGAGTCTCTAATGGCTTTTTTTTTTATTTCTAATAAAAAATTTTCTCTGTGTTGTGTTTTTTTAACCCTTTATTGGAGATTCTTAGTGGCTGGGTCAAACGTGGCCTGACATTAAGAATCTCGGGCTTAATACCAGCTTGTATAACAAAGCTGGTATTAACCCCTTTATTACCCAGCGTGCTACCGCCACCAGGGCCGCTGGAAGAGCGGGGTTCAGCGCCAGAGGATGGCGCTTCAATGAACGCGCCATCTTCTGGGGCGGCTGCGGGCTGCAATTTGCAGCGGGGGGTGCCCAGAAAGCTTGGGCATCCCTGCGCTGCGGATTCCAGCCCCCAGCTGCTTAGCTGTACCTGGCTAGACATAGAAATTGCGCGGAGCCCCACGCATTTTTTTTTTATTATTTCATGAATTTCAGAGTCAGAGTCTCAGAGTCAGAGTCAGAGTCTCAGAATTTCATGAAATAATTAAAAAAAAATGCGTGGGGATCCGCGCAATTTCTATGTCTAGCCAGGTACAGCTAAGCAGCTGGGGGCTGGAATCCGCAGCGCAGGGATGCCCAAGCTTTCTGGGCACCCCCCGCTGCAAATTGCAGCCCGCAGCCGCCCCAGAAGATGGCGCGTTCATTGAAGCGCCATCCTCTGGCGCTGAACCCCGCTCTTCCAGCGGCCCTGGTGGCGGTGGCACGATGGGTAATAAAGAGGTTAGGGCCAGCTTTGTATTATCAGCTGGCCCTAAGCCCGAAATTTATGGCGGTCACGCCAATATTAGACATGACCGCCATGAATTTCTATTAAATTGTTTTAAAAAAAACACAACACAAAGAAAATTTTTTATTAGAAATAAAAAAAAAGCCATTAGGGACTCCATCTTTAATTAAAAAAATCCTCTTCCGTCCGACGCAGTCCAAAACGCGATGTCCTCTCTGCTACATCCCCTGTGCATAGATATAGATGTCTATGCACAGGGAATGAGCAGACTGAGAACAATCTCAGCTCTGCTACATCAGGCAGCAGGCAGGCTCTAGGACCCTGGAGCTGGCAGCCAGCACACTGAGCAGACAGGACTCTTATCTGTGCGAGTTTCCCAGCGATTACAGTTGCAAAGTAAACTAGTCCAATGCAAATAAATGACAAAACTAGGATTGCTTCAGGCTGAAGCTTCCGAGACACATCTGCGATTTGTAAATCTCACACTACTCGCTATTACTCGCTTCCCCATTCATTAACATTGGACTCGCTAGACTCGCAACGAGTAGCGAGTCCTGGGCTCGGACTCGCTAGAGTCAAGCGATTCCGAGTAATTTAGGATTTGCCCATCACTACTCCATCATACTATGAATAGGAGAGCTGTAAGGCTATAACACTGCATATAGGGGCTTTATGGAACACTATTGACAAGGGGGCATCCTCTACGTCTGGAGGAAAGAAGGTTTAATCATAATCACAGACGCGGATTCTTTACTGTAAGAGCAGTGAGACTATGGAACTCTCTGCCACTTGATGTTGTAATGAGTGAGTCACTACTAACATTTAAGAAGGGACTAGATGACTTTTTTGAAAACTATAATATTACCAGTTATATATACTAGATTCTTTGATAGGGCGTTGATTCAGGAAATTAGTCTGATTGCCGTATGTGGAGTCAGGAAGGAATTTTTTCCCCATGTGGAGCTTAGTGTTGGCACATGGTTTTTTTTTGCCTTCCTCTGGATCAACATGTTAGGCTATGGGTTGAACTAGATGGACTTAAAGTCTTCCTTCAACCTTAAAACTATGTTACTATGTTACTATTCTGCATTTAGGGAGCTATAGTGATATCAAACTGTATATATGGCACTTAGAGGACATCATACAGTATATTTAGAGAAGTGTGGTAAATTAGAATTTATATTAAGAAGAGTAGGAATATTATAGAATATATAGCGAAATGAGAGGGCACTATAATGTGTATACATGGACCTTTGGAATGGTAAATTGTAGGGCATCAAACAGTATATGAAGAGCTGTGGGGGTACAGAATACTACAGGGTGGGCCATTTATATGGATGCACCTAAATAAAATGGCAATGGTTGGTGATATCAACTTACTGTTTGTGGCACATTAGTATATACAGTCATGGCCAAAAGTATTGACACCCCTGCAATTCTGTCAGATAATACTCAGTTTCTTCCTGAAAATGATTGCAATCACAAATTTTTTGTTATTATTATCTTCATTTAATTTGTCTTCAATGAAAAAACACAAAAGAGAATGAAGGAAAAAGCAAAACATTGATCATTTCACACAAAACTCCAAAAATGGGCCAGACAAAAGTATTGGCACCCTCAGCCTAATACTTGGTTGCACAACTTTAGCCAAAATAACTGCAATCAACCGCTTCCGGTAACCATCAATGAGTTTCTTACAATGCTCTGCTGGAATTTTAGACCATTTTTCTTTGGCACACTGCTCCAGGTCCCAGATATTTGAAGGGTGCCTTCTCCAAACTACCATTTTTAGATCTCTCCACAGGTGTTCTATGGGATTCAGGTCTGGACTCATTGCTGGCCACCTTAGAAGTCTCCAGTGCTTTCTCTCAAACCATTTTCTAGTGCTTTTTGAAGTGTGTTTTGGGTCATTGTCCTGCTGGAAGACCCATGACCTCTGAGGGAGACCCAGCTTTCTCACACTGGGCCCTACATTATGCTGCAAAATTTGTTGGTAGTGTTCAGACTTCATAATGCCATGCACACGGTCAAGCAGTTCAGTGCCAGAGGCAGCAAAGCAACCCCAAAACATCAGGGAACCTCCACCATGTTTAATTGTAAGGACCGTGTTCTTTTCTTTGAATGCCTCTTTTTTTCTCCTGTAAACTCTATGTTGATGCCTTTGCCCAAAAAGCTCTACGTTTGTCTCATCTGACCAGAGAACATTCTTCTAAAACGTTTTAGGCTTTCTCAGGTAAGTTTTGGCAAACTCCAGCTCCAGCCTGGCTTTTTTATGTCTCGGGGTAAGAAGTGGGGTCTTCGTGGGTCTCCTACCATACAGTCCCTTTTCACTCAGACGCCGACGGATAGTACAGGATGACACTGTTGTACCCTCGGACTGCAGGGCAGCTTGAACTTATTTGGATGTTAACCGAGGTTCTCTATCCACCATCCGCACAATCTTGCGTTGAAATCTCTTGTCAATTTTTCTTTTACGTCCACATCTAGGGAGGTTAGCCACAGTGCCATGGGCTTTAAATTTCTTGATGACACTGCGCACAGTAGACACAGGAACATTCAGGTCTTTGGAGATGGACTTGTAGCCTTGAGATTGCTCATGCTTCCTCACAATTTGGTTTCTCAAGCCCTCAGACAGTTCTCTGGTCTTCTTTCTTTTCTCCATGCTCAATGTGGCACACACAAGGACACAGGACGGAGGTTGAGTCAACTTTAATCCATGTCAACTGACTGCAAGTGTGATTTAGTTATTGCCAACACCTGTTAGGTGCCACAGGTAAGTTACAGGTGCTGTTAATTACACAAATTAGAGAAGCATCACATGATTTTTCTAACACAGTTAAATACTTTTGTACACCCCCTTTTTTATGTTTGGTGTGGAATTATATCCAATTTGTCTTTAGGACAATTCTTTTTGTGTTTTTTTCATTGAAGACAAATTAAATGAAGATAATAATACCAAAGAATTTGTGATTGCAATCATTTTCAGGAAGAAACTGAGTATTATCTGACAGAATTGCAGGGGTGTCAATACTTTTGGCCACAACTGTATGATGTTTGTATATTTTGCACATATCTGGCTTTTGTCTATCTGTATTCATTTACTATTATTTTATTTGTATATTCGCCCTTGTTTTGTATTGTATAGGCAGAACTTTCTCCATTTATTCTTGTTTCATTTTATCTGTAGCGACATTTTGAAAAGGGTCTGGGATGTGTTGAAATATCAAATACTTAGTGTCACCTTTGTGCACTATAATATACACTATTATCAAAATATTTGATTGACAAATATCAGCATTTTTTTTAAAGACTTTCCAATGTGTTATATTCCAATTGACGCTATTTGAACCTGTTCTACTGCACTCCCTATCCTATCCATTACCTCGTAAACCACTTCACATTAAAGGCCAGGTTGCACATAACGATGTGCCAGCGAACCCGACCAACGATCGGGATCGCTGGTACATTGCTGTGTGATCGTTGGTGAGTTGTCAGACTGGCAGACTCACCAGCGAACACTCAGTACTGCACTAACACCTGACAATCGTTTGGATCGTTCATTGTCTCGGGCGTAGACTGGAGTTTGCTGGTCGTTGCCCCAGTCACACATGCCGATTAGGGATGAGCGAGTATGCTTGTCACTACTCGGTACTCGCACGAGTATATCGGTACTCGGGATGCTCGGCGAGCACCGAGTACCACCGAGATGCTCGGACTCTTTGCTTATAATTATCGATCTGACACAAATACACAGATCCCTTCAGTGCACACAGTGAGCTGGCACCTCACAGAGAACAGATTGATTGTTAGGATCCCTCTGGGGGGCACAGCAATGTGTTGTATGTTGCGATGATTTGAAAAAGCCCACCCTCCTGCCCTTTCCCAGAAACACTTGTTTTATAGCCGGAAGTCTGTGGGCGGAGCCTGTCACTAATTGACTTACATTGGGCTCGGTGCTCGGGCCGAGTACACGAGTATCTTGGGATACTCGGCCCGAGCTTCGAGCACCCGAGCATTTTAGTACTCGCTCATCTCTAATGCCGATGCATCTGTGACAGCGGCAGACCAGCGACCGAAAAATCGTCCTGGCCCTTCTGCAGCGATCAGTGATCATCGAGCTCATCGCTGGTCGCTGCGGCATGCCACATCGAGGTTGCTGCAACGTCACAAAACCTGTGACGTTGCAGCAATATCGTTAGTAATATCGCTACATGTAACGGGGCCTTAAGCTTGGCATGATGAAGCCATTAGTGAAAACTCTACCGAAAGGAGAGAATATTAAGTATCGGTGTACCAAGTTTCAGGGACTGTTCCAAGCAAAGCTGAAGGAAGGTATTTTTGTGGGACTGGATATTTGGAAACTCATGAATGATGACGAGTTTTAAACAAAAAGGAAAGCTGTTGAGAAAAGAGTCTGAGATTATTTTAAAGAAGCCTTGAAGAAATTTCTAGGTATCAACAAAGATTCAACATATAAGTTCATCATAGAGAACCTACTGAAATGTCTCAAAGCCTTGCGTTTTCTGATGAAATCGTAGTTACATTTTTTTACATTCCCAATTGAACTACTTTCCTGAAAACCCTGGTGCTGGTAGTGACGAGCAAGGAGAAATATTTCATCAGGAAACCAAAGAAATGGAATGATGATACCAAGGTAGATGGAATGGGAACATAAAGGGGGACCACTGCTGGATGCTTCACAGAGAAGATCCAAAAAGGTATCAGGAGAAGTTGTGCAGAGAAAAAGAAAAGTGTCATAATTTTTTGGTAATTAAGTTGCAGATTGAATGTTCACTACATTTTTATGTATCATCTTGTGTACATTTTGGGCTGCTATAAAGATTGTTCTTGTTCATCTCACTTGTACTTAATTGTAAGCTTGTTTTGTGCAAAATGTATAAGTTTTGGTTAAAAATTGAAGTGTTTGTTTATCAATGTGAGCATATGAAAGCATAAGATTCAGTCATGGGATTTCAACAGTTTTCATAAACCCAAATTTTTGCGAACCTGTGTATTTGGATGATTCGTATATTAAAGATTTTCTATCCATATTTACTATTTTACTTGGGGTTGAAAACATTTCAAACTAGCAGGACAACATTTTTACTACAACGTAAAATTAAATAATGTAATAATGTACCTTGTGTAGAGGGCTTTCCAGTTATTTTATCAGTTGCAGTATACAACATATTACTTTACCCTAATGCCTTATTCATTTTCAGGCCCACTGTTATTAAGCACATTATTTTTGCAATGCAAAAACGTTTGCTGTTCAGCAAGAGTCTCTCTGTAAACAATTTTAACGTATAATGTAAATTCTAAGTTTAAGAGAAACATAAAAGTGGGGATATATGATGATCAACATCATTCTGTTAGTGGATGTACCCAACCAAATGACGATGTGAATGACAAAGCAAAGAGATAAACCTTTCATTACAATGGTGACTCGTTATATTATATTATTACTAAATTTCCTGACACAAAGAAGGTTTTGTGTTATGTAATATGGGCTCAGCATAGCACAAATTAGATTTAAAGAGATCCTGTCACCAAATTTTTGTTCTCTAAACTAAAAGCCCCACCTTCAACAGCACCTATGCTGCATTTTATGAAAGTCCTTATTATGCCCTGACTTTCCTGTACACCCCAAAAATAACTTATAAAAACCTCCCACCTTGTATTATAATTATCTTGATCCGGTAAGATGGGCTTGATTGCACACACAATCCATCCCGCATCTCTGCGCCGATCGTCATCCTCTTCGTTTGATTGTGTTATCCAAATTACTGAGGGAAATCTCACGCCTACACAGATGCCTCTCTGGCTCACGTAGGCACACTGTGCTCTGCCCTACTTCGAGCAGAGCCTAATACACAACCACCCATGCGCGAAATGGCAAGATCTGTGCGCCGCCACAAGATTTCCAGTTATTTGGATGACATCTCCGGCATCTTCTACATACCAGGTTTAGGCTACTTGCAAGTCCTGACTGCAGTCCATACATTTTAGCTGAAAATGTGATCTTTCGAGGTATATATTGAAGCCAACAAAATGTATGGGGCCTTGTTACACATCTAAAAGGGTCCCATACGTTCTGCTGGCTTCAATGTACACCAGGAAAGAGCCCCTATATTCTGTTCTATCATCTTCACCAATGAACAAGCTAGAATGTATGGGCTGCAATCGAGACCTGCAAGGAACTCATCCAGTCTAGGCTCAACTGGAGTGCCTGCTGTCTTGGGGGTGTGTTCTCTGAACATGGCTCTATATGCTAAGATGCTCTATAATGGGCACCTTCATAGAATGCGACATAGGTGATGCTGAAGGTGGTCCTTTTAATTTAGAGACCAAAAATCTGGTGACGGGTTCACTATAAACATTTTTCAAGTAAAGGAGAAATACCGGGCATCTACCGGGTTCGGGCTAGAGTGTCATCCTTGGCTGCGGGTTGCAATCTCCAAAAAAGGTACCCCTTGAAGCATGGTGTTGCTTGTCTGTGTTGCAGGAATCCAAATATCCAAGGAGAAAAATGCCAGGCGGCACTCGCCGATTTTCTGTGATCCTTTTATTAGTCTAGTAACATACAAGACTTATTCCAGCCGGGAGAGGGAGTGGGGAGCACAGACTGGCTTTTTTCTCCTTGGATAAACATTTTTCAATTACTACATTTCAAAGATACAGGTGGTTGCTGCATTTGATGCAATGAAATATGGGAACACTGGAGCATATAAAAACAGAGAGTATACAAGGCTGTAAGCTAAAATCAGCAAAAAAGCCAGCACCACCAGAACATAGCCATGCAAATGCACATATTCCTTCCAAGCTATATAACATCACAAAATTGAGATATTTGGCAAAATATTGATCAATCTTTTGAGCCATCTTGCCTCATCAATGCAATCTCACCAGGGGCGTTCTACTCTTTATATTTTTATTTTAGTTTTGCCATGTGGCCTCCAACATACACATACAGCAGACCATTAAAAGCAGTATTACCTGGGACAGCTATCAAATCCTGCTTTCATGGTGCCAGACTGGTTTCAAGCTCCATTTGCTTGAGCCTGCCGTGCTTTTATTCATGGGTGCTGGCCTGGTGCTGTGAGGCTTAATTCTGAAAAGCCCAGACGTATGTTGTATGTTCAGGGGCCTGATTTGCCTTTATTCACATGCACCAGTCTGGTACCATGGGAGCGATTTTGAGATACACCAGGTAAATGCTGCTTTTAATGGTATGCTTTATGTGTATGTTGGAGGCTACATTGCACAACTAAAATAAAAATGCATAGAGTAGGACTACCCTGATGACGTTGCAGGGTGGCTTGAGAGATTGATCAATATTTTGCCAAATATATCAATTTTATAATTTTATACAGTTTTTGAAGGAATATGTGCATTTGCACAGTTTTTATTGCAAGCTATGTACTGACTTTTTTGCTGTTTTTTTTAAGGCTGTAAGATGAGTATGAGTGCCAAGTGTGCAAGCATTATATATGGGTGTGGAAGACAAGCCACTTGCAGGCTCCACTTCAGTAAGACTAAAGGATAAGAAATGTTAAAATCCAAAATATGTAATTTTTAATTAGTTTTTTTCACCAGTCATCCTGATGTGAAGGAGAGTATAAATACTTCTGTACACTTTAGATGGTGTGCTTTGACACCAAAAAGGATAACCCAACTCACGTTATTTATAAAGCTTGTAAAAAAAATCATCAGTAGAGACAAAAAAACAACAATTTGACTACTGCATGCATAAACCACCACATGGCCCAGCATTAGGCATTACCCTGGCAAAGGTACTGTGCTAAAACTGTGGCTAGCAGGCATCACCGAACACTGTCCACCAAATCAACCGTATCTGCTGCTTCTTTCTTCTCCATCATCGTGGCAAATGTTGTCTGACAGGTGTCTGGACCACAGCTCCTCTACTTGTAAACCCACTACAGTGAGGAAGAGTGAGAGCCTGCCAGCTGTGATAGAAAAGGTCTTTTTGACCAATTTAACATGCTGAGTGCACCACTTGTTTGTCAACCCACGATAATATCTCCGCTTGCTCCTCATTCACTGTGCAGCATTTTGTCGATTACACATTCCTCCACCCTCTCTCAGCACAGCAACCAGTCCTCAGCCCCACAGTCGTGGTAATATAAAAGATTATTTCCTCCTACGCATCCCAAAGCAAAGTGCTTGAACTTCACCATCTACTATATTTTGGCCACTGAAATTCTGCCTTTCAGCATGGTGGATACAGATGTTTTCTGAAAGGTAATGGCCGTTGCAGCCCCCCAATTTCAGTTGCCTATTCGCCATGACTTCTCGAAGAAAGTTGTGCCTGTGCTACACGAGCATGTCACAAACAACATCACCTGTTTTTTGAGAAACTGTGTGACAGGGTGCATATCACCACACCTGGATGAGTAAAAATTGCCAGGGGCATTACATCTTGCTCACTGGGCACTGAGTTGCTTTGTTGGCTTTGGAGCCAGGTGAGGAAGGGGCTACTGTCCAAGTCATGAAATTCTCAAGACATTTGAAACAAACCCCTGTCTGTATCTTTCCATCCACTGCGTCTGCGTCCTCCACCTCCTATTCGGTCTCCAGCTGTGCCTTTAACCTCTCCCTTAATTTTACAACAGTTGAAACAGAATCCCCCCTCCCCACCTTAGTCCTGCACTGCAAAGGCTCACACACATCAGGCAGTATTTAAATAAAAATGTGAAGTTAGGAATAAGCGAAAAGGTTTTGCTCCACCACCTTATACTCACTTGGCTCCCGGGCTGCTGGTAATGGTAGCCAGTCCATTCAAAAGTATAATGAGTCAGACCAGCGCCACGATGCGGTTTGTTCCTTTATTCAGTGGATTAAAAGCACACACAAGACATCCCCATCGAGGGGAACGCTATACGCGTTTCAGGGACCTCGTCCCCTTAATCATTAGCAATTCGACCTGAATGAGCTGCTGCATAAGGCACAGTCACTGTGTGCGCACTTCTGCCGTTCACTAGCATTGCTACAAAGGTTTTTTTGGCAACCGGTTAACAGTTTGATAAGCGATGTGCCGACACAGTGGAATTTCACTCTGCACATGTTGCAGCAACTGTGGCAGCAGCGACAAGCCCTACTGCAGTATGTAATGATAAGTACAGTGACTTAAAGTGATCCAAATGTGGTGAAAATGATGCTTGCAGAGCGGGCACAGATCAAAGACCTCTTGCACCCTTATGCACAGTTTTAAAATGTCTAAAAAGATGGTTAGTTCTGATGTATCAGCATCACTATTCTAGTTATCTACATGCTGGAGCAAACTTTGAAAGGTGCGTGGGATGAGGTGGTGGTACTAGAGGAAGAAGAGGGAGATGTGGTAAAGATACCATTATCTCAAAGATCTGGACAATTGTTACACAGCCGTATGGCATGGGTAGAGTACCGTGATATCCCTGGGCTCATAATACCAGACAAACTGTTAGTGAAGAAGCAGAAGCTAAGTAAGACATGGAAGAGGATGATGAGGATGAAGAGGTGATAGACAAAGAACAGTCAGGAGATGGAGAAGAAATGTTTCCCCTTTCTGTCGTCTAAGGTTGGCGGGAGAGGATGGAGGAAGGAAGCTCGAGTTATACATCGCCACAAACAAAAATAGACTTACAGTAGGTCTCATGGATATGTTAGACACATGAGTGCCATTTTGCTACCCTATCTGCAACATAATGCCAGTGTCATTGGAATTTGAAGTAGCAAGGAATACTGGGTAGCCACACTGTTGGTTCCGCAGTACAAGAGTAAATTTAGCCAGATGCCTCCACCTTGGACAGGAAAACGTGCATGCTGGAGTATCAAAAATGTTTGTAGACAATCTTAGGACTTGCCTTCCCCAACACAGCAGTGAGGGGCACAGAACACATCCCAGATTTACACTTCCAACCCAGAGGACATCAAATTGTCAGGGTAAAAACATTAGCAGTACCACTTTAACTGGAAGAAGCAATATCAGGGAGTAATTTGAACAATTTTTTGGGTTGCAGGCTGTTAGCCCCTGTGAGTCAGTAATAGAATGAATTAGAATGCGGGCTTGCCGTTTACGTAGGTGTTTCAGGAGGAACTTGGAGGCCCTATCTCCATGCGCATACATTCTATTTTTCCAGGAGGCATATAATTTAGCTGATCTGACATTGAGAGCGTCTCTCAGTTTCTGCCTCAATTTGGAAAGAGTATCTAAGACTGTACGGTCAGAAGTATTTTTATGGTCCGTCTCCAAACGAGAGATTTCATCATAAAGTGTTTGAACCTCCTGATGCCGTTTTTTATTATGATATGACGCGATGGAGATAAGTTCACCTCTCAACACTGTCTTGTGGGCTTCCCAAAGAATTTGGGGAGATGTTTCGTGTGTATCGTTGAGTTGGAAGTAATGGTGAAGTGCGTCTGTAATACGTTTCCGCGTCATAGGGGAGTCAAGTAGGGAGTCGTTGAGACGCCAGGATCTGGATTTCAGTTCTGTCCCAGAGGTGGACATTGAGAGTAGTACTATATTATGGTCAGAATAAACATTGGGAATTATGTTTGCTTCAGATATCCGCGAAAGGCATATCCTAGGTATCAGAATATAGTCAATGCGGTGGTAAGACTTATGGGGGTTGGAATAAAAAGTATAGTCGCGCGTGGTCAGATGCATATAGCGCCAAGAGTCAAGGAGATGCATTGAAGTAAGAATAGCCCGTATCCTAGCCAGATCTCTGGGTGTATATGTGCTCTTTCGTTTAGATGTATCCAGCATTGGCTCAAGCGCTATATTCAGATCCCCACCCACAATCAGGGTACCTTCTCTAAAGTTCTCTATTTTTTTTAGAGTAGAAACCAACCATTTTAAGAGTTTTTTATTAGGTGCATATAAACTGCATAGGGTTGTCAATGAGCCATTAAGGAGGCCCTTCACGCAGATATAGCGTCCCAAAGGATCCACCAGAGATTCTCGGTGTTGGAATAATACTCCAGACCGTAGTGCTATGGATACACCTCTTGATCCTGACTGAGTGGAGGTGGCATGGTACCAGGTGTTATATTGGCACCGCTCAAAATTCGGAATTTTGTCGGGCTTAAAATGGGTTTCCTGAAAGAACAGAATATCTGCTTTCTGTTTTCGTAGTCTATGCAGAGTCTGGTGTCGTGAGGCGGGTGAATTAAGGCCATGAGCATTGATTGTAGCAAATGTAATATTCTTACCGGTGTCAGGCATGTTGAAGTACTTGGCAATCGGCTGACATCCCTGGAGCTGGGTCGTGTTCCGTGCCTAGTAGGGACAGGGGATGGGTAGAGAGCGGAGGTAGAGAAAAAGAATCAGAAGAGAAAGAAGTCCTAGATAGAAGGAGAGAAGAAAATGAAGAAGTCTCAATTATCAAACATAGAAGAACAGTATGAACCAGTATAAAATTCAACATAGTTGGCTTGGGCTATTGATAACCAACTCGAGGGGTTAGTTCAGAACGGAATTAACGTAAACAGCTGCATTATACATATCAAGTAGTATAAATTATGCGTAAGGGTTTGGTAGGGGAGGGCTATGGCTATGCAACGACCTCCGGAAAACAGAAGGTATATGTTTCCCTACTCCCAAGTATCGCCATAAGGCGGAGAGAGTAACATGAACAATAACAGCTCTCTACCATGGCGAAAACGCATAAGTTGAGTGCGAATAAATGTAGGGTGAACCTGGGTAAGACTAGTAAAGAAATAATAAAATCTAAGGTAGTAAAGAAAGACATAAAATCAGTGTCAATCAGCTTATGATTGACTCCACTTTTCCAATGTTAAGTGACGAGGCGGGGGCTTTGGCGCTATTCTTCCCGGATATAGTTCAGGTGGCGTCGTCCGGGTCCTTGGCAGATGGTGATTTAGCGATCTTCCTTTTAATTCGTTGCGATTTCGGAGTTGCCTGTTGCCATGGTGTAGGGCCTAGGATGGGTTTTATCTTTGAAGCTGAGTGGAAAGCTTCCAGATCCGGGAATTTGTCAAGAGATATGTCCAAAGTCTCACAGGCCGCTTTCAGCTCTGTGGAGGTTCTGATGGTGAATCCCTGCCCATCCGCTGCAACAAAGATCCCAAACGGGAAGAGCCAGCGAAAGCGATATCCCTTCTGTAGGACTGCATTGGTAAAGGGTTTCAGTAGCCATCGTTTTTTCAAAGTAATGGCCGACAGATCTTGGAACAACTGGATTCGGGTATCTTCATAGGTTATCTCTTGTCGTTCCCGTGCTCTGTGGAGAACTAGGTTCTTTACACGGTAGTCCAGGAAACGGCACAGCACATGTCGGGGAGCTTCTCCTTGTTGTGGTTTAGGTCGTAGGGCTCTATGGACCCGCACCAATTCAATGTCCTGAGGGTCATGTTCAGAAAGTAAGTCTTTAAAGATCTCCACTCCAGCCTTTTCTAGTGCTTCATTGGCCACAGTTTCAGGGAGACCCTTAATCCTAATATTCTGCCGGCGTTCCCGGTTTTCATGGTCTTCAAGAGCAACATAGATGTCATGTATGTGGTGTTCATGCTCTTTAAGGCCCTCTAGGATAGCATTGGAGTGGTGTACAGTTGTTATTTGGGCATTTTCCAGTGACTCTAATCTGTGGCCTTGGTGCGTGAGGTCACGTTTAATCTCCGCTAGCTCTCGCCCTATCGGGCCGATAGCCTTGGCAAGGGCTCTCTTGATAAAGGAACGGGTCACCATTGGGTCTCCAGTTACACTACCTCCCTCTGAATCACTCTCCATGTCAGAGTCTGTGTCATCTGTGCAGGCCAGGACAGGCTTCTTGGTTGATTTAGGGGTGTCCTCCACGACGGCCTGTTTTTTAAGGAATTGGTCAACATCGGCTTGGGTTACAGCCTTTGCGGATTTAGGCACACTCTTGGGTGGTTTAATGGTCGTCTTTCCCATGGTGGTATCTGTGTTCACCGTGTGACGTATTTGTGCAGTTTAAGTCTATATGTCCCCTCTAATTGGTTATGGTCAGTTTAAGGATTCATTGGTCCAAATTGTGTCCAGTAGGACAGACAGCGGTGGAAAGGGAGTCTACAGGCACTGATATTGAAGCACCTGGTGCAGAGAGTGAAGGGCGCTTGCTGGGGGGTCCTCTGACCTCTTTGTTGTTGTGTATCAGGTTAAAAGTCCAGTTGACTAGTGGATAGGATTATCAGGGGTAATCCCCAGTATACAGTACAATGCCCAGTCTTATAAGCTGATCATATAGTGTCCCTTCAAGGCGGTAGTTCCCGGATGTGTGGGGGGCTTCCTCTCTGCGATAGATGGTATATGATGTGAGGGGTAAACAACGCTTCCACCTTCCCCAGTGTCCACTGACCTGTTGCCTCTTCACCCCACTATTGTAATCCCCTGTCACCACACACACAGATCAGGCCAGCTACAGTTCTGTATTTCTAGGCACAGTGCAGGCAGTGACAGGCTGTCTCTTATGGTTGAGGATCAGCCCTCACTTACCCTCTCCTGCAGCTCCTCCGGTCTGGATATGAGCGGTTCTGGGGGCTTTTCGGATGAATTATGTCACTCCAGGCAGGGTGTAAGTCTTCCTACTGCCACTGTTTGCAGGCTCCGATCCTTTCTATGCGGTAAGCTGGAGCGCAGGCCTCGGGTCCCGGAGCGGCCCCCAGCACTCCCGCCGGGTCACCGCTGGATTATGCGGTGGGGGCAGGGAGTCCCGGTCTCCTCGCTCACTCGCCGGTGTCCTCGGATCTTCAGACCGAGCGGCGAGCGATGTGCTTCTGAGTGCCCGCCGCTCCTCTCTAGTCACAGCACGTGCTGACGATCCGGCGCGGCCTAGCAGGGCGGGCGCCGCTGCAGCTCTGCCTCGTTGTAGCGGGGGCAGGCAGGGGATCCGGTCCTGTGGATCGTTCCACCGGTCAGATTGCTAAAAGAAGCGCAGTGACCGGTTCAGGGGGGTAGTAGCTGTCTTGCTGTGGGTCCGATGGGCTCCGGTGGGTAGCCTGCGAGGGTGGATGGCTGTGATTCTGTATTCAGGCTGTGGAGCTCCTGGATACACGTCCTCCACACATCGCGGCCATCTTGGACTCCCATTTGAACAATTTTTTAAACCAGCCCGTCCAACAGCAGATATTAGTATAAGTCTGACACACAGTGAGTGACTGAAGAGGATGGTGCAGGAGTATCTGAAGCAAAATATCCTTGCCATCAGGGGGAAGGGGTATTATCATTTTGCATCTTGACTTCAAAAATGGGGGAGTGGCTGACCTCGCCAGTTACACCTTGGAGGTTTTGTCATCTCCAACAGCCAGCGTACTCTCAGAATGCGTTTTTAGCACTGCTGGTGGTGTCTTGACGGATAAGCTCATCTGGCTGTCCCCTGAAAGTGTCAACCACCAAACTTTCATCAGGATGAACAGGTCATGGATCTCAAAGCACTTGTCCACCCCAGTGGCAGACTGATCAGACTAGGCGATGTTGTTCTGTACTTTTCAGAGTGCTGCATTCATTTTGCCATTATACAATTTTTAATCTGGGTCAATTGATGCCACTTTGGTGGTATCTGGCCCTAATTTTTTGAAATGTGGAGATTTTTATTTGGGTCTTCTTTTTGTCTGTTTCCTGACGTTAGCAGGGCTATTAGGGCATGTTGCCTACATGTGTCACTCATCCCCCTGTTGCTAATCAATGCTAAACCTTCAAATGCTAGGCCAGGCCCTGTGCCAGACCTTGTGCCAAGCAGGCAGGCAACACCATTATATAATTTTTATTCTGAGTCAATTGATGTCACTTTGGTGGTACAGTATGTGACCCTAATTTTGTAAAATGTGGAGACTCTTCTTGGGGTGTCTTTCTTGTGTGTTTTGTGAATTTACAAGGGCTCTCTGGGCCCCATGCCTACATATATCACTGACCCACCTGAGTCCTTCTTCCTATAGTACTCTTTGAAGTTAATACTTGTGCCACCTGAGTGTGACAGAGTATAAAATTTATTGGAGAAGTTGCATAACGTATGAGGGTCCCCAGCCCAATAGTCTTATACATATAAAAAATCAAGGTTCCACAGCACCCACACCTACTAGGGGCACCAACGCCCACAGGGAGGCGCACGTTCAGCTCAGGGAGACCCACCTGATATCACATGCACATAATAGAAAGGAACAGCGCCTCACCAGCTGGATTATTTTCAATCTTTATTCAGTGCTTCATTCCTGTCCAGTGCACAACATTTCGGTCTGATGACCTTTTTCAAGTGCATTTCTATTATGGAAAATGCAAATGCAAAAACTGGAATTCAAGTAATACATTCATGTAATTACGAAATTGGAATTAAAAAGAATATTCGTATGTGTAACATTTGCCTTTACTAATAAATTTGCACAAAGAGAAAATTTGAGCATTTAACAATGGTACACTTGCTAATCATGGTAAGGGTGTGTTCATACGTGCACACGCTGCATATTTGCTACGTATTTTGTGTACGTTTTTGTAGCCAAAAACAGCAGTGGGTGATTAAAACCAGCAGTGGGTGATTAAATACAGAAGTGGAGCACTTGTTTCTATTAGACTTTTCCTCTGATTGTTCCACTCCTGATTTTGGCTACAAAAACTGCAACAGCACTCACGTAAAAATACGCAGCAAATATGCAGCGTATGAATGCACACTAAATTGCACTACTCTACTCCATTGCGAAACATAAAAAAACTCTTCTTAAGTATTATCTTTTCCGTGACAAATGTATTACTTATAATTAAAGAGAAGCTGTAATGTACAAAGAAAGGGTCAGTTTTTACTCTTTTCCGCTGCTCCCCTGAGTATTCTATTTAATCTGTCATACGGTACCAGAGCTATGAGCGTTCATAACAATTATATTTAGTGGTAGATTTTATGGTCTTTACCAATGGGCCGTTTATCACATGATTCTCTGGGGATGTGTTTTAAGCTGCTCTGCACTGCGGGTGGACATACCATTGGTGCCACATGTGCAGCCACACAGGGGCCAAAGAGGTAAAGGGGCCAAATCCCACCTAGAAACCAAGTGAAATTGCACATTACAATGAGCTCTGAACTGCAAAGGCTCCAGATATTGTTCTTGCACAGGAGTCCTCTTCTACTTGTTTCTGCCACTGCTCCTCAATATTAACCTGTGAACATACTCCCCATGGTAAAGATCATACAAATGTGTATTAAATAAAGAGGTTTATATTTTTTTAAAGCATATAGTGGATATGTGTACTCAGGTGAGCAGTGGAAATTAAATAAGGGCAAAGAAACTTGCCAATTTTGACCTGGTGATATATTGTGGGGATGTTGCTCTCTGATAAACTCTACTACACATACAAGAATCCAAGTCTTGTGTTTAAAATAGTGGTTTATTAAAAGTCTATAAATTGTTGAAGCTCACAAAACATTTTTGGCACAAAATGTATAACATCAAATAAAAAGACAGTCTATAAAGCAACAATTCTTTACCCACATAATTTAACTTTTTGCTATGATGGAAAAAGATCCCTAAAATAGATTTTAAAATTGGTCCCATTCCCATTTATAATTATGTTTATGTATTGGACAAATGTTTTTATTTTAATCTTCTTATTTCTTTCAGGGCATGGCTAGCAATAGGTATTTGGATATGCAGGGACTTTTATTTATTTTTTTTCTTACAGAGTTTCCAAAAATGAGTACACAATACTTGGGAATTGTAAAATTGTAGAATAAATGAAAAATGTTTCCAGTGTTGGTCAATATTATACTAGTAATACCAGTAGTGATACATATATGCACAAAAATGGATGAGATGGTCTTACACTTGAGACCCAAATACCAATTGAGAAATTTTATCTCAATGTGGCACCATTCTAGGGCAAGAGGAATACCGTATTTTTCACTTTATAAGACGCACATGATTATTAGACACACCGCCAAATTTGGTGAAGGAAAAGAGAAAACATTTTTTTTAATGTAAAATGGGGTCCGTTTTATAATACCAGTGTCTGTCTTATAATCAGTAACATGTTCCTCATCCTGCTACATAAACCTTCCCATCCTGGTTTCCTGGTATATATGTCCCCCCATCCTGGTATATAGATCCCTCATCCTGGTATATATGTCCCTCATCCTAGTATACATGTCCCCATCGTGTATATATGCCCCCATCCTGGTACATATGACCCCCATCCTGGCATACAGGTCCCCATCCTGTATATATGGCCCCCCATCCTGTATATATACCCACATCCTGGCATATACATCCCCTCATCCTATATATATGTCCCCTATTCTGTATTTATGCCCCCATTCTGTATATATGCCCTCATATTAAAAATATGTCCCCATCCTGTGTATATGCCCCCAACCCCATCCTGTATACTGTATATGGTCTGTCAACCTTTTGTGTATATGGCCCCCATCTTCCCTCCAGACCCCCATGGCTTACCGAGAGGGAAGCCGCAGCTGCAGAGTGGGGGTTCGGCAGGTTTCGGTGGGTGAAGGGCACAGCTGCAGGACCTGAGCTGTGGGGGATGAGAGCAGGCAGCCAGCGGTGAGCGCCACCATGTTTTTTGTGGCTGGCTGCATTCACTAACTGTGCAGCCAGTCGGTAGAGACTTCAACAAAATGGCTGCAGCCATAATGGAGACCCACGACCATTTTGAAGTCTCTACCTCTACCGGCCGGCTGCATACTGCTAGTGAATGCAGTGAATGCATCCGGGCACAGAGAACATGGCAGTGCCCAGCGCTCGCTACCGCTGGTCATCCCCCACAGCTCTGCCCCTCTCTCTCTGGAACCTTACTCAGGCACCCCCGCTAAGCAGCCGCACCCCCTCAGTAATACTTAATTTTATATTTTTTTACATTCGCATTTTAAGACGCACCCCTGTTTCCGCCCCCTCTAAAAAAATATGATAAGCTGAACATCATCTGATATTAGATATGCTGTGTCTGAGCCTTACATGTGTTACTTTATCTAATGGAAACATAGATTATATTCAAAATGATTTTTTTTGTTATATTTCACAGACAAGTAATTGCTCTGCAAAGTGCATCCTTGACTTTATGATGAACTTTCAGAACTTTAAGTAATGAAATGTGTCTCTTTTCTTTTTTAATTTAGATGCAGTAGATACGATATATTTTTTGTTCTTGATGTACTTTCTTAATCTGAAAATATTCATAAGAAATATCTGTAGTTTTAATTGTTATGCCTATTATAATTGTATTGTTATGTTTAATCAAAGATCTGCTACAGCCTATATTACAACGAAAACGTTTACTACTAATTTGAAGAAAAATCTATCTTCAAAATGGAATGATAACAATTCTATACATAGATTGAGTGACAAGAAAATAAATTGAGTGATATGTTTAATAAGCTGTTTAGAGTTATAAAGAATTGTAAAACAATTTGAAGAAATTTGCATAGTTTATAAGAGTTACAAATTACCATGTTAAAAGGTCACAAGGGTACAAATTGCTAATACTGTGCTAACAAGTATTTAGAAATATACATAGAGATATGAAAAAAACTAATAACTAAGCATTTCAACTCCTTACAAATATGGGCACAAGTCAAGTGTAAAGAGTACGTACATAGGGTGAGCTCGCTCAATACATGGCAGGTATTGACTTTGCATTAAAGCCAGGACTAGTGATGGGTGAAATAAAACTGTAAAGGGGTCTATACTGAATATCTAATAGCCATGCATGAACCCCAATCATGGACTTCCCTGAAAGGTCTGTGTTATTGTTTGGGTTTGGCTAAGGGAGTTTCAAAATTAAGCAAAGCAGTGATTAACTAGTTAACCCATACTTGCCAAGAACTGTGCACCTCTAACACTTCTTCCAAGTCCCCTCTTTAAGCTTCATACATATTCTCCTGCTTCTCCCGCCTACTCTATGTGATTGGTTGCAGTCAGATACCCTATGTGCCGGCATCCATGATTGGTTGCAGTCAGATACCCTCTGTGCAGTTGTATGTGATTGGTTGTTGTACACAGACACAGATGTTAAAACAAATAAATAATGGAAAAAATGCATACAATCCCCCATACTTTTGATTCTCAGCACAGATAAAGTGGATAGCTGCGGCCTGCAGCCCCCAGCTGTGTGCTTTATATTGGCTGAGTATCAAGGAGGACCCCACATGGAGATTTCAATTATTTTAATAAATAATAAACAAAAAAACAGTATGAAGTCCCTTTCAAATTTATACTCAGCCAAGATAAAGCCCATGGCTAGGAAGACACATAGTTATTGGGACCCTGCAGGCTAATAATAGCAACCCACAGCCACCCCAGAATTTACTGCAGTCATTAGATATGGCAAGTCCTTGCGTTTACCTCGTTCTTCTTGATTGCCCTGGTGGTAATCATAATAATATAAGGGGTTAATTACAGCTACAAATTTAGAGCTGTCATCATTTCCTGAATTGGTGATGATCAGGCTTTTATAAAACCCCCACATTGCCAATCCTCTAAGTAAATAGTTAAAAAGCACACACAGAAAAATCCTTTCTTCAAAATAAAACACTCAAAATTCTATTTTACCCCTTTATTAGCTTCCAAACATACCCAGCTTCGATGGTAATCCACATTACGATGTCCAGCTGATCAAACTACACATATTTGGTATCGTTGTGACCATAAAAATAATGTAGCAAAACTATATATTATCATCATAGAGCTGACAAGAAAATTGGGATAAAACCCAATAAAAAATTCAAATATAAATAAAAATAGTACATCTGAAAATAAAATCTTATCTCACAAAAAACAAGCCACCATGCAGCTCCATCAGCTAAAAAATTATAGCTCTCAGAATTTAGTTTTGCTAAAACTTTTTTTTTCATTAAAATAGATGGGGGTTTGGTAATTTATGGTGTAAAAGTAGCAAAACATTAAAAAATACAGAAATGTAGTATCGCTGTAATTGTACTGACCAAGTGAATAAAGTTAAAAAAAAAACAATTACCAAATTGCTGTTTATTTTTGGATTCTGATTCACAAAAAGCGGAATAGAAAATGATCAAAAAGTATTATGTTGTTTACAATGGTACCAATAAAATATCCAACTTATCCGCAAAAAACAAAACACTCACATGACTGTTAGCAGAAAATAAAAAACAATAGCCCTCAAATTTGGTTGTTGCAAAAAACCTTTATTTTGTTAAAAAGTGTTTTTAGTGTGCTGGTACCCAAACCTAAAAAACCTCTATATACAACTGGTATTGCTGTAATCCTGTTTTGTGTTATAGGAGAAGAAAAAGAAGTTGCACTCAGAGCTTCTATAAACAGCGGTTCTTTATTGTCCTTCAGTGCACACAGCAGGTGGTGGCATGCGGGTGGGAGGACGGGGGGCACGATGTTTCGCGCCGTATAAGGCTCTTCTACTATTGCTGTAATCCTACTGACCTCCCTCATAAATAAAATCACTTATACCGCAAGCTGAACGTGCAAAAATAGTAATAAAGTTGATTCTTCAATCTTCAACTGCTGCTGATTTGTTTATTCTGACTTCCAAAGATCACAGTCAGCCTTGGCTCACTTTCATCCTGCGCACTACACTGAATGCTTAAACTGGGGATTACATGTAAATCTCTGAAAAAATATGATTCAGACAAAATTACCAATGGAAAATTCACTATATGGAGGGAGAGGGAGTCACTTTGAACTCCTATCTGACCTTTGATCTGGCGGTGTCCATCTTTTTATGCTATTAGCATAGCATAGTAGCATAGCATAGTTTTTAAGGTTGAAGGAAGACTTTAAGTCCATCTAGTTCAACCCATAGCCTAATGATTGGGCACACACAAAAGTGCGGTCCACCACAGTTTTGTGCATCTTTGAAAAGACGGACACAACTGAAAAGAAGGCAAACAGAGTCCAAAGTAACTCTGCTGCTTCATTATTAACACAGGTCTGCAGAAAATTTTTTTCGAGAGCTGTTTTGGTTATTCCACGTAATCTTTATGTCTTTGAGTGCGCTGAATCCGAAAATGACCATGTGTCATAGGACATCACGTTTTCTGACAATTTAATTAACTATGTTAAATAAGACAATACCTCAAAATAAATGAGAATAGACTCATAAAATTTATTTTTTATTACAAATGTTTCATGAAAATATTTTTTTAACTGCAGTGAGCTCACTAAAACACTCTAAAATCGATTCTTCTTCCCTGTGAGGCTTCTCTTGGTACATTTTCGCTTGTGAGTAGCATCTGTAATGTCTCTCTGAAGCGTCCAACAGTAGTCTGCCAACATTGTAATGCTCCATCTTCCCTATTATCTTCTTTCCATCTCTTTAATGTCCTGGTGGAATCGTTCACCTTGCTCTTCACTCACAGCTCCCAAATTTTCAGGAAAGTTGTCTAGGTGGGAATGGAGGAAATGCACTTTCAAACTCATCAGGCAACCTAAAGCTTGAAATGCTTTCAGCATTTGTCCGACGATTTGTTTGCAGTCAGGGTCTTTGTTATTGCCTAAAAATTTCTCTACGACCTCTTTAAATGCAATCCACCCTTCTTTTTGAGGCTGCGTCATGATATTGATAAACTCTTGATCAGCTATAAGCCTTTAATATCTGGTCTGACGAACACACCTTCCTTCAATTTTGCCTCCGAGAGGCCTGGAAACTTGGCGACCAAGTATTTGAAGCATTCTCCAACTTTTGGAAGTGATTTTACGAATTGCTTCATCAACCCCAATTTGATGTGGAGAGGTGGTAGAAGAACTTTATGGGGAGGAACCAAAGTTTCTCAGAGGACATTTTTTTTCACCAACTGTGAGCACCCTCAGCTGCCAATTCTTCTTGGTCCAGTGATTTTGTCGGTCTCGACTGTCCCATAGACACAGAAAACAAGGGTATTTGGTATACCCAGCTTGTTGGCCGAGCAGCATGCACAAGACTTTCAAATCCCTGCACACTTGACAACCATGGTCTTCTTATTTAAGTTTACGAAGAACCAATTCCAAGTTCTAGTAGGTTTCCTTGAGGTGTACGGAATGATCTACAGGGATGGAAGCATAAAAACTGCCGTTGTGGAGTAAAACTGCTTTGAGACTTCGTTTTGAAGTATCTATAAAAAGAAGCCATTGCGCTGAAACAAATTGGATTTTGAATTGACCCATCAAACCTTCGACATCGATGCAATAAACCAACTTATCTTCCTGGGTAAAGTAAGGAACAAACTTGTCTTTATGATGTCTGAACCGTGAAAAAGACACTCCTGGCAACAATAAATTCTTGCTTTTGGGCCTTGAGCCGAGTAACTCAGCGGCATCTTTGGGAAGATTCAAGTCTCTTACCAAATCATTCATCTCCTCCTGGGAAAACAATTTTGGTCTTGTATCATCTTCAAAGTCAGAACTTGATTCATCATCTGGTTCAGGTATGACTCCACCTTCCTCAGAGCTAGTTATCTTTTCCAAGGTAGCAGGGGCCTTGGGTACTGGTATATCTGTGCCATGGGGGATGGGACGAATTGCTTAGTGAATATAGAGGTATGAAATGGAATGCTTCCCTTTTGAATTATACCCTTTCACATCGCATGAACAAAAGTAACAATCATCACTATGGTTCTTTTGCTCTCGCCAACCATAGGAATCCCATAACGGAAAGCTTTTTTCTTACCCTTGAACCAATTTCGGAGGTCCTCAACACACCGTTTGCACATTTTATGAGATGCCCAAGCTTTATCTTGATCTCCAAGCTTTAGTCCGAAATATGCGAAGTATACTTTTTTCACAGAGTCTGTAATATTCAGCTATTGCTTAAACCCTGTATATTCACCACAAACGTAACAGAAACTGTCAGGCAAATTAATACACTTCCGTTGAGCCATAATGCAAATTTTGGGAAACACAGTTGAATATGATGAGCTAACACGAACTGAAATTAAAAAGTGTGAACAGGTGAGAACCAAGATAAAACAATTGAAACAAGCCCGGGCATGTCAGAGCCCGCTCATTCAGCTTGCAACATGTTGATGCTGCTTTCATTAGCTCACTCTGAAAGTTCTTTTCCTTGAAAGCTATATTTTTTTGGCATTGTGTATCTTCAATGCATTGATGTGAATTAATTAATAGCAATTTTGACTTTCAAAACCCTAAGGGCCCTTTCACATCAGCGTTTTTTGAAATTCGCGGCAGATGCGGTGAAAAAACGCATCTGCCGCGATTACCGCATACCGGCTGCACTTGCCGCACCTGCCGCAAGTACGCCTAAACTTTGCATGGCGTTTACCGCAACTGCGCCGCAAATGCAGCCGGTATGTGGTAATCGCTGCAGATGCGGTTTTTTCACCGCATCTGCCGCGAATTTCAAAAAAACGCTGATGTGAAAGGGCCGTTAGATAAAAAAAATAACAAAAATTAAGAAAAATTTACTAAATTTGAAGAGAATTTTGCATTTCGTGGTAAATCCGGATGTCCAGGATTTTTTTCAACATTTTATTTCGTTTTCAGCACACCAAAATAAATGGAAATTAGATGAAAATAATCAAACAGCTTTTTAGTCGCAGACCTGTGTAAATGGATCCATCGGGGGTTTCACCTAAATCAAGTATTTTGGAGATGTAGCTGGAAATCCGAAATTAAGTGCTCTCATCATACGGCACAGGATAAGTGTGAACTGATCCAATCCAAATTGCCACCAATAGCATTCAACTCAACTCACAAAAAAACAAATCCAAACCAAGGTCCATCATCTGTAATGAAAATATAGTAGCACAAAGGCTCTGAAAAGGAGCTGAAGTCCCAAAAAGAAAAAAAAACAGAAAACCTGCGCTCCCCTCCCATTTGAGCCCCAAAAAGTCTAACCACAATTAACATCTACATGTTTGGCATGGCTGTGTTAAGGACGTTTGCTTAAATTACAGAGTGTGTTTCTTCAGTTGCACCAGTTGGGCACAATGTTTGAGAAATACAATGTAATGGGCACTATAAGGGCTTATTTGCAATTTGGAGTAATGAAACCTTCATTGCGTTTGACACCATGGATGTTTTCCAAAGATAATACTGTCAATATACTGACAGATGAAGTCTCACAGGGGTGTAACTTCCAAAATGTGGTCACTTGAAGGGGGTTTCTCCTGATCTGGCACTTAAGGCTCTCATATGGAGTCTGCAAGTATTTTAGGAAAATCTGTGCTCCAAAAATCAAATGTCGCTCCTTTCCTTCCAAGACCTGCCATGTAACCAAACAGTGGTTTTCCACCACATATGAGGTTCAGTGTGCTCCGAAGAATTTGCAAAATACATTTTGGGGTCCAATTTCTCCTGCTATGCCTGTAAAAATGAAAATATTTGGTGCTAAAACAATTTTGTGGGAAAAAAACATTTTTTTTTCAGTTTAAATTATGTAAAATTCTGTGAAGCTCCTGTGAGTTCAAGGAGCTCATCACAAATCTAGATGAATTGCTTTATGGGTCTATTTTCCAGAATGGGATCACTTGTGGGGGAATTATGTTTGTTTAGTTACATCAAGGGCTTTCCAATACACATGACACTTGCAGACCATTCCATCAAAATCTGCACTCCAAAACATCTCTCCTTCCCTTTGAAAGCCCTGCTGTGCACCCAAACAGTATTTTTTTACCACATATGGGTATCAGCATACTCAGGAGCAATTGCCCAACAAATTTTGGGTCCAATTTCTCCTGTTTTTTTTTTTTTTAAATGAAAATGTTTGTTATTAAATAAAACATTTTTGTAGGAAAATCTAATTTTTCCATTTTCATGTTTCCGCATTGTAAAATTCTGTGAAGCACCTGTGGGTTCAAGGTGCTCACCACACAGCTAGATAGATTACTTGGGGGGTCTAGTTTCCAAAATGTGGTCACTTGTAAAGGAATTCAATTGTTTAGGTACATCAGGGTCTCTTCAAATACCACATGACACTCACAGTTAATTCCATCAAAATCTGCACTCCAAAACATTGCTCTTTCCCTTTCAAAGCCCTGCTGTGTGCCAAGACCATGTTTTTCAGCATATATGGGGTGTCTACATATTCAGGAGAAATTGCACAATTCATTTTGAATTTCATTTTCTCCTGTTGCCCTTGTGAAAATGAAAAATCGGGGCTAAAAAAACATTTTCTTTTTCTTTTTCATGGTTTAATGTTATAACATTCTGTGAAACACCTGGAGGTTCAAAATGCTCACCACACATCTAGATAAATTCCTTGGGGATTCTAGTTTCCAAAATGGGGTTTCTTATGGGAGGTTTCTACTGTGTAGGTTAACGATTTCAGCCAATTTTTCAGCTCAAAACCTTAATTGGGCTCCTTCTCTTCCAAGCTCTGCCGCTGCACAAAAAGTGTTTTTTCACCACTGTGAGACAGTGAGAGGGATCATATGCGAGGGCTGCTATGTGTCCCCCAGAATGTGCACTGTCACGTATTGAACCCGGTATGGAAGGTAGGATAGAAGGACGCTCCACCTGGGCCAGGTCTTGTAGGTTTTCCCGGAGGGAGACACGGGGTTAAATGCTAGGTTAGGAGACAGGGCGGGGTGCTCTGTGGAGAGCTTCGGACTGAGTTGAGGCAGAAGGGACTACTGAGCGGTCAGGTCCAGGGCGTGAGAGGCTGTGTGCTGTTACAACACGGCCTAACCCGGGAGCCCAATGCGCTCTTGACCAGAGAGAACTCTTAACCTGAAGGGACCGTCTTACTGCACGGGGACGTATGCATTGTACCCGGATGCGTCCCGGAACCCGGCGACTTGTGCCACTGCTGTGCTTCATCAATAAATCCAGGTACTGTATGAACTAATACCGGGCTCACAGCCGTTTGTCTTGCAATTCCGGCGCTACCTCACACCACATATGGGGTATCAGCAAACTAAGGAAAAGTTACATAACTATTTTTTTAGTCAAATTTCTCTTGATGTCCTTGTGACAATAAACACATTGGCTCTAAAATAACATGTCTGTAGGAAAAAAATCAAATTTTTCATTTTTGTGGTTTAATGTTTTAAGACTCTGTGAAGCACTTTGGCATTCAAAGTGCTCATCACATATCTAGATAAATTCCTTGGGGGTTTAGCTTCCAAAATGGTGTAACGTTTGGGGTTTTCCATTGTTTAAGAGCAGCAGACGATCTCAAACGTGATAGGAAGTCTGCTAACATTTACAGCCAATTTTTTTATTCAAAATGTCAATTGATGCTCCTTTTATGCCGTGTGCCCAAAAAGTAATTTTGTGGTCCAATTTCTCCAGTTACCCTTGTGAAAATGCAATATTTTGGCTAAAGGAACATTTTTTGTTGGAAAAAGTAAAATTTATTTTTTCCTTCCACATTGCTTTAGTTCCTGTGAAGCACCTGAAGGGTTGATAAACTTTTTGGGTGTGCTTTTGAACAGTATAAGGGGTGCAGTTTTCAGAATGGTATCACAAGTATTTTCTGTCATATAGGCCCCTCAAAGTAACTTCAAATGTGATATGGTTCCTAAAGTAGTGGCTTTGTAAATTTTGTTGGAAAAATTAGAAATTGCTGATAATTTTGAACCCTTCCAACTTTCTAAGAGAAAAAAACTTATAAAATATGCTTTTAAAGTAGTCATGTGAAAAATGTTATTTATTAACTATTTTGTGTGACATAACTCTCTAGTTTAACTGAATAAAAGCTCAAAGTTTGAGAATTGCAAAATGTTTGCCAAATTTTCATTTTTTTTCACAAATAAATGCCTAGAGTATCATCCTAAATTTACCACTACCATAAAGTCAAATAAGTAACAAAGAAAACAATCTTGGAATCCTTGGGATCCATTGAAGCTTTCCAGAATTATAGCCTCATAAATTGACACTGGTCAGAATTGCAAAAATTGGCCTGGTCATTAAGGTGAAAACAGGCTGGGTGGTAGAGGAGTTAACATCAGCCAAAAAAGAAAATGGGTAAAGGATTGGGAATCCCCTTTTGCAAGTATCACCACTTGTAAATGCTTTTTGTAGCCAGGTAAGATTCTTTCAATTCTTGTTTGAAAGATTTCTATACATCCTTCCTTGGAAAAGTCTTCCAGTTCTGTGCGATTCCTTGTTCATTTTGCATGCATTGGCTCTTTTGAGGTCTATCTAGTTTAGATTTTCAATTATGTTCAGATCAGGGAAATGTGAAGGCCACTGTAAAACGTTTAGCATGTACTTTTTGAGGGACTCTACTGTGGATTTTGATGTTTGTATATTGCATTTTTGATTATTAGAAGCGATCCTATTTTCAAATTCATCTTTTTTACAAATCGTTGATCTGCTCACAGGGGGAAAGCGGGCAGGAGTGGGCCCACTGGGTTTTATAACTTTGCTGCCTTAAGGAGCTAACCTGGCTAAGTCACCTGGTATGGTTGCCACCAAGTGCTACCCCAGCCAGGTATGCATGTCACAGCTGTACAGCTGTCACCAGAGATCAGTCCCTACTGACAAGGAAATGCAGTCTCTGGATAGATATGGCTGGAGAGTCTGGTATAGGCTGTGGTGGACAGGTACAGACAGAGGCAGTGTGTGGCAGGCTGGTGCAGGCAGGGGTAGGCAGACAAATGCAGGTTGTAGTAGACCTATGCAGGGAGGTGTAGGCTGTTACAGATAGGTGCAGGCTATAGCAGACCAATACAGTCAGAATTTGCAGGGTTTAGAATGAGACACACATTAGTGGAAGACCCCGGTGTAAAGCACAGGGTTCAAGGTACAAAGAATTTGGATGGGGAGCCTGAGTACTAAGAACATCTCAAAGGAATGACCACATTGTTCAGGCACCTCCCAGTGGGTGGAGATGCTTTAAATACACTGAGCTTCTCGGCAATAGGCCGAGAATCATTTCCAGGTATCAGAGCATACTGGCCTTTTAAATTTCACAAGAGTGTGGTACGCACCGCCTAAGCATGCTCTCAGGAATCCTGGACAGAAGACACAGGCCCTGGGAGCTAGGAGAAACAGTCAGGGACCCCGGGCAGGGAGAGCATGCCACGTGGAGACTGGGACTGCGGCACCGTGTGTAACCATGGTGATATGTTTGCATCAAGAAATTGTTGAAATGTCAAATGTTCCAGGGGCCACTGACTGCCATATAATCCTAAAGCATAACTAATCCACCCCCATGCCTAATGGTTGCTTAATGGTTGGTGAAATATAATTTTTATGAAATTATGTGCCCTTTTTTCTCCACACATACCTTTGATCATTGTGGAGAAAGATTTTTAGCCTATTAAAGCATCCGTCTATTTTGGACATTCTTTTGCATAATTCTGATGCTGAATTTTATGATGAGGATGAAAGAGAGCTTTCCTCCTGATAAATCTTTAAAAAAGGCCATATTTGTGTAAGTGTCTCTGAACAGTAAAACAATATACCACAACTGAGAATTTGCTGAATCTTCCTAAAGTTCTTTTGCACTCAAGTAGGGGATCTGATATGCCTCTCTAGCAACCCTACAAGAAGCTCTCACTGAAATTTTGCTTTATCTTCTAGACCTTCTCTTAACTTTCACTATTCCTGTTAACTGCAAATTCATAAGTACATTGCTAAGACTGGCTTCACATTAGCGTATGTCAGCGCATCATATGTTGTGGATATTTGTTTTTAAATCCGCAAGCGTATTGTGCCCCTATCTTTAATGTGGTGTTCATACGCAGGGACATGCTGTGGCGTCAGTATGTCTGCGTATGCGTTCCCTTGGGTGGATTTTCCGAGCCCGGTGAGCGCAAGATCTTGCATTTTTTTTAAGGTTGAAAAAATGTGCAAGCCTCCGCATGCATACGCTTGTGTATAAACAATGCATTGATCTCTATGGGTACGCATTCATACGCAAGGGCTTGTGGATGGCTGCGTTTGATATGCATGTGTACAAGTCTGTGCGCATGCCCAGGAAGAAATTTTCAGTCACTCCCATTGCCCACCCATATCCCAGCTCCCAAATCCAAGCTATATAAAGTGTGCTTTTAGCCATAGCAGGTTCAACACTCTGGATTTCGACCTGCTGGATTGCGACCTGCTGGATCTCAAACTACATTACACACTGGTAAAGAATACATGCTGGTTTATTTTCCTTTTATTTATTATTTTTTTTTTTTTACTGATTGAGTTCGACTGGCTTTTGAGCACATTGTATTGTCCCACTTGGCTCACAACGTTTTTTTTTTTTGGTTCTTAATTAATTTTGTTTTAACATTGAGCCACCACAGTTGCAAGTCTTTGTATAGTGTTGTTCATAACAATTTTATTTTTTCATTTTTAATGTCATTGCAGCCTGCACTTTGGAAATTGTTTAATGTATTGTGTTGATGGGGTTCGGTGTAGGCACTGTATTTTGTGTCCATATCATTGCAGCCTGTATACTGTCATCCACTGCATTGTGTACTGACGTTCTGTGGGCCATGGTTTTTCTTGGCTTTAATTGCCTGTACTCTGTGTGTCATGCAGTGTATTGTGTCCTGTTCTTTCCTGGCCATAGTGTACATTTATTCTCACATTGCAGCCTGTGCTGTCTCCTAAGGTGCAATGTGTATTGTGGTTTTGTGTAAGCTATGGTTTGTTCACTGTATGTCATTGCAACCTGTATTCTGTGTCATGCACTGCATTCTTTGTGCCGGTGCAGCACTATGGACTGCTTGTGTTTTGTTTTGTTTTTCCAATTTTTGTGTTGTTGTTGTCACTGTTGTAGCACTGGACACTTCCATAGTCCTCTGCTGTTCCTGTGGTCCTGGTGGTGTGTGGTGGTCGTGGTGTTGCTTGTGTCCTTTGAAAGACAGTTTCATCTCTGAAATTTCGTAAGTGTTATGAAAGTTTGTTAAAAAATGACATTTGTTTTCTCCCCTCAGTAGGTACCCTTCCACTTTACCATTGCACTTTGCAGTCTGACATAGTCACACGGGAGTCTCCAGTGTGATTATGTCATGCTACACAGTGCAATGTTACACTCCTAATGTTCAAATTAGTTTTTTTTCCTTGAGTAGGTAGTATGACACTTTGATTTTGGACTGTGCCTTCTCACAATGTGACACTGAAAAGATGCAGTGTTGCAATGTCAAGATGCACAGTTCTCTTTGTCACTGTTGTACCACTGGACACTTGTAAAATGTAAAATTTCTTCCCTTTAATTTGGTCCCATGTGTTGTTTTTGACTCCATTGTCTCAGGGCCTTCATCCGTCTATGACCTTGTAGGTGTTTGGTCTAAAATTGTCCACTGGTGGTGGTCTCTGTTCCCGTAGGCTTCTTGTACTGCTGCTGCTTGTGTGTGGTGCTGTTGCTGTGTTGTCCTGCTGGTATGCTGTGCTATACACAGTGTTATCATACCAAACTAGTAAGTTTTATAACCGTGCTTTCAACCATCAATTGTTTATTCCTTGAATAGGTACCTAAACAGTTAGCTATTCCACTTTGCATTCTCGCATTGCCACACTACAGTACCCTGTCTGACAATGTCACAATACGCAGTTCTGTATGACACTAGATATTTGAGTGTTTGTTATGTCTTCCTAATTGTAACTAGTTAAATTCTTTCTCTTTTTTTTCCCCATTCTATCAGTTCCTTAATCTGGTATCTGGCCAACGTTGTCAGGCTGTGCTCTAGCTGCTGCCGCTGCTGTGGTTGTCTGCTTCTGCTGTCCTTGCTGCTGTTTGAAACATGCCCTCTGAAAGTGATGATGTGCCCCCTCAACAGTGTGCCCTTGATGCTGAAGAAGTAAGGATATAACTTACATTTTTCCATGGCTATGTCTTTCATTAATGACAAACTAAAATGTAAATTGTATGTTATAGTTTAAGGACACTTCCAGTGATGGAGAGTTGGCGGACTTGAGTGACAATGATTCTTCCAGGGTCGTCGTGATCAAAGTCCTGAAAACGAAAGAGCAAATGTGTTTGGTTAGGTTCAACTATATTAACCTTTCCAGGTGATAGTAATATTTTTAATTTTTTTTTTTACATTTTTGTAGGTTCCACAATGTGCAGGAGGTAAACCCTTTATTGACAATGATCGACTCATTCCGATGATCCAAGAACGAGTTTCATTGTGGGACACCCGCGTCCGTTGTCATTCGGACTCAATAGTGATTTGACGACTCTGGGATGAAGGGACAGATCGATTTTGCCTGGGAACGTGCCACCACTAAAGAGAGAAAAGGTTTTGGTAAGATTGAGAATGTAAAGTGTTTGACTACATTAACTTGTCTTATAATTTTTTTCTTTTTATTTTGCCTTTTTAGTGAAGAGATTAAGAGTTCGGTGGCGCTCTATGAAAGATCAGTTAAATAAAGATCTGAGGGAAGAGCAGCGAGATCGGAGTGGATGTACCTCGAGCTTGAGGCAGTACATCTATCATCACCAACTGTCTTGCCTGAGGTCAGCAGTTGGTCATTGAGTGTAAGTATTTTTATTTTCTAAACAAATTTTTGTTATTTAAAAACTGTTAGGACAAGACTTTTTTAACTTTTTTTTCATGATGGATCAAATTATTACACAAAGATTATTTTCTTCTAATTTTTTACATTTTATTTTTTCATTATAATTTTTCAGTTGTCATTTTCAAGTTTTTATTACAATTTTTTGGCTTAATCCTTTAACTTGTATTTTTTTGCTTTATGTAAAAAAAAAAATTGAAATTAATTTTAATCTTCTATTTTTGGTATTACATTGGTCAGTTGTATTTAACATTGTTTATCTTTTGTTCCTTGTAACAAATTAACATTTTCAATTTTTTTGCCCACAGATTGAGAATGCAGTTTACAACCTTTCTCTAAAGTTTCTTTTGTTTTTACTTCCTACAGCGCTTGGAGCGCAACACTGCCGAACCCGCAGCCGCCTCTGTACCATCTGATCCACTTCAAGGCGCCACCGAACACAATTCACAGTCAAGAACCAGTGAGGTAAGCAACCGGTCAGGTATTGCAGCCTGGATCTCAGGTAGCCGACACTGTAGGTTATCCCAGGCCTCTACTATTGGTTTTGTGGGTACTTCACGCCAGCGACAGAGAGCCTGGGATAGGTCAGTCATGCCTGAGTTTATTCACTTAAGCTCAGACTTCCAGGAAGGTATGAGTGCGCTTGGTCAACGCGTTGAAAAAGGGTTTACTATATGAGCACTCTTTTCAGCGAAGTTAACAGACGCCTTGATCGCATGGAAGCCGATCTTCAGAGATCAGCACGACATTTTTTTTCATGTATGGAGCAGAGAGTGACGGATAACCTAACACCTGATTTCCAGCTTCATGTCATGACTGCCTGTCAGGGTGCTTTCAGAGAGGCAATGCAACAACAACACCACAACAACAACAGCAGCCTTACCAGACACAGCAACCCGGCTATTACAACCAGCCGCAGATGAGATTACTAATAACACAACCAGGCCCAACGCAGACTCATTGGTAGGCTACAACAGTACCACTGCAGACAACTTCAGCCACAGTACATAGAAGCCAAGAAGTTAGTTTGAGCAACAACCATTATGCCTCCACCACCGCCAATGGACATCACACCAGTGGTGTCAAGTTATACGCACTGCAGACTGCGGCGTCACTGAGGCACCACGGTAGTGGCACATTAGAAGCAACTCAACACCAACACCATGCAGCCTTGAGGATGAGTAGTACTGATGATTTAGACACTTCAAACATCACAGGGACACCACAACAGACACGAGTAACCACTTCCTCCATAACAACACCGCAACACCAACTTAGAGCTGGAAGCACCATTATTTCACATCAGCATGGCGAGAGTAGCACCATGTGTACACAGCAGAGTAATATTGCTTCTGCCACCCACCACCAACAGCTACCTGAAACCAGCACGCCAATGCGGCAATTAAAAGGAAAGCATGACAAGAATGCCAAGAACCCAGCATCCAAGAA
This sequence comes from Allobates femoralis, assembly GCA_033576535.1. Taxonomy (NCBI): domain Eukaryota; kingdom Metazoa; phylum Chordata; class Amphibia; order Anura; family Aromobatidae; genus Allobates; species Allobates femoralis. Next base: position 377,850,792 of record JARQOC010000002.1, read on the forward strand.
AAAAGAACTTTCAGTACCAGACAATCAAGCCACCTCTGCACAGCAGCCTATTGCAATACAGGCTTCCAAAAAAGTGGGTTGTCCAAAGAAAGTGAAGGAACCAGCAGCACTGTTAGCACCCACACCGTCCCCAGCAAATGTGTCTCTATTATCTAATGTGTCTCCACCGTCTGCTGTTTCTGTGCCTTCTAATATCTCCTTAATGTCAAACGTTTCTTTCAATTCACATGTACCTTCCAGCTTTTTGGTAGCCAGAGTGTATCCTCTTCCCCCACAGTTGTGTGTACTGCATTACCGTTTAGTTTGCTAGTGGCTCCAACTTTTAGTTCCATGCCTGAAATGAATCCTAGCATAAAGGACTCAATATTTAAGTATATTTCGCCACCTGTAAGTGCTTCTGTAGTGGCTCCAATCCAAACTTCTACTCTTCACATCCCCCCAATGTTCATGGTGTCTCCCCAAATGTAAACACGACCAGCAGGATCACCACCACCACCATCACCACCTACACCCATCTATAAGTTTACAAGTTTTGACTCATTTATTTAATAAAATTGTTATGTTTTTCATTAAAAATGTGTGGTTTAGTGTGTCTTAAGCTCACCAGTTAAGTTGAACATGTAATGTTATGTATGGTAGATAGTTTTCACAGACATTGCCTTTCATTCCTATTGCCCAGGCAAATGTAGGTTTCCAGTACTGGGCACTAGTAATAAAAAGACCAAAAGGCGAACCTTTATTTACACTGAATCAGCAATGTAGTCTGTAAACTTGGTTGTTTACGATTATTGATTGACATTTCAAGGTGTGTTAAAAACCACAAAATCATCCTAATTAATAAGGTTTTTTTTTTTGCTAGGGGAAACTAAGGTGTGGATAACTTACTTTCATTACAGTTGACCAAACAACAGTCTGATTACAGTCTTGGTCAATGGTAATGAAAGAAACAAAATGTCTATCACACACAAACAACAAGTAGTGTGTGCACTACACTGCTATTGCCCCTAAAATAACAACTAATCTATTAGCTTTACATTTAACGGTGTTGATTTACTTTAGTAATTAATTCTTTGGCTTGTGTACCTTGATTCCTGAACAAGAATCTATTAGTCCTAAAAGCAACACCTTTTGCCACACACCACTTCAATATGTGTGTACACAAGACATTAAAAAAGGGAAGACAACATTCGTAGCTTTAAACTGTTTAATGAACTTAAACCAACTTCACTAAACTACTTTTGATCCAGAGAAAGGTAAAAAAAATTCCAAAATCCAAAGATTGCCAATTTAGGATGTTGGATTAAAAAAAAATTGTTCCTAGACTCTTCCTTTTTGGTCGATACATATCCTGGATCAAAATCGTGGCCAAATTGAATAGAAAACAATAGACATAGAACATTTCAGTTCAACTATAGTAAGTTCAATACATTAACAACAGAACACTCTAGATTTACAATGACAATACAAAAATCAGCAAACCAATAAATTAACATAATTAACAGAAACATAACTATTGTTTTTGCTAACACATATCGATGTCAAACTACAGGCACCAACTTTACTCCAAAAACATTACGGTATTCACAGAAGTAATTTAAGCACATGCATATCACAACTTAGGAGAGTTTAAAGAAAATGGATTTCTGGGCTAAAAAGCTTTATTAATCCAACAACAATCAAGGAAATAGAATCATGCAATTATCAAAAATTCTAAGGCGGCCATCACACGCTTCAATGTTGAGAGCGATATTGTTAGCGATCACATGCACGCGCGATCGCTAACAATATGCTCACATCGTTGGTGAGCTGTCACACAGACAGACTCACCAGCGATGTGGAGCAGCGAGATCGCTGGTAACTATGGTACACATCGGGTTACTAGGCGCCGCGCGGCACTTAGCAACCCAACGTTTACCATAGATACCATCTCCCAGCATAGGCTCTGCCGCTGGGAGATCGTTCATCGTGGTGTCACACACCACGATGAGGCAGATTGATCAAGCGATTATCGCTTGATATGAGCTCCGGCTCACAAATCTGCGATCTAACAATCAAGCGATTTTACAGTGTAAAATCGCTTTATTACACGCAGCGATGCACAAACGATATCGCTTAAGCGATCAAAAAGCAGATCGCTTAAGCGATATCGTGCAGGAAATTGATGCGTGTGACGCCGCCTAAGTCACATATTTGCAAATACTTAGTAGGAACAATAGATAAACATATTTACACCTTTTTCGTCCTACCAGGAAAGACTTCCATTTTCAGAAACATAGTAAGATGCAAAATTGTCCCTCATTTGGCAGACTTCAACAGTTGTCCTCAAGGTGTGCTCTTGGAATTCCTGCAAGTCAATTGGAATAGCTTCATCGAGGTCAAAGCGGTGTCGTTCTCTTACTAGGATGAAATTGCGCAGAACAAGGCATGCTTTCACCACTCACAGGGATTTTCTCAGTTTTCAATTTGATGGCAGTTCCTAAAATACGCCATTTCTTGGCCACAATCCAAATGCACACTCCACTGTGCATTTTGCCCATGTGAGTCTGTAATTGAAAATACTTTTAGTCCGAGTTAAGTCACGGCTAGAGTAGGGCTTGATGAGGTTGCCACACATTTGAAATGCCTCGTCACCAATAACAACAAAAGGCATTGGTGGTTCATCAGTGTTTGGCAGGGGTCATGGCGGTGGAAAGTTTAAATTGTTGCCATACAATTTTGGGCCCATGTCCAGAGTCTTTTGAAACTTTGGGAGTCATTTGAACATCCAAAGGAGCCTACATCCACAGCAAGAAAATTACAGTCTGTGTCTGCAATTGCCATCAGTACTATCAAAGTATTTTTTGTAGTTATAATACTGGATCCCTTCCAGCCGGCTTCAGGATCCGAATATTTTTGCTGTCCACGGCCCCCAAACAGTTTGGAAATTGGCAAATCTCCAGGAATCTTGCAGCATTTTCCAGCCAGAGTTGAGTCGTGGGATGAGGAAGGAATTGTTCTCGAAGATCTTCACAGATGGATGGCAAGTCTCTTCAACAATCCCAGACAGCGTCGACAATCCAATCTAGCACTGGAAATGCAGAGAAGTAACGTCTCTCTGGTCTCCAGGAATCTGACAAATAGAAAGGGAAAATCAATAATTTTATTTTTTAAATAAATACATGATACTCACACATATTCACAGGTGTTTCTTTTTAAAAATATACGTACCGCAGGGTCACCAAAATCTGTTCCTCCGCAGGAATTGCTCGACTAAGCTGGATGACCTTCCTGGTGATCGATCATCGGACACGTCACAGCAATCATCAAAGCTGTCTTCGAACATCCTGGTGTAGTCGTGGAACTCTCTGGTTTCTCTCGAAGTTCGCTGTACAATGAGTGGTACGCTCTGCGGATATCTGGACCTTCCATGATGGGGTGTAGCCAGAAACAACAACGTCTTCTTCTACATCTTTCTCTTCGATGATCTTCTTCACACGCCACAGCAAAACAAAAAGCCATTTTCAACGATAAATCCAGGTTCACATAGAAGCTCTCCATGTGAGTCTATCTTGCGTCTGGAAATATCAGCAAAAGAAGAGTTTTTCCTCTGGGCAGGTCTATTTATAGATCTGCCCTTAAGCCACGCCCTATGGAAGTGATCTGTCATTAAAATACAAGAAAAGGCCAAAAACGCACTTAAGAATTATTGAACGCATGCGCACAAAAAACACAAACGCAAGCACTTGTTCCAACATTAAGTCAGAGATTTGCGTTGACTATGGACTCCACACAGGATTATCTAACTCTTTGCCAGGAGACTTTATCAAGAAATTTGATGCCTTGTTCGCTGGGGGAAATATCTTGATTTCTGGATCCCTGGAGATTAAAAAAGCTTTCAGTGCTCTTGAAAAGGTACTATTACAACACCTCCAAGTTTGGTGGGATCACGCTATCTTGTCTAAATATGTATCACGTAAAATGATCCCAAGGGGACTAAGGTTCAAAAAGGTGGCCACCACACAGTTCGTGGAGGATTTCACCATACAATGGAATGAAATATTAACAGAATGCTCCTTAAAACTAATCAACCTAATCCTGATGGAGGAAGAGAAAAAGTTGGACAAATTGGAGGAGGACATACAAAATCTACAGGATGAGGCAGATAAATTCATCGAACAGACAGCATATGAGTCACTTTATGATACCATGCATAAACAAATCGACGACCTGGAAAAAACTATTATAGAAACTAAGAGGTCCAAGTACACCAGAGATTTGAAGGATTATGAAAGAGGCACAGTCTATGCATGGAAAAATCACACTCCACAAAAACCAAGCATTCCCCATACACCTTATGCTCCACGGACACCGAATGCTCCTAAAGGCCAGCCGGCTCCACCACGACCTAGACCAGTACTGCATAAACCCTCGAGAAAGGGTAATTGCAGTGTTTGTTTTTCTTCCCCGATAAATACATCGAAAGGCTTTGATGATTCATTAGAATCAGAGCCGGAGTCCAGTGGGGCCCCTTCTGGAAGAACCTACAACACCAGAGCTACCACCCAACATGCCCAAAAGAAAACAGTGAATGAGACCGCGTAGGAGGCGGTCCAGGAGAGGACATAAGGAGAGCCCAGAACAGAAAGTAAGTGACACCGTGAATAACTTTTCTGTCATAAATATATCTGCATGTACGTTATCTGAAACACAGATCAAAGTTCTGGAGAAGGGATTTAATTTTGTCCTTAGTAAAAAGGCGAGCCTCTATCAAACCACTAAAGATTTGAATAGATTCACCAGGACTTTGACTGTGAAAAGAAACTTTCATGAAGAGAATTCCGGATTGGAATCTAACGACTTTGCCAATGCTGATTTTCCTGAGGATAAGATTGACTGTTTTCTTCTCCATTTAAGGGCCTGTCACACGCGTCAATGTCGTCAGTGAGATGATCACTGACGACATTGACGGCTGATCGCTGGTGAGCTGTCACACAGACAGACTCACCAGCGATCAATTGACCAGAAACATCGTGGAAACGATTTAAATATCGTTTCCACGATGTCTTGCTCCCGCTGCCAGCCTGCTGGAAGCGGGAGCAGGCTGGTCTCCAAGGTAAACTGCGGGTACCCGACGTGTACCTAGTTACCAGCCTCCTCCGCTCACCGGCTGGTATCTAAGGTACACAGCGGGTAACTAGGGACCCTAGTTACCCGCTGTGTACCTTAGATACCAGCCGGTGAGCGGAGGAGGCTGGTAACTAAGGTACACGTCGGGTATCTAGGCAGCGCGCGCTGCCTAGATACCCGCAGTTTACCTTAGTTACCAGCTCCCAGCGCTTGTGAGAGGCGCTGGGAGCTGGAATATCGCTACTCCCGGTGTCACACGCAGCGATGCTGCGTGTACACCGGGCGACAATCGCCAGGTTTTAGAGCAGGTTCTAAAACCTGGCGATCATCAACCAGCGATTTATCGCTGGTTGATTCAGTATGTCACACGCGTCAATATCGCTGCAACGTCACGTGCAGCCGATATCGTGCAGGCGATATTGACGCGTGTGACAGGCCCTTTAGAGTTGAAAGATGTTGTTGTCACTAAGAGTTTGATGGGTATAAACAGTATTGATGAAGTGGAGGTATGTAGATTAAATAAAAGCAATGCATCTAAGTTTATGACCCCTAAACCTGATTACTATCCATTGGCCTCGAGAGTGCCTGCCATGGAAGCGTTTCAGATGACCATGGAAAGAGATTCCGTGGTTTAATCAACTCTGACTATCAGGTTGCTAGTAATTTAACTAGGAATGAGAGAACAGCATAATGGGAACTCAAACAAAATATCAATATAGTGTAAAATCATCAGATAAGGGGGGTGGGGGGTCGATATGGATTCTGGATTGTATAAACATCAGATTCTGACTATGTTATCCGACACGGCCACCTACCGCCCACTGTCTTTCGATCCTACTGGTGCTTTTTTGTCTGAGCTCGGTAAATTATTGGAGGAAGGGCATGTGTTGGGATCTTTTTAACATTAAAACTAAGGAATTTCTATTTGTTGAGAACCCGAAAATACCTATCTTCCATGCCCTCCCTAAAACTCACAAGTCTGCGTTTCCTCCCCCTCTGAGACCTATCGTGGTGGGAATAGGTTCCCTCCATGAGAGACTCCCAGAATCGGTTGATAACAAATTACAAATTCTTATGGAGGACATACCTGGGAAAATCAAAGAAACTAAGCATCTTTTACAATCTATTGAAAAGATAACATGGACCGAGGAATCGATCTGGGTAACCTGTGACGTTGTCCAGCTCTATTCCTCAATCCCTCATGAAAGAGCATTATGGGTTATCGAACAGATCCTGAGACAGACAAGTGTCTTTGAGGATAATGTGAAGGAATTTTTGTTGATGAGTCTCCAATATCTTTTGAAAAGTAACTTATTTGTGTTCAATGGGCAGTTCTATATCCAGCAATGCGGTTGTCTGATGTGGGGTGAAATTCTCGCCCTCATTGGCCAATCTCTACATGCATAAATGGGAGGAGGAGTTTGAATACTCAGATAAGGCTATGTTCACACAACACATTCGGTGGTACGGGAGGTTCATTGATGACATTGACCTTATTTGGACGGTGCCGTCAAGGGGTCCTCCCGTCCCCAACCCCACTGAGTTGCTACGACATTTTAACACCAATTCTTACAACCAGAACTTCACTATGGAAGTTCACAAGAATGAGGCTCCTTTTCTTGATCTCTATCTGATGGGGTTGCAGCACCACTGGCAGGATTCATTCTAAATTGTATAGGTAGAGTGTCAGCGGAAACTTGCTCTTACGGTCTGACAGCTGTCACCCCTTTCATGTAGGAAAGAATCTGTCAGTGGGTTAGATAATTCGCGCTAGAAGGAACTGCATGTTGTGTCCCTGCGGCACGGCGCCTCCACTTCACGCTCTACTGTCCCCCCTGCCCGCTTACCTATCGCTCCATCACTGGCCCTGGTCAGGGGATTCAGGGTTCCAGCCGGCAGGCGGCGGCCCCAGGGCTCCAGAGTGCATCGCCGCTTGTCAAGCGGCCAGGGTTCGGCTTCCACGCTGCTGCATCATCCTCCTGGGGCTCCTGCTGCCTCACTTCCTTCCTGAGCTTTCAGTAGGGGGTGGGCGCGTGCTCTCAGCCACTCTTAAAGGGTCAGGGTTCCAGTCTGCCCTGCCCTGCCTCTCAGCCAATCACTGAGAGGCAGCGGGGATATAAGGTCCTCATTCACTTCTGGACATTGCCTGGGCAACTTCTACCTTCTTGAAGTTGCTAGTCCAGGTCTTGTTAAGGTTCTCCTGTTGTGTGCTTTTCCTTACCCTTGTTTTGTTCTCTTGCTGTTGGATACCTCCGTGCCTGTTACCTGCTGCCCTCTGTGTTTCCTGGTTTCCCAAAGGACCCCATTCTGCACCTCCGTGTCTCCCTGCTGTCGGTTTTTTCCCTTGGGTCGGTTCAACACGGGTGTCCATCTCTCTCGGGCCCCCCTTAGCCTTGTCCAGAAGAAATCCCTGTATAGGGGTCACTCTTGCTGGACTCCTTTGGAGGTGTTTCCAGTGAGGTGGCCCTGTGGCCTTCCCTTGGGGTGTTTTGCCCACTGCTGTTGTTGTGTGCAAATAAATCTTTGAAAATTACCTTCCTTGTCTGGTTCTCTCACTCATACTGGTATCAGCATCCGCATTGCCTGCGGTCCAGTGGGTCCTCACATCAGATCCGTCTGTAGAGCGTGACAGATAAGCCGATTACCGTACTTTTGCCCCCAAAACCTGGGAAAACCTATTGATTTATGTATAAGCCGAGGGTGGACCCCAGCACAGGTATACAGCCCCCAGCAGTGTGGTATACAGCAGCCCCAGAGGTATATACAGCAGCCCCAGTGGTAGTATACAGCAGCAGCCCCAGTGGTATATACAGCAGCAGCCCCCGTGGTATATACAGCAGCAGTCCCAGTAGTTAGTATACAGCAGCCCCAGAGGTATATACAGCAGCCCCAGTGGTAGTATACAGCAGCAGCCCCAGTGGTATATAAAGCAGCAGCCCCAGTGGTATATACAGCAGCAGCCCCAGTAGTTAGTATACAGCAGCCCCAGAGGTATATACAGCAGCCCCAGTGGTAGTATACAGCAGCAGCCCCAGTGGTATATACAGCAGCAGCCCCAGTAGTTAGTATACAGCAGCCCCAGAGGTATATACAGCAGCCCCAGTGGTAGTATATAGCAGCAGCCCCAGTGGTATATACAGCAGCAGCCCCAGTGGTATATACAGCAGCAGCCCCAGTAGTTAGTATACAGCAACCCCAGAGGTATATACAGCAGCCCCAGTGGTAGTATACAGCAGCAGCCCAAGTGGTATATACAGCAGCAGCCCCAGTGGTATATACAGCAGCAGCCCCAGTAGTTAGTATACAGCAGCCGCAGAGGTATATACAGCAGCCCCAGTGGTAGTATACAGCAGCAGCCCCCGTGGTATATACAGCAGCAGCCCCAGTAGTTAGTATACAGCAGCCCCAGAGGTATATACAGCAGCCCCAGTGGTAGTATACAGCAGCCCCAGTGGTATATACAGCAGCAGCCCCAGTGGTATATACAGCAGCAGCCCCAATAGTTAGTATACAGCAGTCCCAGAGGTATATACAGCAGCCCCAGTGATAGTATACAGCAGCAGCCCCAGTGGCATATACAGCAGCAGCCCCAGTGGTATATACAGCAGCAGCCCCAGTAGTTAGTATACAGCAGCCCCAGAGGTATATACAGCAGCCCCAGTGGTACTATATAGCAGCAGCCCCAGTGGTATATACAGCAGCAGCCCCAGTGGTATATACAGCAGCAGCCCCAGTGGTATATACAGCAGCAGCCCCAGTGGTATATACAGCAGCAGCCCCAGTAGTTAGTATAACAGCAACCCCAGAGGTATATACAGCAGCCCCAGTGGTAGTATACAGCAGCAGCCCCAGTGGTATATACAGCAGCAGCCCCAGTGGTATATACAGCAGCAGCCCCAGTAGTTAGTATACAGCATCCCCAGAGGTATATACAGCAGCCCCAGTGGTAGTATACAGCAGCAGCCGCAGTGGTATATACAGCAGCAGCCCCAGTGGTATATACAGCAGCAGCCCCAGTAGTTAGTATACAGCAGCCCCAGAGGTATATACAGCAGCCCCAGTGGTAGTATACAGCAGCAGCCCCAGTGGTATATACAGCAGCAGCCCCAGTGGTATATACAGCAGCAGCCCCAGTAGTTAGTATACAGCAGCCCCAGAGGTATATACAGCAGCCCCAGTGGTAGTATATAGCAGCAGCCCCAGTGGTATATACAGCAGCAGCCCCAGTGGTATATACAGCAGCAGCCCCAGTGGTATATACAGCAGCAGCCTCAGTAGTTAGTATACAGCAACCCCAGAGGTATATACAGCAGCCCCAGTGGTAGTATACAGCAGCAGCCCCAGTGGTATATACAGCAGCAGCCCCAGTGGTATATACAGCAGCAGCCCCAGTAGTTAGTATACAGCAGCCCCAGAGGTATATACAGCAGCCCCAGTGGTAGTATACAGCAGCAGCCCCAGTGGTATATACAGCAGCAGCCCCAGTAGTTAGTATACAGCAGCCCCAGAGGTATATACAGCAGCCCCAGTAGTAGTATACAGCAGCAGCCCCAGTGGTATATACAGCAGCAGCCCCAATGGTATATACAGCAGCAGCCCCAGTAGTTAGTATACAGCAGCCCCAGAGGTATATACAGCAGCCCCAGTGGTATTATACAGCAGCCCCAGTGGTATATACAGCAGCAGCCCCAGTAGTTAGTATACAGCAGCCCCAGAGGTATATACAGCAGACCCAGTGGTAGTATACAGCAGCCCCAGTGGTATTTACAGCCCCAGTGGTAGTATACAGCAGCCCCAGTGGTATATAAAGCCCCAGTGGTAGTATACAGCAGCCCCAGTGGTATATACAGCCCCAGTGGTAGTATACAGCCCCCCCATCAGTATACAGCAGCCCCAGAGGTATATACAGCCCCTGTGGTAGTATACACGCAGCCCCAGTGGTATATGCAGCCCCAGTGGTAGTATACAGCCCCCCATCAGTATACAGCAGCCCCAGAGGTATATACAGCCCCAGTGGTAGTATACAAGCAGCCCCAGTGGTATATACAGCCCCAGTGGTAGTATACAGCCCCCCATCAGTATACAGCAGCCCCAGAGGTATATACAGCCCCAGTGGTAGTATACACGCAGCCCCAGTGGTATATACAGCCCCAGTGGTAGTATACAGCCCCCCATCAGTATACAGCAGCCCCAGAGGTATATACAGCCCCAGTGGTAGTATACACGCAGCCCCAGTGGTATATACAGCCCCAGTGGTAGTATACAGCCCCCCCATCAGTATACAGCAGCCCCAGAGGTATATACAGCCCCAGTGGTAGTATACACGCAGCCCCAGTGGTAAATACAGCCCCAGTGGTAGTATACAGGCCCCCCCCGCCTTGTGCACAAACCTGTAAAGGAAGAGATTAGTATACTTATCACTGTCCCGCTGCTGCTGTCCCGCCGCCGCCATCACGCTCCTCCATCTTCTTCCGGTTTCCTCCTTGGTCGCGCAGACATTGACGTCATTGCCTGCGCCGACCGGAGGAAGCCGGAAGCAGACGGAAGAAGACGGAGGACCGCGATGACGGCGGCGGGACAGCGGCAGCGGGACAGTGATAAGTATACTAATCTCTTCCTTTACAGGTTTGTGCACAAGGCAGGGGGGCCTGTATACTGATGGGGGCGGGCCTGTATACTGTATACACTGTGAGGGGGGACTTTTCAGCCCAATTTTTGGGCTGAAAAACTCGGCTTATACGCGAGTATATACGGTATATAAAAAGAAAGGGACCACAACCATTATATTTTGCAACGGGAACAGGAGAAAAATTTAGCAATTTAGGAATTCAATGTCATATGTGGGTTTATATTGTTGTGTTTATTGAGTAGCAGGTAGATATTATACACATGGCTTCTATGTAATTTAATGGGCTCAGTGCAATATATTTGGTGTAGTGGTTCCTTCTTCTGCACACTACTGATGTATTAACTACACCGACACCTATAGAGTTAAAAAGTTTCTTCACTGATGTTTAATGATCATACAGATGTTCCTAGTTTTAATGATTTTATCAGTGTATATAAGTGTTGGTTTCTATAACATGCAACGACTAAGGAGAATGACTCCAAAACGCGTCTAGTTACCCCATCTAGGGGCATCTGTAATGATTTTATTGGATAAATAATACAGAAGCTTTCCATATGATGGCACCAGAGAAACCCTCTTTTCGTTTATCTTGATCGTGAGCATGTCAGCCACTTCTCTTGTAGCCAAGGAAGTTCAGTGAGTATCAGGTGGTGGAGCGTATATTCACATTACTGATCTTCTTCACACGCCACAGCAAAAGAAAAAGCCATTTTCAGCGATAAATCCAGGTTCACATAGAAGCTCTCCATGTGGAGATCCATCTTGCGTATGGAAACAGCAGCGAAAGAAGATTTTTTCCTCTGGGCAGGGTCTATTTATAGATGTGCCCTTAAGCCACGCCCTATGGACGTGATCTGTCATTAAAATACAAGAAAAGGCCAAAAACGCACTTAAGAATTTTTGAAGGCATGCGCACAAAAAACGCAAATGCAAGGACAAACGCATCCATACCCATGTATACGCTGCATTTTTTTAAAGACTTCCGGATGATTCTGCAGACACTATATGCTGCATATGCATGTGTTTACATGCGTTTTTACATGCGTATACGCAAATGCAACATATGCAGCATTCACAAATGCTAATGTGAACCCGGCCAAACTGAGAAAAGGGAAACTTGAAAACACTTTGTTCTCTTCTTATAGCCTTCTCCTGCTTTGTGCGCCAACGCCATTTTCAGAGTGCTAGGCAGCTGCTTAGAAGAACTCATGGCTGCTGTTTTTTGGCCCAAGGTTAGAGGAGGCTGGGATTTTATAAAACTGTGAATTTTTGCATCATTTGGCTTTTTCTGACGATGACAGTGAATAATCCATAAACTTAACAGGTGAATTAAGCTCTAAAAACTTGGTCAGAGCTATCTGAGCACTCAAATCTCCTTGGATGCCCAAACTTTTGCAGTGACCCACATTCCTTTTTGTAATTTTTAAAATGTTAAAGATGATAATAACGTTGGTTTTTTTTGAAAATACAACGGAAATGTGTCATCTTTAACTTTTGTCTTTTAGGCTAGGGTCACATATGCGGTTCTATTTTGGAAGCCTGATCCAGTTTTGAGCTTTCAAAAAGCTCAAAACCGGTGCAGGAACCGCTCCCCATAGGAGCCCATTATGGTAACTGGATTGCACTACATGCAATCCGGTTACCGGCTCTGGATCTGCAGGCTGCGCTAAAAATCATGCAGGCTGCAGTTTTCAGAGCAGTTCTGTGACCCGCAATGTGGTAACCGGATTGCTCAGGATTGCGTATACTTTGCTCATCCCTGCTGCCGTAGGGATAAGCAAAGTGTTAAATGTGTATTAACACATTAAATGCTGTGGGAAACATGTCTCTAGGGGGTGCCCACCCCCCCTAGAGACATGCTGTCCACTCCTCAGCTAGGGATGGGCGAATCTACTCGCTAGGACTCGTTACTCGGCGAGTAGTAAGGGACTCGCAGGACTCGGTACTCGGCGAGTTTCCCAGTGATGACTCGCACGAGTCCAATGCAAATCAATATCAATCCTAGTTTTGTCAGAAACGCTGACAAAACTAGGATTGCCATTGTTTGCATTAGACTCGTGCGAGTCATCACTGGCTACTGTGCCAGTGATAGCAGGGAGACTCGCAAAGTAACTGCTGTTTCTTTGCGAGCCGAGTCCAGCTGTCTTCTCTGTGCAGCTCCAGGGTCCTAGAGCCCGCCTGCTCACAGAGATGTAGCAGTGCTGAGATTATTCTCAGTCTGCTCATTCCCTGTGCATGTAGCAGAGAGGACATCGCGTTTTGGACTACGTCGGACGGAAGAGGATTTTTTAATTAAAGATGGAGTCCCTAATGGCTTTTTTTTTTATTTCAAATAAAAAATTTTCTCTGTGTTTTTTTAACCCTTTATTGGAGATTCTTAGTGGCTGGGTCAAACGTGGCCTGACATTAAGAATCTCGGGCTTAATACCAGCTTGTATAACAAAGCTGGTATTAACCCCTTTATTACCCAGCGTGCTACCGCCACCAGGGCCGCTGGAAGAGCGGGGTTCAGCGCCAGAGGATGGCGCTTCAATGAACGCGCCATCTTCTGGGGCGGCTGCGGGCTGCAATTTGCAGCGGGGGGTGCCCAGAAAGCTTGGGCATCCCTGCGCTGCGGATTCCAGCCCTCAGCTGCTTAGCTGTACCTGGCTAGACATAGAAATTGCGCGGAGCCCCACGCATTTTTTAAAAATTATTTAATGAATTTCAGAGTCAGAGTCTCAGAGTCAGAGTCTCGGAGTCAGAGTCAGAATCTCAGAATTTCATGAAATAATTTAAAAAAAATGCGTGGGGCTCCGCGCAATTTCTATGTCTAGCCAGGTACAGCTAAGCAGCTGGGGGCTGGAATCCGCAGCGCAGGGATGCCCAAGCTTTCTGGGCACCCCCCGCTGCAAATTGCAGCCCGCAGCCGCCCCAGAAGATGGCGCGTTCATTGAAGCGCCATCCTCTGGCGCTGAACCCCGCTCTTCCAGCGGCCCTGGTGGCGGTAGCACGCTGAGTAATAAAGGGGTTAATACCAGCTTTGTATTATCAGCTGGCCCTAAGCCCGAAATTTATGGTGGTCACGCCAATATTAGACATGACCGCCATGAATTTCTATTAAATTGTTTTAAAAAAAACACAAACACAAAGAAAATTTTTTATTAGAAATAAAAAAAAAAGCCATTAGGGACTCCATCTTTAATTAAAAAAATCCTCTTCCGTCCGACGCAGTCCAAAACGCGATGTCCTCTCTGCTACATCCCCTGTGTATAGATATAGATCTCTATGCACAGGGAATGAGCAGACTGAGAACAATCTCAGCTCTGCTACATCATCTCTGTGTACAGACATTCATGTCTGTACACAGGGATTGAGCAGACTGAGAACAATCTCAGCACTGCTACATCAGGCAGCAGGCAGGCTCTAGGACCCTGGAGCTGGCAGCCAGCACAGAGGAGACAGGACTCTTATCTGTGCGAGTCAGTGATTACTTACAAAGTAAACGAGCAATGCAAATAAATGACAAAACTAGGATTGCTTCAGGCTGAAGCTTCCGAGACACATCTGCGAGTTGTAAATCTCACACTACTCGCTATTACTCGCTTCCCCATTCATTAACATTGGACTCGCTAGACTCGCAACGAGTAGCGAGTCCTGGGCTCGGACTCGCTAGAGTCAAGCGATTCCGAGTAATTTAGGATTCGCCCATCACTATCCTCAGCATGTTAGATGTTAATAAGCCATTTACAGTAAGCTGGTTATTGTAGGCTTTGTACAAATGTATGAATGAAGCCGCGGCTCCCCTGACAGTAGAGCAGATACAGTACATATAGTTTCTGTCCAGGGTCCTGTAACCATTAACATTAGGTCTATGGGGGTGCGCTGCCAATAGATCTAATGTAAATGCTTACAGGACCTCGGACAGTGGCAGATACTATACGTACATTACGTACAGTATCTGCTCTACTGTCAGTGGAGCCGCGGCTTCATTCATACATTTGTACAAAGCCTACAATAGCAAACTTACCGTAAATGGCTTATTAACCCCTAACATGCTGAGTGGAGTGGACAGCATGTCTCTAGGGGGGGTGGGCACCCCCTAGAGACATGTTGCCCACAGCTAATAATCATATTTATTGTGTTAATACACATTTAACACTTGGCTTATCCCTGCGGCAGCAGGGATGAGCAGAGTATATGGTAACCGCATTGCTCAGGATTACACATCCGGAGCAATCCGGTTACCGCATATCAGTTGTCACAACGCATTTTTCCTAAAAAATGTGTGTGAAGGCAATTACGGTTACCGCATCCAGATCTGGATGCGTTCACTGCAATTGCCTTAACAAGTGTGACCCCAGCCTTAGAGATCATTTACTCTTCAACTTGATTAAGTGTTCACATTAGCAGAAATTTTGATCATGGGTGCCCCAACTTTTGCATGCCACTGCAATACTACCAGTGGCATAACTTAATGCTCATGGGCCCCGATGCGAAAACTCCAACGGGGCCCCCAATTGTTACAAATCTTTTATAGCAATAGTCTTTTTCTATAGGCCAAAGGGACTTTTGGGGCTCTCTAGGCTCTGGGGCTCGGGTGCGATCGCAACCCCTGCACCTGTTGTAGTTACGCCCCTGAATACTACCTGCTATCACCAGTACATTGCATGTAGCACAATATAGAAATGGCAAAGTTAAAATCTTCTTGATACTCATCTGCTTTTTGCCTTTCTTTTCTTAGTTTGTGAATTATCTAAGCAGCCAGAAATCCTAACATTTTTCTCTGCTATTCTGTCATAGTGTTGTCTGCATCTCCTTAGCCTTGGTTTACAGTAACCATTATCTGCAGCTAGAAATAATATACAATAGCACTAAGCAAGAATATGGAGAAACAGAACTACTGAATAAGCACAGAAAATGTTAAAGCTATTACTGAAGCAGGAAATGTCAGCTTATTAACAATGATCGTAGAATTCACCTACACATAAGCTGAAACAAGAAATGTGCTGTCAATTGTTAAAAAGATTAATATCCTTGTCTGCAAAGAACTGGATAGAAAAAAAAATGGAGATGAAGATGAGAAATGGAAAGTGAGAAATTTCAAGCATAGGAAGGGGAATTAAGTTCTGGAAATAGCAAGGAATGGATAATATCTGAATATAACGGGTTAAGAAAAGAATTGTAAAATGGCAGATACTGGGTGGGGGAATAAATGAAAGCCAGATGAAAAAGCTTTGTTTAACTGGCTGGATATGGTAGCTGCAACTGCTGACATGTTATGACAGTTTTGAGGGGAATTGCATCAAGATTTAATAGATTTCAGTGAAGCACCTTCCAGACTGGTGTCCAAAGGCTGCATTTCTAGCTTGTCAGATGTGATGGCCTCCTGACGCATCTATTCACTGAATGATCAGCCTGGGAAACAGGCAGCGGAGGCAAGAGAGGAAACAATATGACAAGGAGGTGAGAAGACAAGAGAGGGAAAAATGTGCATGTTAAAGAAAAGGGAGAGACATAGAATAAATGAAGCTGCTACAAGAGATTGAATAAAATTGAAAGATTTATGAGTGCTTGTTTAAAGTGTTAATAAGCACACGCAAGATTAAACATTGCTAAATGTTAGGCCGGTTTCACATTGTGGGTCAGATCCGATCTGAGGCTGTCAGGGATGAACCTGACAGCCCCGGATCGGATCAGCACACAGAACCGGAGGGCTAATATGCCCTCCGGTCAGGTGTGCACCCGGACGCAGCTGCTGCTGCTGCTGAATCAGGACCGTGGCTGGCAGGGAGCTAGCCGGGGTGCAATCCGGCCCCATAGGCTCCCATGGGAAGGAGTGCTGGATTGCCCCGGATCTGAGAGGATCCGGGCGAAT
Source organism: Allobates femoralis (assembly GCA_033576535.1). NCBI lineage: Eukaryota > Metazoa > Chordata > Amphibia > Anura > Aromobatidae > Allobates > Allobates femoralis. Next base: position 377,867,384 of record JARQOC010000002.1, read on the forward strand.
CCGTGAGAATCCGGGAGTAGGCAATTAGAAGAGATATTCTCTTCTCAGACACAAAAATGCTGCAAGCAACGTTTTTGTGTCCGTGAGAGAATTCTGAATTCTCACGGATTGTCCCGGACAGATAGAATCTGGATGGCAGAGAGCTGCCATTCGGCTTCTATCTGGCCCCATAGGATGCTATGGGGCCAAAATCCGGTCTGGGGCTGTCCGGTTTACACGGACAGCCACGGATCGGATCAAGCCCGCAATGTGAAGCTGGTCTTAGACTTAATTCTGTGCTAAAGCTGATCCATTTTGCTGCATTTTTTGAGGATGGCAGGAAAAAACATTTTCAATGCAAACAACTTTATATTTACAATTTCCCTTAGGCTACTTTCACATTACGATTTCTCTAAATCCGATGCTGTCCGATATAAATCGGACAGCATCGGATCCAAACTGATCTCTGCAATCGGATGCCAAATAGGCATCCGAATCCTACTTTTTGCAGGATCAGTTTGGGCTGTCACGTAGCTCCCCCTCCTCTCCCTCCTGTCATCTTGCTGCCTCCCTGCGGCCCCCCTGTTTTGCCCTAGTGTCCCCCTACTCTCTCCCTACTGTTCCCTGCTGTGCCCTCTCATGTGCCCCCCTCCTGTGCCCCCTCCTGTGCCCTCTCCTGTGCCCTCTCCTGTGCCCCCTCATGTCCCCCCTCATGTGCCCTCTCATGTGCCCCCCTCCTGTCTGCTCCTCATGTGTCCCCCTCCTGTCCGCTCCTCATGTGCCCCCCTCATGTGCCCCCCTCATGTGCCCCCCTCATGTCCCCTCCTCATGTGCCCCCCTCATGTCCCCTCCTCATGTGCCCCCCTCCTGTCCCCCCCAACATAACAAATCTTTATTCTCACCTTCCAGCGCTCCCTCGGCGTCTCCATCAGCCTCCGATCGGGTGTACAGGACCTGTGATGACGTCAAAAGCGTCAGCGGTTACCGCGGTAACCGGTCATGTGACCCGATCAGCTGATCGGGTTCTGACATCATCACAGGTCCTGTTACCGAGCGGCTGCAGCTGGAGACGCCGAGGGAGCGCTGGAAGGTGAGAATAAAGATTTTTTATTTTTATACACTTGATTTAACTTATATTTAACTTCTGCAATGTATGTATATACATTGCAGAAGTTAATTTAGGCGGCACACAATAGGTTTAGTGTACTGAGCATGTACTGAGCATGCTCAGTACACTAACATGGGGTCCGAGGAGACATCAGATGTTTCCTCGGACCCTTCTCCATAGGGCCCCATGTTATAGGGATCGGGTCAGATCGGATGTGCACTAAATGCCATCCGATTTGGTCCGATCCGAGTCTGTCAGATTTTATTTTCGGTGCAAAAATCGGTGCAGGCTTCGATTTTTGCACCGATAAAAACATCGGACAGAATCGGATCGGACCAAATCGGATGGCATTTAGTGCACATCCGATTCGGTCCGATGCCCATAGGGCTGCATGGGGCCAAATTCGGATCCGATGCTGTCCGATTTTCATCGGACAGCATCGGATTTAGACAAATCGTAGTGTGAAACCAGCCTTAGTTTAAAGGGAACTGTCATGTCCTTTTTTGTTATTAAACCACTCCTAATGTTATTTAGATCATGAAGTGTTTATTAGTAAGATTTAAAAAAAAAATAATAATATTTATCCCTAAAAAGCATATTGGATACTTACATGTTTCTATCAGCTAGATGCCCAAACAATCAAGCAGTCATCCGGGTGTTTAAAGGGAAACTGTGACCTCAATTTACCCCTATCCTACCACTACCCATCCCTGCACCTTCCTAGCTGATCCCTAACCTTCCTATGTCTCACCTAAGACTGCCCTATAAAGAGTAAGAAAAAGACATATAGTAACGTGTTGGAACGTCATATCTGGCCAGGTGCATTGTGGGGGCTGATCACGTGGTACGGACCAATTTCAATATGAGCACTGCACATGCATCAGAGACGATCTGTACCACATGATCAGCCCCCACAATGACTGTTCCGACTCGGCGCATCATCATGCATCAACAAACGCTCTCCATCCAACCTCACTGAGCTCGAGCTGTTTTGCGAGGAAGAATGGGCAAGAATTTCAGTCTCTCGATATGCAAAACTCAAAGACATACCCCAAGCGACTTGCAGCTGTAATCGCAGCAAAAGGTGGTAGTACAAAGTATTAACTCAAGGGGGCCGAATAATATTGCACACCCCACTATTCAGTTTTTTATTTGTTAAAAAAGTTTAAAATATGCAATAAATTTCGTTCCACTTCACGATTGTGGCCCACTTGTTGTTGATTCTTCACAAAAATATTAGAATTTATATCTTTATGTCTGAAGCCTGAAATGTGGCAAAAGGTTGAAAAGTTCAAGGGGGCCAAATACCTTCACAAGGCACTGGATGTGTATACCTGGAAGAAGGTCTGAGGACCGAAATGTCGCCATTTAACCTGAAGGCCATTAAAGGCAATATAACATCTGAAACTTGAGTGCTGCAGCCTTTTTGCACATTTGTCTAGCATAGGTGGCTGGACACCACCTTCCAGGACTGTTTAGCACCGAGCATATGCTATATAAGAACCGCTGCTCAATATTTTTCCTTTACTAAATATACCTTTTGAGATTTAGCGTTTCTTCAACCATGATGGATCCAGGGAAAAGCTTTTACACAGAGGACGATGAGAGCCATATCCTTAAGGGAGCTGAAGGAAACACCGACTTTTTGAGTATACCCTCCACAGTATCTCTGAAACGCAAGTATGAAAATGACTCTAAAAAACTGTTTTCGTTAGAGATGCACCTAATAATGCTTGGACAATATTACAAAAACAAAAAAATCCCTAGGGGTTTAAGGTCCAACATTAATCCAACATTGTTTTTAGAAGATAATGATTTTTGTACCAAGTTCATGGCCCTATCAAATAAATATGCGATGGAGGTCATGCTACTTAATATGGAGCATATACAGCTTGAAGTAACTAAATTAAAGGACACTATTAAGGAGACAGAAACTGACCTTATGGGTATTTTAAAAGAAGAAGATTTTTCAAAGTTCATAGAATCCTTAAAAATTAAGTTAGACAAACAGAAGAAAGACACTGAAGAAACAAAGAGGCAAAAATGGGCTCGAGACACTGAAGATTATCGAGTAGGACTGGTATACAACTGGCAAAGAGATGGCCAGAATAAATGGCAAAGAAGAGGTCATTTTAGACATTTTTTTCATAACAAAAGGGGAGAATCTGTTTTTTGTAATAAACTGTCTAACCTTAATTTGTGCAGACAACGGAAAAAACCCAGAAGACGAAGAGGAGGGTGGAAACAACATCGCCAGCAGAAAAAAGAAAGACAGAACAAAGGGACAACAATCCAAAGTGAACCGAAGGAAGGACCACAACTAACTGTTAACCTGTCGGGTAAAGAACTTACACCTAGCCAAATTGAAATCTTAGAAAAGGGTTTATCATACTGTATGACCTCGCATGTAAATTGGTTTGTAGTAGAGAAAGAAATGCAACAAATTTTCAGAAATGTTTGTCTCAAATATCATTTCCATAACAAAACTGTGACCAAGATGCAACCTACTAGTGCGTTGGATTTAAAAAAATTAGGTATTCATCAAAAAAGTGACTTCACACCCAATGATGACATTCCCATATAGAAGCCTTCGAACAAGCAGTTAAACAAGAAGTTAAAATTTTGAGAGAAAACACCAAAAAGGATTTATTAAAACCAAATATAACAAGAGAACAACATCAGGCAGTACAGGAACTTGTCCATGATGGCGGTTTGATAATCAAACCAGCGGATAAAGGGGGAGCAACCGTCATCATGGACAAGGACACCTACCTTAAAGAGGTCTATAGGCAGTTAGATGATAATAAGGTATACAAAAAACTGCAAAATGATCCCAAATTTGAAATTCAAAAGAACATTCAAAAAATACTCAATACCGCATTAATGGGAGGAACTATTGACCAAAATCTACATGACTTCCTACTAGAAAAAAATCCAGTTACACCAGTTTTATATCTGGTTCCTAAAATCCATAAATCATTGATTGATCCACCAGGGAGACTCATTGTGGCAGGAATAAATTCTATATTTTATAATATTGGGATTTTTCTAGAGAAAGTCATGAGCTCTTTTGCAAATGAGGGAAAATCATATATTAAAGATACGGGACACTTCCTAGAAAACCTAGTGAAGTATAAGGAGCAAACCAAATTTATGGGGATTAATGAGTACATACTAGTCTCGTTTGATGTAACATCATTATATACGTCATTCAGACATGAAATGGGAATTAGAGTAATTGCAGAATTTTTGAAAACTACCGAGTACACTGATCCATGCAAACAATTGATCATAGACCTGCTGGAGGTCGTTCTCAGGCAAAATTACTTTATGTTTGGAGATGATTTCTTTCTACAATTGATGGGCTACAACTATGGGTGCCCGTATGGCATGTTCATATGCGGGGGCAGTTATGGTTTATTTGGAAGAGAATTACGTCTACACATCCCACCACTTCTCCCATGTAGAGAGGTGGTGGAGGTATGTGGACGATATTTTCATTATATGGAAGGGAAGTGAAGAAGACCTTTTGTCCTTTTATAACCACATGAACACCATAGATGAGACAATAATATTCACAGACGTGCATTCCTTAATGGAGATGCAATTCTTGGATGTTAAAGTAGTTTTGAAAGAGGGTCAAATTGAAACAACATTATTTACTAAGACCACTGACAAGAACAAGCTTCTCCACTACACCAGTGGCCATCCAAGTAGTCTTAAAAAAGCAATCCCATTAGGACAGATGATTAGAGTCAACCGAATTGTAAGTAATGAGGAAGAGAAATATCTTGAGACCGAGAAATTAATTGAGAAGTTTAAGCAAAGAGGATATCCAAATGCTATCCTCAAACAACAAAAAGATAAATTAACATGTGTAGTAGCCAAAAAGAATAAAGGAAAAAGGATCCCTTTAACATTAACATATGGAGAAGAGACAGGAAACATAGTGAACATAGTTCAAAAACATTGGAGTATGTTGAAAAGATGTTTTCCCCAAATTGAGGAATACAAAGACCCACCTTTGGTGTCATATAAGAAAGGGAAAAATTTAAAAGATCTATTAGTTAGGTCTGATATTGGCACAATGAAGATGGGCAGACAGCTTACACTAACAGGAGAAAAAAGAACTGGGTGTTATCCCTGTGTCAGTTGCATCAACTGTTCCTTTATGATTAAAGGGCATAAATTTTGTCACCCAAAAACAGGAATTGAATACAAAATTAAACATTTTTTAACTTGTAACTCAGATTATGACATATACCTCTTGGAGTGTCCCTGCCACTTGTGGTATATAGGGGAAACCACGCTCGATTTCAAAATAAGAATTAGCCACCATCGCTACACAATACGTAAGAAAATTGTGAATTTACCGGTGTCAAAACATTTTGCTGAAGCGAACCACAAAGAGAAAGATCTAAAATTTAGACTAATTGATACAGTGTTAATGCCCAGAAGAGGTGGAGATAGGGTAAAGTTATTAAAAATCAAAGAACTAGAATGGATACATAGGTTGCAAACTCTAAAGCCGGAGGGACTCAATGTTGATTTTAAATTACACACAGCACTTTAGAGAATGGATCTCATTTGAAATCCTGTGTATTGTAGCCACTTTAATGCACTATCACTGAATGTAAAAATGTAAAAGTATTATAGTCCTAATACGTGATTGTACAGTTATAATTTATAATTTATTGTTATAATTTATTGTTGTATTTCTATCCTTCTATTTTTAGGAAGAAATCATGAGGAATGGGACACATGCACACTGGGTGCCTGCAATATAACATATATTCGTGGATGAATCACACAAATTATAAACAAACACTATCTTAGGAATAGAAATTTTCCCTTACTGTATACAACAAAAAAATATTTCTTAGATATTATTGTTATAAAAAATCTCTGCACATATATTGCACTTATGAATTAGAAGCACTAAGAATGCACTTTATAATATATATATATATATATATATATATATATAAATAAAGAACAATAAATATATTTAAAAAAAAAAAAAAAAACATTTTCTCTACGGTTTGCCTTATTAATAAATTAATGAATTGTTATGGAATAATACCAATGGCTTCAGTACGACTGAATGTGGGAGTCCGTGGTTTGTCTTGGGCAGGTGGTGCAAAGGGAGTTATTGCCCTAGACACCGTACTGACAGGGGAGTGCTATAACCCAAAATTGGGATGCGCTCTAAAACTGGGAACCTAATACATCAGGTTTATGAAAAAGCCATGGTGCACACAAATATATAGGGGTTAATTTACATAGCAATTATTTTTTTGATATGAACTAACTATCCACATCATCTCCTGTATAGGAGACTAAAGGCAAAAGTTTGAGAAAAAATATTAAATAAAGAAAAATTGAAAGTACAAAAAAGATTAGTAAAACTGCACTGTCACTTTAAGAAAATAATCTTGATATTAATCCAACACTAATTTTATCTAATAACACTATTCATATGATATATTTTGTGAGTAAACTACACATAAAGTGGATCCAACAATCTTTTAATGTGAACTGACTAGTTTAAAATAAGCACTTAGATACAGGAAGGGAAAATATGTGAACTCGCACGGTCAGACGCTGTAGGAGGACAGCGCACGCGCAAGTCGGCTAAGATGGCGCTGGAAGCGATTCCGGCTTAGTTTAGTAACTAGGGACGCGCATCGCACGTACGCATGCGCGAAAACATGTAAACAACGCCGTAATGGCGGCGCGCGGTCAGAGAGACGCCGCACATGGCGACTAACACGCTGTGTTAGTATAATATAACGATTATGTGTAATTAGGCAGGCACCTGGACTGCAATTGACCTCACTCATGAAATAAACTGTAAGTAGAGAGATCTATACTGTACAAATGTAATCAGTGACTATAGGAGCACTAATAATAATCACTATGTAATATGTAACACTAATGTAAGTTATTTATGCACTGTAAAATGATTGCAAAACTTTTAATTGAATAACAAGGTTTGATATAGGAGGATGTATAAAATCCCCAGCATTTGCCCTAGGTGACTGCTGGAGGGGGGTCTGAGGACCGAAACGTCGCCATTTAACCTGAGGGCCATTAAAGGCAATATAACATCTGAGGCTGGAAGAAGGTCTGAGGACCGAAACGTCGCCATTTAACCTGAAGGCCATTAAAGGCAATATAACATCTGAAACTTGAGTGCTGCAGCCTTTTTGCACATTTGTCTAGCATAGGTGGCTGGACACCACCTTCCAGGACTGATTAGCACCGAGCATATGCTATATAAGAACCGCTGCTCAATATTTTTCCTTTACTATATATATGTATATATATATATATATATATATATATATATATATATATTATATATGTACAGTTCTGGCCAAAAGTATTGACACCCCTGCAATTCTGTCAGATAATACTCAGTTTCTTCCTGAAAATGATTGCAATCACAGATTCTTTTGAATTATTATCTTCATTTAATTTGTCTTCAATGAAAAAACACAAAAGAGAATGAAGCAAAAAGCAAAACATTGATCATTTCACACAAAACTCCAAAAATGGGCCAGACAAAAGTATTGGCACCCCCAGCCTAATACTTGGTTGCACAACCTTTAGCCAAAATAACTGCAATCAACAGCTTCCGGTAACCATCAATGAGTTTCTTACAATGCTCTGCTGGAATTTTAGACCATTCTTCTTTGGCAAACTGCTCCAGGTCCCTGATACTTGAAGGGTGCCTTCTCCAAACTTCCATTTTTAGATCTCTCCACAGGTGTTCTATGGCAGTGATTTTCAACCAGTGTTCCGCGGCACACTAGCATATAGTCGGGTGTGCCGCGGGGAAAGTTCCCCAAACTATGGTGCCCCCTTTGTTTTGTTCCCCGGCAATGCGAAGCGATGCGCAGTCACGGAATAACACATGCGCGAGCTTTGAACGCTCGTGCGACTTAATGATGTCACCGAGGCCGGTGGGTCATCCTGAGAGCGGAGAGACTCTCGCATTTGCCCGCCGCCAAGGTAATGCCCGCCAATAATGCTGTGTATAATCATTAAGTCAGCAACAGCTCATTAACAGTTAATCAGCTGTTGCTGCCTATATGAGCTTTTGCCTGAGTATATGAACTGTTGGCAAAATACTCAGCATATGAGCTGGTACTTTTAGTACTCCAGCAGTATACTGCATATAACAATGAGAAATGTACAATGAGAAATACTATGGTCATGAGGCTGGAGTACTACAAGTACCAGCTCATTTGCTGTGTATATGAGCTGGCACTTGTACTCTGGCCTCATGGCCATAGTATTTCTCATTGTACCCCTTTATATTGCAGTATATGAGCCACATAATTATCAGCACCATATACTGTGGCGCTGTCCAGTGCACATCACCACAGTATATGGTGCTGATAATTATGTGCTCATATACGTGGGACTGTATGTATGAGTTTACATGGGACTGTATATATATATATATATATATATATATATATATATGGGAATAAATGGGACTGTATGTATGAGGTTACATGGGATTGTATATATGAGGGGTTTATCCTTTTTTATTTCACTTTTTTAAAATAAATAATTTATTTAAAGGACCTCTGCCAGGCATATTTCACTCTTGAGGGCTTAAAAAGCAGCTCTTGTGGTGATAAGAAGCTGATTTTAAACCCCCAAGAGTGAACTCCGTGAGAGCTGTATGTGTGGAATAATCTATTATATAATTGCCGTAGCGACTTCCGTCGCATACGGCGTCACTTCCGTGGCTTTGTTCGGATCCATGGCTCCGGGGGCGGCGACAACTATCTCCAATATGGCGTCCGGGAACTCTCGCGAGACTTCCCGGACGCCATATTGGATCCTGAACTCCAGGGGGGGCGACATAGCGGCGGAGGACGATACACCTGCATCTCGCCGCTGGAGCCCGAACAGGTAAGAATAACATATACTTCGCTATTTGGAACCCCTGCCGTCTACAAGACAGGAGGGGGAGAGGGAGCACCGGGGCCTGCAAAGGGGACACCAGCACTCTCACCTCTGTGCGCATACTACCTGCGACACCATTGTCACCTCTGTGTGTATACCACCTGCAGCACCATTGTCACCTCTGTGTGCATAGTACCTGCAGCACCATTGTCACCTCTGTGTGAATACCACCTGCAGCACCATTGTCACCTCTGTCTGTATACCACCTGCAGCACCATTGTCACCTCTGTGCGCATGCTACCTGCAGCACCATTGTCACTTCTGTGCACATGCTACCTGCAGCACCATTGTCACCTCTCTGCGCATGCTACCTGCAGCACCATTGTCACCTCTGTGCGCATGCTACCTGCAGCACCATTGTCACCTCTGTGCGCATGCTACCTGCAGCACCATTGTTACCTCTGTGCGCATGCTACCTGCAGCACCATTGTCACCTCTCTGCGCATGCTACCTGCAGCACCATTGTCACCTCTGTGCGCATACTACCTGCAGCACCATTGTCACCTCTGTGTGTACATAGTACCAGCAGCATTGTCACCTCTGTGCGCATGCTACCTGCAGCACCATTGTCACCTCTGTGCGCATGCTACCTGCAGCACCATTGTCACCTCTGTGCGCATGCTACCTGCAGCACCATTGTCACCTCTGTGCGCATGCTACCTGCAGCACCATTGTCACCTCTGTGCGCATGCTACCTGCAGCACCATTGTCACCTCTCTGCGCATACTACCTGCAGCACCATTGTCACCTCTGTCTGCATACTACCAGCAGCACCATTGTCACCTCTCTGCGCATGCTACCTGCAGCACCATTGTTACCTCTGTGCGCATGCTACCTGCAGCACCATTGTCACCTCTCTGCGCATGCTACCTGCAGCACCATTGTCACCTCTGTGCGCATACTACCTGCAGCACCATTGTCACCTCTGTGTGTACATAGTACCAGCAGCATTGTCACCTCTGTGCGCATGCTACCTGCAGCACCATTGTCACCTCTGTGCGCATGCTACCTGCAGCACCATTGTCACCTCTGTGCGCAGGCTACCTGCAGCACCATTGTCACCTCTGTGCGCATGCTACCTGCAGCACCATTGTCACCTCTCTGCGAATACTACCTGCAGCACCATTGTCACCTCTGTCTGCATACTACCAGCAGCACCATTGTCACCTCTCTGCGCATACTACCTGCAGCACCATTGTCACCTCTCTGCGCTTACTACCTGCAGCACCATTGTCACCTCTGAGTGCATACTAACTGCAGCACCATTGTCACCTCTGTGCGCATACTACCTGCAGCACCATTCTCACCTCTGTGTGTACATAGTACCAGCAGCACTGTCACCTCTGTGTGTATTGTACTAACCGCACTGTCACCTGTGTGTATACTACCACCAGCATCAGCACTGTCACCTGTGTGCATACTACCACCAGCACTGTCACCTGTGTGTATTGTACCAGCAGCATTGTCACCTGTGTGTATGGTACCACCAGCATCACCACTGTCACCTGTGTATAGTACCACCAGCACTCTCACCTGTGTGTATTGTACCAGCAGCATTGTCACCTGTGTGTATAGTACCACCAGCATCAGCACTGTCACCTGTGTGTATTGTACCAGCAGCACTGTCACCTGTGTGTATAGTACCACCAGCATCAGCACTGTTACCTGTGTGTATTGTACCACCAGCATCAGCACTGTCACCTGTGTGTATTGTACCAGCACCACTGTCGCCTGTGTGTATAGTACCAGCAGCATTGTCACCTCTGTGCGCATGCTACCTGCAGCACCATTGTCACCTCTGTGCGCATGCTACCTGCAGCACCATTGTCACCTCTGTGCGCATGCTATCTGCAGCACCATTCTCACCTCTGTGCGCATGCTACCTGCAGCACCATTGTCACCTCTGTGCGCATGCTACCTGCAGCACCATTGTCACCTCTGTGCGCATGCTACCTTCAGCACCATTGTCACCTCTGTGCGCATATTACCTGCAGCACCATTGTCACCTCTGTGTGTACATAGTACCAGCAGCATTGTCACCTCTGTGCGCATGCTACCTGCAGCACCATTTTCACCTCTATGTGCATGCTACCTGCAGCACCATTGTCACCTCTCTGCGCATACTACCTGCAGCACCATTGTCACCTCTGTCTGCATACTACCTACAGCACCATTGTCACCTCTCTGCACATACTACCTGCAGCACCATTGTCACCTTTCTGCGCATACTACCTGCAGCACAATTGTCACCTCTGTGTGCATACTACCTGCAGCACCATTGTTACCTCTGTGCGCATACTACCTGCAGCACCATTCTCACCTCTGTGTGTACATAGTAAAAGCAGCACTGTCACCTCTGTGTGTATTCTACTAACCGCACTGTCACCTGTGTGTATACTACCACCAGCATCAGCACTGTGACCTGTGTGTATACTACCACCAGCACTGTCACCTGTGTGTATTGTACCAGCAGCATTGTCACTTGTGTGTATAGTACCACCAGCATCACCACTGTCACCTGTGTATAGTACCACCAGCACTCTTACCTGTGTGTATTGTACCAGCAGCATTGTCACCTGTGTGTATAGTACCACCAGCATCAGCACTGTAACCTGTGTGTATTGTACCAGCAGCACTGTCACCTATGTGTATAGTACCAACAGCATTGTCACCTGTGTGTATAGTACCACCAGCATCAGCATTGTCACCTGTGTGTATTGTACCAGCACCACTGTCGCCTGTGTGTATAGTACCAGTAGCATTGTCACCTCTGTGTGCATGCTACCTGCAGCACCATTGTCACCTCTGTGCGCATGCTACCTGCAGCACCATTGTCACCTCTCTGCGAATACTACCTGCAGCACCATTGTCACCTCTGTCTGCATACTACCAGCAGCACCATTGTCACCTCTCTGCGCATACTACCTGCAGCACCATTGTCACCTCTCTGCGCTTACTACCTGCAGCACCATTGTCACCTCTGTGTGCATACTAACTGCAGCACCATTGTCACCTCTGTGCGCATTCTACCTGCAGCACCATTCTCACCTCTGTGTGTACATAGTACCAGCAGCACTGTCACCTCTGTGTGTATTGTACTAACCGCACTGTCACCTGTGTGTATACTACCACCAGCATCAGCACTGTCACCTGTGTGCATACTACCACCAGCACTGTCACCTGTGTGTATTGTACCAGCAGCATTGTCACCTGTGTGTATAGTACCACCAGCATCACCACTGTCACCTGTGTGTATTGTACCAGCAGCACTGTCACCTGTGTGTATAGTACCAGCAGCATTGTCACCTGTGTGTATAGTACCACCAGCATCAGCACTGTCACCTGTGTGTATTGTACCACCAGCATCAGCACTGTCACCTGTGTGTATTGTACCAGCACCACTGTCGCCTGTGTGTATAGTACCAGCAGCATTGTCACCTCTGTGCGCATGCTACCTGCAGCACCATTGTCACCTCTGTGCGCATGCTACCTGCAGCACCTTTGTCACCTCTGTGCGCATGCTATCTGCAGCACCATTGTCACCTCTGTGCGCATGCTACCTGCAGCACCATTGTCACCTCTGTGCGCATGCTACCTGCAGCACCATTGTCACCTCTGTGCGCATGCTACCTTCAGCACCATTGTCACCTCTGTGCGCATACTACCTGCAGCACCATTGTCACCTCTGTGTGTACATAGTACCAGCAGCATTTTCACCTCTGTGCGCATGCTACCTGCAGCACCATTGTCACCTCTATGCGCATGCTACCTGCAGCACCATTGTCACCTGTCTGCGCATACTACCTGCAGCACCATTGTCACCTCTGTCTGCATACTACCTACAGCACCATTGTCACCTCTCTGCACATACTACCTGCAGCACCATTGTCACCTTTCTGCGCATACTACCTGCAGCACCATTGTCACCTCTGTGTGCATACTACCTGCAGCACCATTGTTACCTCTGTGCGCTTACTACCTGCAGCACCCTTCTCACCTCTGTGTGTACATAGTAAAAGCAGCACTGTCACTTCTGGTGTATTCTACTAACCGCACTGTCACCTGTGTGTATACTACCACCAGCATCAGCACTGTGACCTGTGTGTATACTACCACCAGCACTGTCACCTGTGTGTATTGTACCAGCAGCATTGTCACTTGTGTGTATAGTACCACCAGCATCACCACTGTCACCTGTGTATAGTACCACCAGCTACTTACCTGTGTGTATTGTACCAGCAGCATTGTCACCTGTGTGTATAGTACCACCAGCATCAGCACTGTCACCTGTGTGTATTGTACCAGCAGCACTGTCACCTATGTGTATAGTACCAACAGCATTGTCACCTGTGTGTATAGTACCACCAGCATCAGCATTGTCACCTGTGTGTATTGTACCAGCACCACTGTCGCCTGTGTGTATAGTACCAGCAGCATTGTCACCTCTGTGCGCATGCTACCTGCAGCACCATTGTCACCTCTGTGCGCATGCTACCTGCAGCACCATTGTCACCTCTGTGCGCATGCTACCTGCAGCACCATTGTCACCTCTGTGCGCATGCTACCTGCAGCACCATTGTCACCTCTGTGCGCATGCTACCTGCAGCACCATTGTCACCTCTGTGCGCATTCTACCTGCAGCACCATTGTCACCTCTTGTGTGTACATAGTACAAGCAGCATTGTCACCTTTGTGTGCATGCTACCTGCAGCACCATTGTCACCTCTATGCGCATGCTACCTGCAGCACCATTGTCACCTCTCTGCGCATACTACCTGCAGCACCATTGTCACCTCTGTCTGCATACTACCTACAGCACCATTGTCACCTCTCTGCACATACTACCTGCAGCACCATTGTCATCTTTCTGCGCATACTACCTGCTGCACCATTGTCACCTCTGTGTGCATACTACCTGCAGCACCATTGTCACCTCTGTGCGCATACTACCTGCAGCACCATTGTCACCTCTGTGCGCATACTACCTGCAGCACCATTCTCACCTCTGTGTGTACATAGTACAAGCAGCACTGTCACCTCTGTGTGTATTCTACTAACCGCACTGTCACCTGTGTGTATACTACCACCAGCATCAGCACTGTCACCTGTGTGTATACTACCACCAGCACTGTCACCTGTGTGTATTGTACCAGCAGCATTGTCACTTGTGTGTATAGTACCACCAGCATCACCACTGTCACCTGTGTATAGTATCACCAGCACTCTCACCTGTGTGTATTGTACCAGCAGCATTGTCACCTGTGTGTATAGTACCACCAGCATCAGCACTGTCACCTGTGTGTATTGTACCAGCAGCACTGCCGCCTGTGTGTATAGTACCAGCAGCATTGTCACCTGTGTGTATAGTACCACCAGCATCAGCACTGTCACCTGTGTGTATAGTACCACCAGCACTGTCACCTGTGTGTATAGTACCAGAGGGGTCTGGCCCCTCTTGCCACCCCCCACTGCGGTTCCCTGTCTCCCTCCTGCCCGAACCTGCCTGCTGTTCCCCGTCCCCCTCCTGCTCGCACCCGCCTGCTCTTCCACAGCTTGCTCCTGCCCACACACACCCGCTGTGCCCTCCTGCAAGCAATCAAAGATATTGTCACAGGATTTAAACCCAGCTTCGCTTTGCATTATTCTTAAATCTTCATAAATAAACTACATACATAGTCTAGAATACCCGATTCTTTAGAATCGGGTCGACATCTAGTAAATTATATTTTGCCAGTCTTCTGCAGTCATGTCCTGCTTGAATTGACTCTAGTGGCGTAGCACTTTGTAGCCGGCTCTATTCTACTTATAGAGAAAGCTACGTCACTAGTGTCAATTCAAGCAGGAAATGCAGACCGTAGTAATATAAGTTATTATTCCACACATACAGCTCTCACGGAGTTCACTCTTGGGGGTTTTAAATCAGCTTCTTATCACCACAAGAGCTGCTTTTTAAGCCCTCAAGAGTGAAATATGCCTGGCAGAGGTCCTTTAAGTGTGGCAGATAATGTAATACTCTTCTATTTTAGTGTGTGGCTGCGCACACTATCTCAGCAGTGATGGAGAAGTATTTGAGAATGGAAAAGGCAAATGCTGAACAGGACCCTGGACACAATTCTAACCCAGATGAAGCCCTAGTATGAGAGGTCAGCAAAAGAAAAAAGACAAGACGGTGAGCTCAAGGCAATACAGTGAAAGCTATCTTTCATTTGGATTTACTTTCACTGGGGATGCGACAGCACCAACACCACTGTGCTTGGTGTGTGGTGAGAAGCTATCCAATAGCGCCATGGTGCCAAGCAAGCTTAAACTCCATCTCCAAACGAAACACCCTTCCGTTCAAAACAAGCCGATGGAGTATTTTGTACGCTTACGTACAAACAATGAGAAAGGGGCAACTTTTTTGAGAAAAAGCACAAAGGTAAATGAGAGAGCCCTCAAAGCTAGCTACCTTGTTGCTGAACTCATAACTAAATCAAAAAAGTCCCACACTGTGGCAGAAACATTAATACTGCCAGCTTTGTAAAGCTATTGTAAATGAGATGCTTGGCCCTGACGCAGCCAAAGAGATAGCTAAAGTGCCTCTCTCTGATAACACAATTGCCAAATGAATTGATGACATGTCTGCGGACATTGAAACAGTTGTTTTGGAAAAGGTGCGCATCAGTAAGAAATTTGCCTTGCAACTTGATGAGTCGACGGATATCAGTGGACATTGTCAGCTGTTGGCCAATGTGCGTTTTGTGGATGGAGAAGCCATTAGAGAAAACCTCCTATTTGCAAGGCACTGCCAGAAAAATTAACAGGAGAGGTAATATTCCAGGTCACATCGGAATACCTTGATAAAAGTGGGCTTACATGGGAAAACTGCACAGGTGTCTGCACTGATGGAGCCGCAGCCATGGTCGGGCGCATCAAAGGCTTTGTAAGTAGGGTTAAGGAAAGAAACCCAGATGTTCTTGTTACCCACTGTTTCTTGCACCGTGAGGCCTTCGTTGCAAAACCTTACCAGCAGAACTAGCTCCTGTGTTGGATGATGTTGTGCACATAGTGAACTTGTGAAGACGCGACCTTTGAGATGTCGCTTATTTGCGTCTTTGTGTACAGAAATGGGAGCGAACATAAAATCTTATTGCTCCACATGGAGGTCAGGTGGCTGTCACGCGGCAAAGTGCTGGCCCGTGTGTATGAGTTGCGAGAGGAACTTAAAATATTTCTGACAAACGAAGGTCCGATTATTCAAAGCTGCTTGCAAGTGATGAGTGGTGTGCAAAGCTGGCATACCTGGCTGATATATTTCAATATCTGAATGAACTAAACATACGGATGCAAGGCCGAAATGAAACCTGCTTACAAGCACTGATAAAATGAATGGATTCCGTTTAAAGGTGCAGCTCTGGCAGCAACATGTGCAGGGTGGCAACCTTCAGATGTTCCCGCTCACCGAGAAACTGCATGATGACAACACTGCTGCAATGTGCGAGGTGATTGGCAGACATTTGAAAACTCTTGAGGAGAAGTTATCGTTTTATTTCTCTTCAACCTTCACAGAATGCCTTGACTGGGTTAGGGACCCATACAGCTCATTATCCGTTGCTGGAAAGGACATGACTTTAAAGGAGCAAGAGGAACTCATTGAACTGAAACAAGATCGCGGTTTAAAGCTAAAGTTTGCTGATCTTCCTTTGGACAGTTTTTGGTTATCTGTTGCCAAGGAGTTCCCCATTCTGGCCAACAAAGCTATTTTGACATTGCTCCCATTTTCGACCACATATCTATTGAGCTGGGCTTCTCAAGCTTGACTGCGATAAAAACTAAAAACAGGGAGAGACTGAGAACTGTTGAGGAAGAGCTTCGTGTGTGTCTTTCCACCATTCCTGCCAGGATATCCCTTTTGTGTTTATCGAAACAGGCCCAGGTTTCACACTGAGTGTGTTATAAATACATTTAGAATCTATATTATTAACTATATGTATAATATGTACTGTTTTTAGTGTCATTTTGTGCCATTTTGGTTGGTGGTGTGCCCGGGATTTTTTAAGTATAAAAAGTGTGCCGCGGCTCAAAAATGGTTGAAAATCACTCTTCTATGGATTCAGGTCTGGACTCATTGCTGGCCACCTTGGAAGTCTCCAGTATTTCTACTCTGAGCAATTGTTGCCACTATAGTGGTGGCTGAGCCTAATTTTGGAAAAAGTGGGGACTCTTGTCAGGGTCTCTCTGCTGTGTGGGTGCATTCCTTGAGCAGGTCTCTCTGAAGGAAAATACCCTGTAACTCATCCTCCTTTTACTCCTCCTCTTCTTTTTACTTAATGTAGAAAACTGCTGCCACTTTTCCCCTTTGACTCATCCATCTGTCAATTCAAACCGAGTTTCACCCACTTCTAAAATTTAAGTTAAATTCTATTTTCAACTGATTTTGAACGTGCAGGCTGGCACAGATCATGTCTCATGCACCCATTCTGCACCATGACAGTATTTTTACTCTAGGTAGATTCTTATTCTTTCCTGGTGTCTGGCACTAATATGAACAGTTTGTCAGCTTTTGAACACCTTTGAAGGTATTTTCTAGGTGTTTCATGTTGAATACCATTTGATTTCAATGGGTTTGAACAATTCCCGGGGAACACCCTGCTTTCGGCAAAGCAAACCTAATTCAAACACTCAGTGTTCACTCATCTCTACCCAGGAGAGGAGAGGGCTTGTGTTTTGGAATTAGTTTTAGTTACCGCCAGTGCCTACCTCCATGATGGTACACCACTAAGGAAGTCAACTCCTCTCCAGGGACGTACCAGTGTTTAATGAGTAAAGCACTGAGGTAGATGAACACTTGCAAAGCTTTGAGATGCTAATGTTGATGCACCAGGTATCAACAGCTGATTGGGCCAAATACCAGTTACAAGTTTGACTAGCCAAGTCCAGGCTGTCTGATCGCTTGGGCCTCAGGACTGGATAGACTATGGGATTATTAAGGACACTCTGATGCTCTTTTTAACTTAATCCTGAGAGATAATGCACCAAGTTCTAGACTTTGTCTCTCCAGGTGCCTCCTATATAGAATATGGCAATCGACTCCAACAACACTTTAAAACTCTGACTTGATAGTCGGCTACCCACTCGCTGCTGTCCTCCGGGATGTGATAGTGTTTGAATGACTTATGGAGAAGATGGACCTGGAAATATGAGAGTGGGTAGCTGTCCGTAAGCCTGACACCCTATGCAGGGGTCTCACAAACTCCAGGCCTCAAGGGCCATACACAGTGCAGGTTTTCAGATTTCCTTATATTTGACAGTTGGAAATCAAATGACCAACTGTCAAATTGTAATGAAATCCCTAAAAACCTGCACTGTGTATGGCCCTTGAGGCCTGCAGTTTGAAACCCCTGCCCTAGAGGCAGCAGCCCAATTTGGCTGATGAGTTTACAGCCAACTGATCCAACTGGAGACATGATAGGCCCACCAGTCCCAGGAGGCCTCTAAACCATGGATTCAAGCATCACCAGAATTTTGTGCAGGACTATCTCACTACACAGCAGAAGCCCCACCAGGAAAAATTCTTACAAGTAGGGCCAGTGAATAGCCCAACCCACGACGTTATTGTACATGCAGGCGACTTGGACATATAGCTAAAGATTGTCTTCAAAGCCGGAGTCAAGAAGAGCCATCAGCATCGGAGGGATGTTATCCCCAGGAAACACCAGCAGTGGGTCAGATACTGTACATCAGCTAACCTCCATCACCACATCCAGCTTGTCAAAGCAGGTGACATATAGGTCCAGGGACTTTGAGACACTGGATCTTTCATCTCCATGGTCAGCCCAAATATTGTTCCATTAGAACACTGTTTACCAAGCCACCAAATGACCATCTCCCTTGCTGAAGGCCAACGCTTGAACATCCCTCTTGCACTTGTACAGTTAGAGTGGGGGACTGACCAGGGGGGAATTGAAGTGGAGCTGGATATAACAAATACCCACACTTGTTATTTTGTTGAATGACTGAGGACAAGGATTATGCAGTCAGTTTGTCACAGCCATCACCCGCATCCAAGTCATGCAGCAACCTTATGTGCATCCTTTTACTAACCCTCCCAAGTATAACCCACCTACTCAACCTCCATCATTCTCCTCTTCTGAGCCAACAATAGTGAGTACATCTACACTGACTGTGGCTATTGACTGGGGTGAGATACATCATAAGGTATTTAGGGAAGCTCAGTTCATGGACCCCACATTTGTCCACAGTGGGGATGCCTGACCTGGGGGGGGGGGTGATATCAGGTGGAAGTGCATAATTGGGAGAAGGGAGATTGTAAAAAGCATGCATCCTGACCAGAGAAACCTTAGACCCATTTACATCAGCTTGTGGTACCCCAGCAGTACAGACCCCAAGTCTTGCACTTGGCTCATGATGTTCCTGCAGCTGGGCACATGGGGGTCAGAAAGACCTGGACTCGCCTGTTTTTTAAGCCAAGGGTCACTCAAGAAGTGCAGAAAAACAGAGCTTCATGTCCAGTGTGTCAATGTCTGAGTGGAGCCTCCTGTCATACTCCATTACAAGCCATGCCCTTGATTGGAGAACCATTCCAGAGAGTTGCCATTGATTTATTAGGCCCATTAGCCATCCTCAGCCACAGCGGAAAAAGGTTAATCCTTACCCAGGTAGACTTTGCCACCCATTACCCAGTGGCCGTTGCCTTATCATCCAAGCTTTAATGGACATCTTTAGTCGAGTAGGGGTTGCGCAGGAATTATTGACTGACCAGGGGACCCAGCTACAAAGTGAGTTTATTCAGACCCTTTGGGGTCACCACCCCCAACAACCCTGAAACTAATGGGTTGTATGAGCACATCAATGGAATGCTTAACAGCTCATTAGCTGATATGTAGAGTCTGAGGGGGCTGACTGTGAGAAAAATCTGCAACAACTCCTCTTCTCCTACAGGAAAGTGCCACATGATTCCACCAGTTTATCCCCCTTCTCATTGCTGTATGGCCGAAATGTACAAGTGCCTTTGGAGCTAGTACAAGACAGGAGGGAACATTTCCCACAGAAGAGGTTCCGATTCAGGATTATGTTCAAACTTTTAGGGAAAGGATGAGGCGCCTCATGGCTTTCGCTCATGTCATGGGAATTAAGAAGTAGCTCAAGAAATGCAACAACGATGTTACAACCACACTGCCCGACTCAGAAAATGCAGGTCCTTTCAGCATTACTAGATGTGGGGATACTGACTACATCATGGCCCTGGATATAGCAGGTGTTCATGAACATTCCTACCAGGTCAACAAACTAAAAGCTTATGAGGAATGAGAAGTAACCAGGCACTCCACTCAGACAAACTAGCTACTTGGTGACACCTCCTGTGTTGACAAGGATGAAGGCTGAGGTTGATGACATGTTTAATATGAGGGTCATAATTCTGTCTCATAGCCTATGGGCTGCAAATGTTATGTTGGTGCCCAAAAAGGACAACTTTAGTCGCTTATGTGTGGACTACAGATGACTCAATGAGGTCACAGTTACTGATACCTAATCCTTGCCCTGGTTGAATGAATTACTAGACAGGTTAGCGGAATCTCAGTTCATATTTGCCCTCATTCTGAGCAAGGGATACTGACAGATCTCATTCACAAAGAGGCTCAAGAAAAGTCTGCATTCATAACCCCTTTTGGCCTGTATGAGTTCACCAGCATGCCAGTAGGGATGAAAAATGCCCCAGCTTCCTTAAACCATCCGAGACGATATGCTTGGGACATCCAGTGCAAATGGAGTCTGTGGAGCCTCGTTTAAGAGTCTCAAACACGGGACTAGCCAGATATCTCTCCAGTGAAGGACCTAGCCCTGGGGTGGACTCCTTGCGGAGACTACCATAACCACCATATTAAGTGGCCCTTTCAGTCACTATCCCGCTCAGTTACGAGCTTAAGGATATGACAAGGAAATTACCAAAGCCAGGTATCCATCCACAGACAGCTGTTTCGGGGTATTGGCCCTCATCAGTGTGGGGTGGATCTCCCTGAGATCAGTGAGAGCTTTGTAATGTTGGTCTACCAGGCATTGCTCCCACCTAGCCAGAATCCTACTCCACGCTCCCACACTTGATTGACTCCCGCTGGACATGCTGGATCGCTGTGTGTGACAGGGGCAGCGACCAGCGAGCTCCATGCTTCGCCTGAGAACCAAACAGATCTCAACGACCGTCGGATGTCGCTGCATTGCTGGGTAATCGCAGGTAGGTCTGCCTCTATGGCATCTCACCAGCGACCACGTAGCGACGCACCAGCAATCCAGGCCAGGTCGGATCGTTGTCGGGATCGCGGGAACATCGCTATGTGTAATGGGTCCTTTAGAGTGTTTAATCATTAGGACATTATTATTGCTGTGACTTGCTGGCTTTTGCCATATTGCCGGATTTCACCCCCACTTGTGAATAGCAGATCATTGTCTATAGCATTGGACAGTATATTGAAAGCCTGGAGTGGGCAGGCACAACTTTTTTAACTCTGCTGCATGACTAAATCTAAAATCTCTGATTGTGTCAGAATTGCAATACCCAGTAAGGCTAGTTTCACACTAGTGTTCCTTTTAATCTGGGGGCATGCAGGAAAAGCCTGCATTCCCATGAATTCCCCTGCAATGATGCAACTGTCTGCACCTGCACCCACATTATCACTGTTCCGAGCTCAAGGATCAGTGATAATACCGGTGCGGAAGCAGACAGTTGCTTCTGGTTGAGTACCTGTTTTCTCTGAATCTGGTTCTAAATGATGTGCCCCCTAGGGGGAGTGTAATTAAGAACTGCAGTCTGACAATGAACAGACCAAAAACCTGGGTTCGGTGTCCGGATTCAATAGGATCCGGAGTCTGCCGGATCCGGGTTACATAGAGCCCTATTTTAATTCTACCTGCATTATCCCGATCTTTGTGGTCACGGTTTTCGACATGGAGACCCACTAAGTTGCGTTTTTGGTCTCAGGAAAACAACATGATCCCCCGGATCAGGAAAAAAAGAGCAAAACTGGATGTACTCGCAAGTGCCTGTGGCTCCATTGAAAGTCAAAGGGGCTGGAAATTGATGTGGTTGCATCCAGTTGAAGCTGGATATGTACAGTTAGGGCCAGAAATATTTGGACAGTGACACAAGTTTTGTTATTTTAGCTGTTTACAAAAACATGTTCAGAAATACAATTATATATATAATATGGGCTGAAAGTGCACACTCCCAGCTGCAATATGGGAGTTTCCACATCCAAATCGGAGAAAGGGTTTAGGAATCATAGTTCTGTAATGCATAGCCTCCTCTTTTTCAAGGGACCAAAAGTAATTGGACAATGGACTCTAAGGGCTGCAATTAACTCTGAAGGCGTCTCCCTCGTTAACCTGTAATCAATGAAGTAGTTAAGAGGTCAGGGGTGGATTCCAGGTGTGTGGTTTTGCATTTGGAAGCTGTTGCTGTGACCAGACAACATGCGGTCAAAGGAACTCTCAATTGAGGTGAAGCAGAACATCCTGAGGCTGAAAGAACAGAAAAAATCCATCAGAGAGATAGCAGACATGCTTGGAGTAGCAAAATCAACAGGTACATTCTGAGAAAAAAGGAATTGACTGGTGAGCTTGGGAACTCTAAAAGGCCTGGGCGTCCACGGATGACAACAGTGGTGGATGATCGCCGCATACTTTATTTGGTGAAGAAGAACCCGTTCATAACATCAACTGAAGTCCAGAACACTCTCAGTGAAGTAGGTGTATCTGTCTCTAAGTCAACAGTAAAGAGAAGACTCCATGACAGTAAATACAAAGGGTTCACATCTAGATGCAAACCATTCATCAATTCCAAAAATAGACAGGCCAGAGTTAAATTTGCTGAAAAACACCTCAAGAAGCCAGCTCAGTTCTGGAAAAGTATTCTATGGACAGATGAGACAAAGATCAACCTGTGCCAGAATGATGGGAAGAAAAAAGTTTGGAGAAGAAAGGGAACGGCACATGATCCAAGGCACACCACATCCTCTGTAAAACATGGTGGAGGCAACGTGATGGCATGGGCATGCATGACTTTCAATGGCACTGGGTCACTTGTGTTTATTGATGACATAACAGCAGACAAGAGTAGCCGGATGAATTCTGAAGTGTACCGGGATATACTTTCAGCCCAGATTCAGCCAAATGCTGCAAAGTTGATTGGACGGCGCTTCATAGTACAGATGGACAATGACCCCAAGCATACAGCCAAAGCTACCCAGGAGTTCATGAGTGCAAAAAAGTGGAACATTCTGCAATGGCCAAGTCAATCACCAGATCTTAACCAAATTGAGCATGCATTTCACTTGCTGAAATCCAGACTTAAGACGGAAAGACCCACAAACAAGCAAGACCTGAAGGCTGCGGCTGTAAAGGCCTGGCAAAGCATTAAGAAGGAGGAAACCCAGCGTTTGGTGATGTCCATGGGTTCTAGACTTAAGGCAGTGATTGCCTCCAAAGGATTCGCAACAAAATATTGAAAATAAAAATATTTTGTTTGGGTTATGTTTATTTGTCCAATTACTTTTGACCTCCTAAAATGTGGAGTGTTTGTAAAGAAATGTGTACAATTCCTACATTTTCTATCAGATATTTTTGTTCAACCCTTCAAATTAAACGTTACAATCTGCACTTGAATTCTGTTGTAGATGTTTCATTTCAAATCCAATGTGGTGGCATGCAGAGCCCAACTCGCGAAATTTGTGTCACTGTCCAAATATTTCTGGCCCTAACTGTATGGATGGCAAAAAACACCAGTGTGAAACCAGTCTTATCTTTGTGATATATCGTTGGATTCAGGGTTTCTTTTCTTACATCATGTTGTTCTCAGATGAGGTAGCTAAAACCTTTGGATAGACTCCTTTTAACTAGGCAAACAGTAAAAAAATCTAAATCAAATTGAGATTCTATGTTTGCAACCAAGGATCCTCAAAATCACAAGTGTGTTTTGCCGAATTATTGCTAATTATGCAAAGTAAAAAAGGCTAAAAAAGGGAAAGGTCAAACAGGTTCAAAGTAGTATATAATTAATTCTAAGTTGGTTTCGTTAATTTGCAGACAGCAAGAAAATAAAAAAATTACCCTTTAGCATAATGTAAAACAGAGAAGTGAATAAATTCTTGCCCATCTTTGTAGAAAGTAGTCAAATTAGCTCTTTGGATTAATCACACCTCTATTAATACTAAATTTGTGATTGCCATTACTAAATCCCTTGGCAATAAATAAAAGTCAAACTACCCTCGTGGTAATAAATATAATCCTGTGTTGGCAGAAAAATTGTTTTTCCTCTAGCTAAGCATAACCATTTCTCTAAAGTACAACAGAGATCTGTAAAATCTTATAAAGCGTACAGATAAAGTGTTTTTAGTAGATTCAAAAACACTCCTGCCTTTTATAGATTCTTGGACTGTATCGACATCATAGAATGTTACAGATGAACATTGAATTGTTTGATTTTTTTTATTATAACACTATGTATGTTGCATTAACTCCTTAGTGTTGGAGCCAATTTTTAACTTTATTGACCAGGCCAAATTTTGGAAATCTGACCAGTGTCACTTTATGAGGTTAAAACTCTGGATCGCTTCAATGGATCCCAGTGATTCTGAGACAGTTTTTTCGTGACATACTGGACTTCATGTTACTTTTAATTTTAGAATGATTTATTTTGTATTTATTTGTGAAAGAAATCATAATTTGGCAAAATTGTTAACAATGTAGACAATTTTCAAACATTGAAATTTTATGCAATTAAATCAGAGAGTTACCATATTTTTCGGATTATAAGACACAACTGGTCGCAGATCTAGATCTGTACATGTACCGCCTCCGTGGCCATTTTCTGGAAGCCTGGATGGTAAAGGCCGAGTTGCACCTTGGCAATGCATGCAGGCATAAGGAAAATGGCGATCCCCACCACACACCACTTTCACACCCCTGCAGCTCTGGGCTTTGCCCCCACCCTCCGTGAATCCTGCAAACCTGCCTCCTCAATACCCACTCTAACACCAAAACCCCCGCTCAGTAAGCAATGGTTGGTTCAGGATAGGGGGGTCATGTACCAGGATGGAGGATATATATACCAGGATGGGGGGTCATGTACAAGGATGGGAAGGCCATGTACCAGGATGGAGGATATATATATATACTAGATGGCAGCCCGATTCTAAAGAATCGGGTAGTCTAGAATCCATGTATAGTTTATTTACTAATAGTTAGGGTAGTGCGGTGAAATTAATTGTGTGTATACAGGCGGCTCTGTGGGTAGCAGAGTATATGGTGGCTCAGTGGCTAGCACTGCGCGCGGTGGCTCAGTGGCTAGCACTGCGCGCGGTTAGATTAGTCAGTGCAGCAGCGTGGGCAGAGTGGTCAGCTCAGCGGCGTGGGCAGAGTGGTCAGCGCAGCGGCGTGGGCAGAGTGGTCAGCGCAGCGGCGTGGGCAGAGTGGTCAGCGCAGCGGCGTGGGTGGGCAGAGTGGTCAGCACATACACACACATACACACACACACTCCGCTATACTTACCACCGACCCTGCGTCTTCTTCGGCGCCTGGATCCTGAGTCAACATGTGGCCACCCCCGGACGACTGGAGAGGGCAGAGGACGGCTG
This sequence comes from Allobates femoralis, assembly GCA_033576535.1. Taxonomy (NCBI): domain Eukaryota; kingdom Metazoa; phylum Chordata; class Amphibia; order Anura; family Aromobatidae; genus Allobates; species Allobates femoralis. The sequence goes on from JARQOC010000002.1 coordinate 377,893,085, forward strand.
GAGGGGGCAGGGGACGGCTGGAGAGGGCAGGGGATGGCTGGAGGGGGCAGGGGACGGCTGGAGGGGGCAGGGGACGGCTGGAGGCGGCAGAGGACGGCTGGAGGCTGGAGGGTGCAGAGGACGGCTGGAGGCTGGAGAGGGCAGAGGACGGCTGGAGGCTGGAGGGTGCAGAGGACGGCTGGAGGCTGGAGAGGGCAGAGGACGGCTGGAGGCTGGAGAGGGCAGAGGACGGCTGGAGGCTGGAGAGGGCAGAGGACGGCTGGAGGCTGGAAAGGGCAGAGGACGGCTGGAGGCTGGAGAGGGCAGAGGACGGCTGGAGGCTGGAGAGGGCAGAGGACGGCTGGAGGCTGGAGAGGGCAGAGGACGGCTGGAGGCTGGAGAGGGCAGAGGACGGCTGGAGGCTGGAGAGGGCAGAGGACGGCTGCAGGCTGGAGAGGGCAGAGGACGGCTGGAGAGGGCAGAGGATGGCTGGAGGCTGGAGAGGACGGCTGGAGGGGGCAGAGGACGGCTGGAGTCGGCAGAGGACGGCTGGAGAGGGCAGAGGACGGCTGGAGGCTGGAGAGGGCAGAGGACGGCTGCAGGCTGGAGAGGGCAGAGGACGGCTGCAGGCTGGAGAGGGCAGAGGACGGCTGGAGAGGGAGGAGGCTGGAGGGGAGAGGACGGCTGGAGGGGCAGAGGAGGGCTGTAGGCTGGAGGGGCAGAGGACGGCTGGAGGCTGGAGGGGCTCAGGACGGCTGGAGGGGTCAGAGGACGGCTGGAGGCTGGAGGGGCAGAGGACGGCTGCAGGTGGAGAGGCAGAGGACGGCTGCAGGCTGGAGAGGGCAGAGGACGGCTGCAGGCTGGAGAGGGCAGAGGACGGCTGCAGGCTGGAGAGGGCAGAGGACGGCTGGAGAGGGCAGAGGATGGCTGGAGGCTGGAGAGGACGGCTGGAGGGGCAGAGGAGGGCTGTAGGCTGGAGGGGGCAGAGGAAGGCTGGAGGCTGGAGGGGTCAGAGGACGGCTGGAGGGGTCAAAGGACGGCTGGAGGGGGCGCAGGCTGGGAGGGGGCAGAGGGGACTGGAGGAGGGGGCACAGCGCTGGAGGGGGCAGAGGGGACTGAGGGGGCACAGGCTGGAGGGGGCAGAGGGGCTGAGGGGGCACAGGCTGGAGGGGGCAGAGGGGGTCTGAGGAGGGGGCACAGGCTGGAGGTGGAGCAAGAGAGGGGGAAGCAGAGGGGGCACAGGCTGGAGGGGCTAGAGGGGACTGAGTGGGGGCAAGAGGCTGGAGAGGTGCAGAGGACTGGCTGGAGGCTGGAGAGGGCAGAGGACGGCTGGAGGCTGGAGGGTGGAGGAGGCGGGCTGGAGGCTGGAGAGGGCAGAGGACGGCTGGAGGCTGGAGAGGGCAGAGGACGGCTGGAGGCTGGAGAGGGCAGAGGACGGCTGGAGGCTGGAAAGGGCAGAGGACGGCTGGAGGCTGGAGAGGGCAGAGGACGGCTGGAGGCTGGAGAGGGCAAGATGGACGGGCAGGAGGCTGGAGAGGGCAGAGGACGGCTGGAGGCTGGAGAGAGGCTGAGGACGGCTGGAGGCTGGAGAGGGCAGAGGACGGCTGCAGGCTGGAGAGGGCAGAGGACGGCTGGGAGGGGCAGAGGATGGCTGGAGGCTGGAGAGGACGGCTGGAGGGGCAGAGGACGGCTGGAGTGGGCAGAGGACGGCTGGAGAGGGGCAGAGGACGGCTGGAGGCTGGAGAGGGGCAAGTGGACGGGCTGGCAGGCTGGAGAGGGCAGAGGACGGCTGCAGGCTGGAGAGGGCAGAGGACGGCTGGAGAGGGCAGAGGATGGCTGGAGGCTGGAGAGGGACGGCTGGAGGGGCAGCAGGGAGGGCTGTAGGCTGAGGGGGCAGAGGACGGCTGGAGGTGGAGGGGTCGAGAGGACGGCTGGCGAGGGGCAGAGGGAGGACTGGGGGCATGGGAGAGGGGCAGAGGACGAGGGGGACAGGCTGGAGAGGGCAGAGGACGGCTGCAGGCTGGAGGGGCAGAGGGTAGGTGCAGGCTGGAGGGGCAGAGGACGGGCAGGCTGGAGGGGCAGAGGACGGGCTGGTGAGGGGGCAGAGGAGGCTGAGGTGGAAGGACGGCTGGAGGGGCAGAGGAGGGCGAGGCTGGAGGGGGCAGAGGGAAGGTGGAGGCTGGAGGGTCAGAGGACGGCTGGAGGGGTCAAAGGAGGCTGGAGGGGGCACAGGCTGGAGGGGGCAGAGGGGACTGAGGGGGCACAGGCTGGAGGGGGCAGAGGGGACTGAGGGGGCACAGGCTGGAGGGGGCAGAGGGGCCTGAGGGGGCACAGGCTGGAGGGGGCAGAGGGGACTGAGGGGGCACAGGCTGGAGGGGGCAGAGGGGACTGAGGGGGCACAGGCTGGAGGGGCAGAGGGGACTGAGGGGGCACAGGCTGGAGGGGGCAGAGGGGACTGAGGGGGCACAGGCTGGAGGGGGCAGAGGGGACTGAGGGGGCACAGGCTGGAGAGGCAGAGGGGACTGAGGGGGCACAGGCTGGGGGGCAGAGGGGACTGAGGGGGCACAGGCTGGAGGGGGCAGAGGGGACTGAGGGGGCACAGGCTGGAGGGGGCAGAGGGGACTGAGGGGGCACAGGCTGGAGGGGGCAGAGGGGACTGAGGGGGCACAGGCTGGAGGGGGCAGAGGGGACTGAGGGGGCACAGGCTGGAGGGGGAGAGGGACGAGGGGGCAGGCTGGAGGGGACTGAGGGGGCACAGGCTGGAGGGGGCAGAGGGGACTGAGGGGGCACAGGCTGGAGGGGGCAGAGGGGACTGAGGGGGCACAGGCTGGAGGGGCAGGAGGGACGAGGGGGCACAGGCTGGAGGGGGCAGAGGGGACTGAGGGGGCACAGGCTGGAGGGGGCAGAGGGGACTGAGGGGGCACAGGCTGGAGGGGGCAGAGGGGACTGAGGGGCACAGGCTGGAGGGGGCAGAGGGGACTGAGAAGGGGCACAGGCTGGAGGGGGCAGAGGGGACTGAGGGGGCACAGGCTGGAAGGGGCAGAGGGGACTGAGGGGGCACAGGCTGGAGGGGGCAGAGGGGACTGAGGGGGCACAGGCTGGGGACTGAGGGGCACAGGCTGGAGGGGGCAGAGGGGACTGAGGGGCACAGGCTGGAGGGGGAGAGGGGACTGAGGGGCCACAGGCTGGAGGGGGCAAGGGGACTGAGGGGGCACAGGCTGGAGGGGGCAGGGGACTGAGGGGCACAGGCTGGAGGGGGCACAGGCTGGAGGGGCAGAGGGGATGAGGGGGCACAGGCTGGAATGGGGCAGAGGACTGAGGGGGCACAGCTGGGGGGGAGAGGAGGACGAGGGGGCACAGGCTGGAGGGGCACGGCTAGGGGGGCGAGGGGGACTGAGGGTGCCAAGGCTGGAATGGGCAGAGGGGACTGAGGGGGCACAGGCTGAGGGGCAGAGGGGACTGAGGGCGGCACAGGCTGGAGGGGCACAGGGGACTGAGGGTGGCACAGGCTGGAATGGGGCAAGGGGGACTGAGGGGGCACAGGCTGGAGGGGTCACAGGCTGAGGGGCAGAGGGCACTGAGTGGGCACAGGCTGGAATGGGGTCAGGGGATGTAGGCACAGGCTGGAGGGGGCAGAGGGGACTGAGGGGGCACAGGTGGAGGGGGCACAGGGCTGGAGGGGGCAGAGGGGACTGAAGGGTGGCACAGGCTGGAATGGGGAAGAGGGGACTTAGGGGGCACAGGCTGGAGGGGGCAAAGGGGACTGAGGGGGCACAGGCTGGAGGGGGCACAGGCTGGAATGGGGCAGAGGGGACTGAGGGGGCACAGGCTGGAGGGGGCAGAGGACCGTGTGGGGCTGCAGACTCACTGGGGGCCGCACGTCTGGTGTAGGAGGAGAGGAGGGGCGGGCAGAGCTGCAGGACAGGAAGTCCCGCCCTCCCTCCTCTCTAGGCGCGCGGCGGGCGTTTGGGAGCACGGGTACCCCCAGAGGTTGTGTGGCCCCCCGAGGTGGCGGGCAATGGGCCCCCCCTGCCCCCCCGGTATGTAGGCTAGTGGCTGGAGGGCAGAGGGTGGAGGGGAGAGGCTGTAGGGCACACGGAACTTCCGAGGTCGGAACGTTCCTGTGCCGGTGCCTGTAGCCGGGCTGCGCCTGGCTACTCTGCACTGGCTGACGTCACCAGCCCTGGCCGTAGACCATCACGGAAGTGGCCTTCGGCTTTTCCGGAAATGGCCTTCGGCTTTTATATAATAGATAACAGGATGGGGGGAGCCATGTAACCGGATGGGGAGCCATGTACAGGGATGGGGTGGCCATGTACCAGGATGGGTTGACCATGTACCAGGATGGGGACATATGTACCTGGTTTAAGGACATATATACCAGGATGGCGGGGGGCGTCATGTATAAGAATGAGGGATATATATACTGATTGTATGCCAGACACTGGATTTATCAGTCAGACCCATTTAACATTAAAAATTAATTTATTTCTCTTTCTTTCACCAAATTTGGGTTGCATTTTATAATCTGGTTGATCGTTATACAGTGTTGGCCAAAAGTATTGACACCCCTGCAATTCTGTGAGATAATACTCAGTTTCTTCCTGAAAATGATTGCAATCACAAATTCTTTGGTATTATTATCTTCATTTAATTTGTCTTCAATGAAAAAATACAAAAGAGAATGAAGCAAAAAGCAAAACATTGATCATTTCACACAAAATTCCAAATATGGGCCAGACAAAAGTATTGGCACCCTCAGCCTAATACTTGGTTGCACAACCTTTAGCCAAAATAATTGATCAACCACTTCCAGTAACCATCAATGAGTTTCTTACAATGCTCTGCTGGAATTTTAGACCATTCTTCTTTGGCAAACTGCTCCAGGTCCCTGATATTTGAAGGGTGCCTTCTCCAAACTGCCATTATTAGATCTCTCCACAGGTATTCTATGGGATTCAGGTCTGGACTCATTGCTGGCCACCTTAGAAGTCTCCAGTGTTTTCTCTCAAACCATTTTCTAGTGCTTTTTGAATTGTGTTTTGGGTCATTGTCCTGCTGGAAGACCCATGACCTCTGAGGGAGACCCAGCTTTCTCACACTGGGCCCTACATTAGGCTGCAAAATTTGTTGGTAGTCTTCAGACTTCATAATGTCATGCACATGGTCAAGCAGTCCAGTGCCAGAGGCAGCAAAGCAACCCCAAAACATCAGGGAACCTCCGCCATGTTTGAATGTAGGGACCGTGTTCTTTTCTTTGAATGCCTCTTTTTTCTCCTGTAAACTCTATGTTGATGCCTTTGCCCAAAAAGAGAGAACATTCTTCCAAAACGTTTTAGGCTTTCTCAGGTAAGTTTTGGCAAACTCCAGCCTGGCTTTTTTATGTCTCGGGGTAAGAAGTGGAGTCTTCCTGTGTATCCTACCATACAGTCCCTTTTCATTCAGACGCCAACGGATAGTACGGGTTGACACTGATGTACCCTCGGACTGCAGGGCAGCTTGAAGTTGTTTGGATGTTAGTCGAGGTTCTTTATCCACCATCCGCACAATCTTGCGTTTGAAATCTCTCGTCAATTTTTCTTTTACGTCCACATCTAGGGAGGTTAGCCACAGTGCAATGGGCTTTAAACTTCTTGATGACACTGTGCACGGTAGACACAGGAACATTCAGGTCTTTGGAGATGGACTTGTAGCCTTGAGATTTCTTATGCTTCCTTACAATTTGGTTTCTCAAGTCCTCAGACAGTTCTTTGGTCTTCTTTCTTTTCTCCATGCTCAATGTGGTACACACAAGGACACAGGACAGAGGTTGAGTCAACTTTAATCCATGTCAACTGGCTGCAAGTGTGATTTAGTTATTGCCAACACCTGTTAGGTGCCACAGGTAAATTACAGGTGCTGTTAATTACACAAATTAGAGAAGCATCACATGATTTTTCTAACAGTGCCAATACTTTTGTCCACCCCCTATTTTATGTTTGGTGTGGAATTATATCCAGTTTGGCTTTAGGACAATTCTTTTTGTGTTTTTTTTCATTGAAGACAAATTAAATGAAGATAATACCAAAGAATTTGTGATTGCAATCATTTTCAGGAAGAAACTGAGTATTAGCTCACAGAATTGCAGGGGTGTCAATACATTTGGCCAACACTGTAAGCTAAAAATACAGTATGTCACATTTTCCACATGTCTACTTAACATCACAATCATTTTTAATATATATATATATATATATATATATTAGTGATGGGCGAATCCTAAATTACTCGGAATCGCTTGACTCTAGCGAGTCCGAGCACAGGACTCGCTACTCGTTGCGAGTCTAGCGAGTCCAATGTTAATGAATGGGGAAGCGAGTAATAGCGAGTAGTGTGAGATTTACAAATCGCAGATGTGTCTCGGAAGCTTCAGCCTGAAGCAATCCTAGTTTTGTCATTTATTTGCATTGGACTCGTTTACTTTGTAAGTAATCCCTGGGAAACTCGCACAGATAAGAGTCCTGTCTGCTCTGTGTGCTGGCTGCCCCAGCTCCAGGGTCCTAGAGCCCGCCTGCTGCCTGATGTAGCAGAGCTGAGATTGTTCTCAGTCTGCTCATTCCCTGTGTACAGACATGAATGTCTGTGCACAGAGATGATGTAGCAGAGCTGAGATTGTTCTCAGTCTGCTCATTCCCTGTGCATAGACATCTATATCTATGCACAGGGGATGTAGCAGAGAGGACATCGCGTTTTGGACTGCGTTGGCCGGAAGAGGATTTTTTTAATTAAAGATGGAGTCCCTAATGGCTTTTTTTTTTATTTCTAATAAAACATTTTCTTTGTGTTGTGTTTTTTTTAAAACAATTTAATAGAAATTCATGGCGGTCATGTCTAATATTGGCGTGACCGCCATAAATTTCGGGCTTAGGGCCAGCTGATAATACAAAGCTGGCCCTAACCTCTTTATTACCCAGCGTGCCACCGCCACCAGGGCCGCTGGAAGAGCGGGGTTCAACGCCAGAGGATGGCGCTTCAATGAACGCGCCATCTTCTGGGGCGGCTGCGGGCTGCAATTTGCAGCGGGGGGTGCCCAGAAAGCTTGGGCATCCCTGCGCTGCGGATTCCAGCCCCCAGCTGCTTAGCTGTACCTGGCTAGACATAGAAATTGCGCGGAGCCCCACGCATTTTTTTTTTATTATTTCATGAAATTCTGAGATTCTGACTCTGACTCTGAGACTCTGACTCTGAGACTCTGGCTCTGAAATTCATGAAATAATAAAAAAAAAATGCGTGGGGCTCCGCGCAATTTCTATGCCTAGCCAGGTACAGCTAAGCAGCTGGGGGCTGGAATCCGCAGCGCAGGGATGCCCAAGCTTTCTGGGCACCCCCCACTGCAAATTGCAGCCCGCAGCCGCCCCAGAAGATGGCGCGTTCATTGAAGCGCCATCCTCTGGCGCTGAACCCCGCTCTTCCAGCGGCCCTGGTGGCGGTGGCACGCTGGGTAATAAAGGGGTTAATACCAGCTTTGTTATACAAGCTGGTATTAAGCCCGAGATTCTTAATGTCAGGCCACGTTTGACCCAGCCACTAAGAATCTCCAATAAAGGGTTAAAAAAACACAACACAGAGAAAAATGTTTATTTGAAATAAAAAAAAAAGCCATTAGGGACTCCATCTTTAATTAAAAAAATCTTCTTCCGTCCGACGTAGTCCAAAACGCGATGTCCTCTTTGCTACATCCCCTGTGCATAGATATAGATGTCTATGCACAGGGAATGAGCAGACTGAGAACAATCTCAGCACTGCTACATCATGTCTGTGAGCAGGCGGGCTCTAGGACCCTGGAGCTGCACAGAGAAGACAGCTGGACTCGGCTCGCAATGTAACAGCAGTTACTTTGCGAGTTTCCCTGCTATCACTGGCACAGTAGCCGAGTCTAATGCAAACAATGGCAATCCTAGTTTTGTCAGCGTTTCTGACAAAACTAGGATTGATATTGATTTGCATTGGACTCGTGCGAGTAATCACTGGGAAACTCGCAGAGTACCGAGTCCTGCGAGTCCCTTACTACTCGCCGAGTAACGATTCCTAGCGAGTAGATTCGCCCATCCCTAATATATATATATATATATATATATATATATATATAAATATATATATATATATATATATATATATATATATATATTTTTTTTTTTTTTAACAAGTTGGAAGAGTTAAAAGTTTATTTAGAAATTCTAATTTTTCCAGCAAAATTTACAAAACCATTTTTTTTTGTTACCACATCACATTTGAAGTGACTTTGAGGGACCTACATGACAGAAAACACGAAAGTGACACAATTCCAAAAACTGCACCCCTCAGACTGCTCAAAACCACATCCATGAAGTTTATTAACCCTAAGGTTATGAAAAGTAATGAAAAAAATTATACATTTTACCTAAAAATCACCAATCTATTCACATATACAAGAGATAGCATAACAAAATGGACACCAAAAATGTGTTACTAATTTATGCCGAGCACACTGATACCCCACATGGGCTCAGAAACCTCTGTTTGGACTAATGTCAAGGGCTCAGAATGGAAGGAACACTATTCGAATTTTGGAACACAAATTGGCTGAAATAGATTACGGGCACCATGTTGCATTGCTGGGCCCTATAATACCTACACAGCAGAAATACCCCACATGTGACCCCATTTTGGAAACTAAATGTCTAAATGATTCTGTATTGGGATATAGTGAGTATTTGTAAGCCACATATACTTCACAGAATATAACAATATATCGTCATATCAAAATGTAAATTTTCTCACAAAAGTGTTAGTTTAGGGCCAAATGTATCACTTTTACAAGAGGTGACACAAGAAATTAGACCCCAGAGTTTGTTACCCACTTTCTTATGAGCTCAGCGATACCCCTCATGCAGTCAAAATGGAGTGGGATTGAAACGGTAGTGGCGCTATTTGAATTTTGGACAGAAAATTTGGCTGAAATATTGTAAATTATGGGCACTATGTCACATTTGCAATGGCTCTATGGTATTTAAACAGAATAAACCCTCCACAAATGACTCCATTTTGGAAACTAGACCACTCAAGCAGGGGCATTCATAGAAATCATAGTGCCCCAAAGCAGAGTTTCTAATTTGGTCCCTCACCCACAAAACACGTAAAATAATATTTACCTTGGTCACATAATGCCATGTCTCACAACTTTGAAGCCCTTTTAATGTAATTTTCCTTTTACTGAGCCCCTAGATTCCCTTAATTGCTTCCATAAAGCTCTTTAAATATCATAATGGCCCCACATGTTGTTACATATAGTATAATGGGCACCACATAGTCCTATATATACAGTAGCACACTACCTGACAGAAGTTACCGTTTGTTGCTTATCCATGTTATGTAAATAAAAGCTTATAACCTGATGTTAAATTCATCCATTGGTGGTATAAATTACTCTTTTGAAAGCCGACACCCTCCAAAATTTGGTTTAGGTCAAGAAAATAAATTGGCATCAATGCTGAAATATTGATTAATGAACACAGAATGGTCAGATTTTAGCAAGACAAATGTTTTTTCGCCTGGTCATATAATGCACCCAATCCTAGTTTAGATCCTCACCTGTGCTCAGTAAATGATCGGTTAATTATTGGGTGTGTCTAAAAAGAAACCCAGCACCCCAGACCTTCACTTGAACTGCAACTTGAGCTCTGGCAACATGGCAAAAATCCACCCTGTGACCAAAGCCTTGATTATCAAGAGGTTGAAGACCAGATCCACTGCAGAGGTGGCTGGCACCTTTAATATGTCTTAGCGTCAAGTACGAAGAATTAAAAAAAGATTTGAAAAGACTGGAGACGTGTTTGACAAGCCCAGGTCCGGCAGACCCCGCAGGACAACTGCTCAGGAGGAACGTTTGTTAGTTAGAAAATCCAAATCAAGCCTCTCTTCCATTGCAGCAGAGCTCCAACAGGCCTGGTCACCTCAAGTCCCTGTGTCAACTAGAACAGTTTGATGGATTCTGTCTCGAAATGGCCTCCATAGTCGAATCAGTGCCCAGAAGCCAGCACTAAACAAAAGGCAAATAAAAAAACGTGTGGCATTTGTAAAGTCCCACAGCCTGCTAAACAGATGAATGCTGGAAAAGTGGCAGAAGGTGGATTTTTCTGATGAATCTTCAGTAGAATTACACCACAGCCGCTGTAAATATTGCAGGAGATCTACTGGAGCTCGTATGGATCCAAAATACACCCAGAAAACAGTTACATTTGGAGGGGGAAAGATCATGGTCTGCGGTTACATTCAGTATGGGGGTGTGTGAAACATTTGCAAAGTGGAAGGCAATATTAATAGCCTAAAATATCAAGAAGTATTAACTACCTCTTAAATTCCAAGTCATAAAAGGGGTCACATTCTGCAGCAGGATGGTGCTCCATCTCATACATCCATCTGTACAACAAAGATCATCCAGGCAAAAAAGATGAAGGTGCTCAAGGACTGGCCAGCCCAGTCACCAGACATGAACATCATTGAGCATGTTTGGGGTAGGTTGAAAGAGGAAGCTTGGAAGACAAAACCAAAGAATATAGATGAACTCTGGGAGGCATGTAAGACTGCATTCTTTGCTATTCCTGATTACCTCATTAATAAATTGTATGAATCATTGTTGAATCGCATGGTTACAGTCCTTCAAGCTCATGGAAGTCTCACAAAATATTAAATATGACTCTAATAGCACCACAACTTCATTCACCAATGTTATGCAACATAAATTTGTATTTTAAGTAAATTTTATGTTTGAAAATCACATTATTTTCTGTGGGCAACAAAACTATTGTCTTGCCAAAATCTGACGATTCTGTGTTCATTAAATGATCAATATTTTAGCATTGATGCCAATGTTTCAAAGCTATTTGTAGCACCATTATACTATTTGCAAGACTATGTGGGGGTCATTATGAGGCGCCCCCAGGGCAATTGGGTACTCGGGATGGTGCCTTGCTGCTGCTGTTTCTGGGGGAAGTCACGGGGTTCGTGACCCTGTTCCATGCCCAGGGCTTTAGTTGAAAAAAGGGGTTATATACAAGGGAGTTTTCATGACACCACCCGTGGTGTGTGGCTAGGTATGGCCACCACAGCTGCAGAACCTCCGAGGATGATGAATAGCAGCTGAGATGCGATGGCTCTCTATGGGTAAAGCCAATCCCCGGGGCAGGATAAATAGTCTATGTGTGGGATGCAGGACGACGGGCTCAAGGAATAGGCAGACTCACTGCTTTTGCAGTTTCTCAGTGCTTTACTGGAGCCGATGTTAGATGGAGCTGTCCACGGATCTTTTGAGAGCAACTTGGGGTTTCTTCCCATCCGGTTAAGTCTTTGCCTCCCTTACTGCGCTCTTTACTGGCTCCTGCAGTTGCATAAGCTGAGCTGCCGGCCCTTTCTCTTCCTGCAAGGTACTGGTATGACTGTCAACTTGAGTCCTTTCTCTACCCTTATCTTGGGTGTATGCTGCTGAACTCTCATGGTGTTGCTGTGCCTCCGGTACAGTGTAGCTGGAGAATTTGGAATCCCCACTTTCCGATACTGACTGCAGGAACATGAGATGAGACCCTGCACAGTCTCGGACTCCGGTGTCTGTTCTATGCGCCTTTCCTCTGGGGAGAGCACGGAATTGCTCAGCCTCCCAGGTCTGTTCCTTCTCCTTTCCTCAGACCCTAGCCTTAGGCCTGGAACTTGTCAGCGGACCTTGGGATGAGCCTAGCACGGCTCCTTTACACCCAGGTCTTCTTCACAGTCCTCTGAGAAACTGTATTTGTGGCGCTACTATGGGTAGGCGCCACAGGAAAGTACTACACTGTGACAACAAATGTGTTATCCCTGTAAGTTGTCAGTTCAGGCTTTAACCTGTTGAGTCTGTACTTGCACACACTTAGGACTAGGCCACTTAGGATAGGGGGGACTGGTAATTTAGTAGGTCCCAAAAGGGGGTGGAGCCTAGGGTAGATGTAGTGAGAGAGTGACAGTTTTTAGTTAGTTAGTGCTGGGAAGGCAGTCAGGAAGGACTGGTCTGACAGCACAGCTGACAGGAGGGAGCCCCATCTTTAAGTGGGGACCCAGAACAGCAGGCAATGGGCCAGGACTGGATGGAGCCAGCTGGTCACGTTGAGGGAGACATCAGCAATGGCAGGTCCTTGCCGCACATAGGAGGTGAGGTTTTTGGGTCCCCGTGCAGGCATCGGAAGGTGGGTATGATGTTTTTTTTTTTTAAACCAATAAACCAGCATGAAGGGAAGCCTAGCAGGAATGTCAGATCGAAGGAAGCTTCTGTAAATTACTGATATGCCATGACGAGTCATGGAAGTAGATTTGAAGAATCTCTGTAGTGATTCATCATAAGCAGAATCTGAAGGCGGCATGGGAGACCGGGGGAGCAGGTGGCGGACCTGAAGATACTGAAAGAAGGTTGAGCTACAGATCCCAAATATATCAGTCAACATGTCAAATGAGGTTAAGGCACCCCAGCATACAAATACTGGAGTAATGTGATTCCCTTACTCCGCCAGTGCACCAGTGAGAGATTCTCTATGAGGAGTTCTAGAGCTTCAGTGGAGATCAGATTGTAGAGAAATGGGAGGTGCTTCCTGCCAAGAGACGACCACAAGTCCACCAGAGAAGTCATAGTAGACAGGGGGGCTTAGTGGGAGGGGGCTGAATTAGGGACAATTCCAAAAGGGTCCTCGTGGAGCCCCTTGGGGCATAATAAGCTTCCATGTGAAGCCAAGGGAGGGAGGAATTACAGTTCCACCATAGGAGGGCGGGTTCAAGGATAGCTGCAGTGTGGTAGAGCCGTAGGTCAGGAACCCCCAAACCTCCCGGGCATATGGTAGGGTAAGAATTTTGTGGGACACCCTAGGGGATTTATTATTCTATATAAAGCATGATATAGCTCTTTGAAGGCCCTGAATGTACCTACGAGGAAACCTAAGGGGGAGACACCTGAACAGGTAGATCAATTTAGGTAGGACAAGCATTTTTACCACCTGTATTCTGGCCATCCAGGATAAGTATATATGACCGAGTCTAGATAGTAGGTCAATGATGTCCTGCCGATATAATTTGTAATTGTATTTAACTATGTGACGGAGATAAGTTATCTGTATACCCAAATATGTAAAACCCAAGGGAGACCAGACAAAAGGGTATTTGAGATTCAGCTTATAAAAAGAGGCCTAAGGCTGGGTTCACATTGGCGTTCCCCTCCGCAGCGTTCTGCGGAGGGGAAGCGCCATGTGTGAGCAGCCAGCAGAAGCCCCTATCTTTATAATGAGAGCGCACGGTGCTGCGCTTGACTGCGCATGACCGTGCACTCCCATTCACTCCCATATGTGATTTGTACGCAGGCGGATGCCTGCGCACAAATCACACAGTCTCGTCCGCACCAGGGACGTGACATGCTGCGGAGGGGAAAGCCAATGTGAACCCAGCCTTAGAAAATTGGTCCAGAATGAGCATGATTTCATCTATGGAGTGTAGGACATTTGTACATGTCAGTATCACATCATCAGCGTATAAGCCAATTTTGTGAGATTTATTTCCAATAATTATACCAATAATTATACCCGAGACTTTGGGGTCATGCCTAATCACAGAGGCTAGCGGTTCCATTACTAGGGCGAAGATAAGTGGGGAGAGGGGACAACCTGGCGAGTACCATTAGATATTGTGAACGGGGTGGACATAAAGCCGGAGGCCAGAACTGAAGCAGAAGGAGGGGAGTAAAGTGCCAAGATAGCAGAGGCCACTCCCCCTGTTATGCCAAATCTAGACAACACCTCCGCTAGAAATCCCCAGTGCACCGTGTCAAACGCCTTCTCAGCACTGGGGATAGAGCCCCTCTCCACCACTTCAAGCAAGTTAACAACTCTGCGGGTGCCGTCCCTGGTTTGCCTGCCCGGGATAAACCCTACTTGATCTGAATCAACCAAAAGTGGCAGTACAGCTTGGAGTCTAGTGGCCCACACCTTAGCGCATAATTTAACATCACAGTTGAGTAACGCTATGGGCCTAAAGTTGCCCGGTGTGGTCATGGGTTTACCCGGTTTAGGCAAAGTGACTATAGTAGCCTCCAAACCCTCCGGCCTGATACGTCCCGATGATTGCAAGTACAGAAGAGGCGAAGTAGATAAGGAGACAGAGTGGAGGCAAGTTGGGAATAATAGAGAAAGGAAAACCCGTCAGGGCCCAGCGCTGAATGATTCTTTGCGGAGGTTATATCTCTAGGACAGTTAGAGTTTCATTCAGGGTCGCTAGCTGTGAAGGAGTGAGTGTAGGTAAGGGCGCCCGGTCCAAAAAGGCTGAAATAGTGGCAGGAGTAGGTTGGAGGGTGTGAGGGTCAGATTGAAGGTTGTAAAGGGCAGAGTGGTACGTTCTGAATTCCTCCACAATATCCAGTGGGCTAAGTACTTTAGTACTGTCTGGTCTGAGGAGAAAAGGGATTTTAGATTGTAAGGCAACTTTTTCACCCGCCTCGCTAGAAGTGCGCCTGCCCTGTCCCCCATCGCATAGAACCGTGCTCTGGATTTTTTGAGGCTTTTCTTAAACGAGAGTAAGAGAATGGACCGTAGCTCATGTCGGGTGGAGGTGAGTTCTTTCCACAAAGCGGGGGAGGGGTTTTGTTTATGTTGGGACTCTAGTAACCAGAGACGGGTCAGAGTGGATTGCAGTAGAGCTTCGCGTCGTCTCTTGGCAGTGGCGGCCATCTTTATGAGGAGTCCCCTTGCCACGGCCTTGTGGGCAAACCATGGGGTATCATCTGCAACAGAGTGATTATCATTTTGGGTAAAGAAATCATTCAGTTGGGAGAGTAGAAAGTCTGAGTTTTCAGGGGAAGAGAGAAGAAAGTCATTCAGACACCAGCGGGAAGGCGGACGTATAGCATTAGCGTCCCGTATGTGTATGGAAAAAGGGGCATGGTCAGACCACGAGATGTCTCCTATACTGGCACTGGTACACCGTGGGTGAAGGGCGTCACTAACCAAAATATAGTCCAACCTGCTGTACTTGTGAAACCTGGGTGAAGCCTACGTGTAGTCCCTTTCGTTACAGTGCAAGTATCTCCACACATCATGGAAGTGACTGGAGGAGACCACCGCACCCATCTCGGACCTAGAGCAGGAGGGAGAAGAACAATCCATCACCTTTGACATAGGTACATAGAAATCGCCCGCCAGAATTTTCTGACCATGAGTAATAGGTGAGAGCACTGTAAAACGTTTTTCAAGAATTTCAGTTGTCCCACATTGGGTGCATAGACAGATGTAATAGTGAAAGGCACTTCATTAATATAACAGAGAACAATGGCATATCGACCCTTAGGAACTGAAGTAGTGTCTTTATGTCGGAAGGCGACCCCTCTGGATACAAATATGCCCACTCCTGCTTTTTTTGAGCCAGAGTTGGCGAAATATTGATGAGGATATCTGGCACATGCCATTCTGGAATTGTCACATTCAAGGAGATGGGTTTCTTGTACACAGACAATATCGTATCATTCCTTAAACAATTGCCTCCAAACCAGCGAGCGTCTGGCAGGAGAGTTGAGCCCATTAACATTAATGGAGCCAACAGTAATACTCATATTGAAGTACATTATTTGTAGAATTCAAAACACGAGTATTAGCAGTCGCAGGGGAGAAGGAGGAGGGGTGAGAAGGAGAGAAGGGAAGGAGTTGGGGGGGATGAAGGATAATTCAGGAACGAAGGTAAGGTGAGGGAGGAGGGGAGGGGGAAACCAGACTAACAAACACTTAACACAAAACAAACAATCCCAGGTTAACGGAAAGTTCCTGGGAGGTCAAAAGTGTACAAAAGACCCTTAGAGAGCAGAAATACTCCCAGTCAAGTATGGGAGGTAGAGAAATGCTCTCCGCCCTTCAGGACAGCACCTAAAAGGTCTCCTGGCTGAGCAAACCAAAAATAAAAATAAAAAAAAAATAAAAACAAAAGAGTTCCTTTGCGGGAAAAAAACATCCACAAGGCCCAATTATGTTGGGTGCTCCAAAAGTGCGGGTAACCAAAACCACCAAGAGAAAAGTCACGCTACTTCCCATTCAGGGTTGATCCGGATCCTGGATGAAGCTGGGTCACAATTCCCTCCAGATGGAGGGGGCAAGGAGGAAGAGCGTGGGGATGAGAGGCCCCATTGTTGTAGCATCTTCCCAGCCTGGGTCAGTGTCAAGCAGGAGGTAGTGGCTCCATTCCTCCTGATTAGCAGTTTGGTTGGGAATTCCCAGCGGTATGGGACAATATGGTCATGGAGGATCTTATTGTGAGCCTGGAACGCCCTCCTGAGAGCCATGGTGCCAGGAGAGAGGTCCTGATACACGTGCAGGGAAGCATAGGTGTCTGGCAGCGTGGGTTGCCCACAGAGAGTCTGTAGAAAGTCCTCCTTTAACTCATAAAAATGTATGCAGGCAATAACATCCCTAGGGAGACTGGGACTGATACCGGAGGGTTTGGGGATCCTGTGAATCCTGTCGATAATCATGTCTTTAGTGTCTACCTCAGGCATAGCAGCTTTGATGAAGTCTTGCAAAAAGGATCTCAGGTCCGCTGGGGAGACTGATTCTTCTATCCCCCTAATCCTAATGTTGTTGCGTCTGGACCTATCCTCTAGGTCCAGGGTCTTAGCTTGCATTTTGGACATGTTGCACTGCAGTTCCAGGAGCTGGTTGTGTGAACGTATCAGCTCAGCTAGTTTGTGCTCCAATTTGTTAGTCCTGTTGCCTAACTCTCCCAGCTCTCCCTTGATATCCTCAATCAAGATCTTCATATCCTCTTGTAGTGAGGAGCGGAGTGTGGCTAAAAGGTCTATCATGGCACCATGGGTCATGGTGTGTCTTGTGGTGTGCCATCGGCAGAGGTAAGCGGGGAATGTGCGTCCCTGTGAGCAGCGCGGGCTGCACGCGGAGATGGCGGCGCCATCTTGGAAGCAGAGGAGGAGAGCCGGCCACCAGAGAAGAAGTCCGTTACTCAGGCTGGTGAGGAGCGGGTACCGGGTTTGAGCTTACCCATGCAATCACTGGGGGTTCAGGCAGGTTTTTCTGCAGGGCTGGAGCGTAGAGAGGCACCTGGAGCGCTGTTACAGCCGGTTCTGGGTCCGAGGATGGCGGAGCTCCCGCATTATGCGTCCGACATCCAAGCCATTCAGGACACACCCTCCGGTATGATTTTTTTACATTTTTTATAACTTTTCTTCACTTTTAGTGTACTTTCACAGTGTATATATAGATACACTGCTAAAGTACTCGCATTTCAATCGGACTCGCCATACTCGCAACAAGTACCGAGTACCGGGACCTACTCGTTGCGAGTATAGTGAGTCCAATTACTTCAGTACTCGCTCATCCCTAAATGCAAAGTCTCTCGTACTCTCCTGAGGTTTCTGCCGGCACCCAAAGAACCTCATTTTTGCTTGGGCATCAACACTGGTTTCAAAAGTAGCTTTCAGCCTGGCAATTACATGTTCTACAGTGTCTTTGTCAGTATCTGACCAGGACTTTGTTTCTCGCTGCACATAACCAGTTAACTGTCCCATAAATATGCCGACGTGCTGGCCCTCTGTTAGGGGGTACACACTGTAATAGCTATCCAGCTTTCCTTTAAAGTCAGTGAGGGCATTGGGCTCACCTGCGTATTGTGGCAGCCACATCGCTCACTGGGTGTACAGCATCAGAAACTGCATGATCAGCGACATCCCTGACACTTCAGCACTGCCGGGTGCACTGTCTGTGTCTTGACCCGTGTGGCCAGCATCGTTCACTCCCTGCACATTCGGTTGCAACATCTTTCCACCCCTTTAGTTAATTCTGACCCTTCCGGTCTTTCACTTCCATCCAGGTGTACAACTTTCGTTCTGCGGTGGGACAGAGTTTCTCATCCCCACTGGATTTCGTCAGAACGTAGGTTGGGCCTCGTTTTGCGCTCCTTGGAGGGTACTGCCCATGATGATACGGCCCTTCTGCTTCCCGCACGCTGTGCGCGTTACTAATGGTGACAGTCAATAACATGTATTTCACACAATTCATGGTACACAGTATTCGGTTTAACGGCCGGGATCCGTTCATGTGCCAGGAACTGAGTGCCCAGGGGTGGTATTCGGAACGGGCCAGCTGCTGCTGTTTGGGAGAGAGCGGCAGTGCAGCTCATGTTTTAGTTCTCAGTGTCTGCAGTGATGAGTGGCTGTTGAGGAGCAGCTGGATGGGTCTTCATCGTTGAGCTTGGCCTATGCATGCTTTGGGTTTGGGAGGATAGCAAAGTGAGTCGGCCTGTCTTCCTGGATTTGTTACGGTTATTGACAGTGCTAACTTGATCTGAGTTTTGGACTTATCTCGGGAGTTGTGCTACTCGTTCGGTTTGTTGAGCTTGTGCCTCCAGTTCCAGTAGCTTGGAGAATCTTGGATTCCCAGTCTTTTGACTGGTAGCTGACTTCTGTCGGTGAGTGAGACTCCTGCACAGTCCTCGCTCGGTGTCCTGGTTCGGTATGCGCCCCTTCTTACCTAATTCGGGTGAGCCTGCTGAGCTCTCAGGTGTGTTCCGTTCTACTAGACCCTTCTCTCTTGGGACCTGAACAATTGTCAGCTGGACCTCTAGGTGTGTCCTTGTCCTTTCTCAGACCCAATCCTAGCCTTGGAACTGTCGGGACCTTGCATGAGAACACTGTCAAGCTCTTCACAGTCCTCCAGGAACTGTACTACATCCTTAGGATAACTAGCTCCTTCTCAGTCCAAAATATATAGGGGAGCTCACCCTGAACCCGGGCTTGGTCTCCCCCTTATGGCCTGGAGGTGTGAGTTTTGTGTGTGTGTTGCCTGCTGAGAAGGCCCTTTTGTTGCTCTCTTGTGATACCACCACTTGGGGGCAGTGATGACACTGTGGCACTTTGACCCAGGGGTGCCATATTATACTTAACTGTTTCATGACATATGATGTATATTTATATCACTTGTCATGTCTCTGCCTTTGATGTGGGCTCGCATGATGATCCTGCATCTTTAACGACTCATTTTATCAGTAAAAACATTAGCTAAGGGCACAAGAAATAAGCCATCACTTAGCCCCAGATCATGAAAAATAAAAATGTTACGGTTCCCAGAAAATGGCATCAAAAGCAAAATCATTTTTTTGCCACACTTCTGATTTTGTTTAACTGTTAAATTTAAAAAAAATAAAAATACTTAGTATCTATGTACTTGTACTAACCTGAAGAATCATACTGCTTGGTCAGTTTTACCATATAGTGAACATGGTAAATAGAAAACCCAAATACAATTTGGAATTGCAATATTATGCAATTTCGCTACACTTGGAATTTTTTCCCAATTCCAGTACACTATGTGGTAAAATGAATGGAGTCATTGAAAAGTACAATTTATCCTCCAAAAAAAGCCTCAGATGCCTATATTAATGGAAAAATGTAAATGTTTGAAGGGCTATGTGTGGGCCATTTATACTGTATGACAGACAATGAGGGAGGCCACTATATTGTTTGTAGGTCTATATGGGGAGCTAATTCCAGGGTTATATGGGGGCCATTAAACTGTTTACAAGGGTATGTGTGTGCCATTATACTGTTTGACAGGCTACGTGTGGAGCCAATATACTGTTTGGAGAGCCATGTAGGGGGCATTTTCCTATATGGAGGGCTAGTGGAGGCCATTATACTGTATTTTATTAATTATACAATGTAGAGGCTTGTTTGGGGTCCATCATATTGTGTGGTAGCTACTATACTGTTTGAAGGACTATAAGCGGGGTATTATACTGTTTGGAGGACTATGTCAGCGCCACTATACTGTTATCAGGGCTATGTGGAGGCCATTATAATGTAAGGATTTTTTATTTTTTTGCACAAGTGCATTTTAACATACCGTAAGTGACGTTAACCTTTGTGGTTATCTATGATCATTAATGTAGCTGTTATAGGGTTAAATTTGTGGAGTCATCTAATGAAACATTTTTACATGATTTCCCTCATAATCGTATCTGTGGTTCCATGATTCTATTTATTAGTTTGTGAATGTATTCAAATTGATCCTCCCCATCCCCCTTTCTTTTTTTGCATGAAATTATTAATTTTTGGTTACCGTATTTATTATACACTAGCTGGGAGCCCGATGCACATGCATCGGGATTCTAGAAGGGCGAGTCTCTGACTCGCAATGGCCGCTTCGCGGCCAATGCTTCGCGCTGCAAAGGCGACTCGCCATGCCCGCTGCGCGGGCATAGCGAGTCGCCTTAGAACTGCTCGCAATGGCCGCTGCGCGGCCAATGCTTCGGGCGTATCCACATGACCACGCCGACTCGCATTGCGAGTGGACTCAGAAGGGGCAAAAAACCCATTCGCAATTATATAATAGATTCTGTCTTGCCAAGATATGATGGACCTCTGACCACACTGCCTGTTTGTGTTTTAATGGGGGGTTTTATATTCTTCTTCTGTTTTTTTTTTCTTCATTTTTTTGCATTGTGAACAATACAATTACCGTATATACTCGTGTATAAGCCGACCCGTGTATAAGCCGACCCCCCTACTTTTGCCCCCAAAACCTGGGAAAACCTATTGACTCGTGTATAAGCCGAGGGTGGATCCCAGCACAAGTATACAGCCCCCAGCAGTGTGGTATACAGCAGCCTCCCCAGTGGTAGCATACAGCAGCAGCCCCAGTGGTATATACAGCAGCAGCCCCAGTGGTAGTATACAGCAGCCCCAGAGGTATATACAGCAGCCCCAGTGGTAGTATAAAGCAGCAGCCCCAGTGGTAGTATACAGCAGCAGCCCCAGTGGTATATACAGCAGCAGCGCCCCAGTGGTAGTATACAGCAGCCCCAGAGATATATACAGCAGCCCCAGAGGTATATACAGCAGCCTCCCCAGTGGTAGTATACAGCAGCAGCCCCAGTGGTATATACAGCAGCAGCAGCCCCAGTGATAGTATACAGCAGCCCCAGAGGTATATACAGCAGCCCCAGTGGTAGTATACAGCAGTCCCAGTGGTATTTACAGCAGCAGCCCCAGTGGTAGTATACAGCAGCCCCAGTGGTAGTATACAGCAGCCCCAGAGGTATATACAGCAGCCCCAGTGGTATATACAGCAGCAGCCCCAGTGGTAGTATACAGAAGCCCCAGAGGTATATACAGCAGCCCCAGTGGTAGTATACAGCAGCAACCCCAGTGGTAGTATACAGCAGCCCAGAGGTATATACAGCAGCCCCAGTGGTAGTATACAGCAGCAGCCCCATTGGTAGTATACAGCAGCAGCCTCAGTGGTATATACAGGGCCCCCCCATCAGTATACAGGGCCCCCCCTTACTGCCACAATCCTGTATAGGAATAGATTATTATACTTATCCCTGCCGCTGTCCCGCTGCCGCTGTCCCGCCACCGCCATCGCGCTCCTCCGTCTTCATCCAGCGTCTTCCGGCTTCCTACTCTGGCGCGCAGACAATGACGTCATTGCCTGCGCCCACCGGAGGAAGCCGGAAGAAGCCGGATGAAGACGGAGGAGCGCGATGGCGGTGGCGGGACAGCGGCAGGGATAAGTATAATAATGTATTCTTTTACAGGATTGCGGCAGTAAGGGGGGGGGCCTGTATACTGATGGGGGGGGCCTGTATGCTGTATACACTGTATACAGTGTATACAGTATACAGTGACTCGCGTATATGCCGAGGGGGGGACTTTTCAGCCCAATTTTTGGGCTGAAAAACTCGGCTTATACGCGAGTATATACGGTATATTTATTAGGCCTAAACCGCACTTGCCGCACCTGCCGCACACTTACCGCAAGCCACATAGACATTGTATGGGGCTTGCAGCTAGTGAACCGCAAGTGCGGTCGTTATGCGGTAATCGCGGCAGTTGCGTTTTATTCACCGCAACTGCCGCGATCAGCGAAAACCGCTGATGTGAAAGCAGCCTTAGTCTATTTTGAGTTTATTTTTCACTAACAATTATCTTGATGAGTTATTTAAAGACTTGTATGTGCCCTTGCTCATCCCTACTCTTTGAAATTTCTATAGAACAAGTATTACAATAATATATTGAATGCTGATTTCTTGTTGCTCTTTGGCACATTTTTACTTTATGTCATGTAGGATGTCCATAGCCAGATAGGCAAGTGGTGCTTAAACAGTTGCTTTGGATCATATCTAATGTTACTATACAAAAGCAGGAAATATAGGAAACTTTGCTTTTTGTTAAGTTTTTGCTATGTAATAAATGCAGTGTTTTAAAGTTCCAGTTAAGTGGATGGGATTTAACCCTTTTTTTTTTTAAGGCTGAAGGCACACTGTCGTGCATCAAACACTGAGCGTGTTTAATGCACTGTGGCGCCCCTGCGACCAGGGTGGTCACAGGTAGGAACTGCCGTCAGGCAGGTGGAGACAGGTTGTTACACACACACCTTCAAACACACACCCACCAACACAAGACCCAACCCGGAGCCCGGGACTCTAGGGCGGGCAAGGGGTGGTAGGGCCAGTCATAGTAGGTGGGGATGTAGGTCAGGTGATGAACCAGGTACAAAAGGGGAAAACTAGGAGGAGTTAAGTAGTAGGTTAGTGGGTGCCGAGAAGCCAAGACCAGTAAAGACCAAGAAGGCCAGAGTGAGCCAAGCAGCTCCCCATACTCACCATGGTGCAGGCAGCCGCTGCCTGGGGCGGTCTCTCCTCTACAGCGCCCTGAGCGCCGGCTCCCGCTGCGCACACAGGAAGCAGTCTCAGGGTGATCACGTCATCACCCTGAGACTGATGTCCTGCGCACCCGCTGGCAGGAGTCAGAGCGGCACAGCAGCGGCAGCAGGCAGAGCAAGGAGATCGCTCTCCCTGCTTTGCAGATGCAGAGGGGCACAGGCATCGTTAATCATATTGGCAGTGCTGCCGATATGATTAGCGATATTACCGGACCCGGGGGGCCCAGGGGGATACAGGGGCGGGTCTTGGGAGCAGTGGCTACATGTCTTGGGGCCTACCGGCGATTCTCCCGATCCTTCGGTGGGCCAGTCCGCCCCTGCATTACTGTATCAATAAAGTTTTGTTAAAGCCAAATACCAGGAAGCATCAAGCATCAACACAACTTTAATTAAAATATGCCTTACCAAAAAGACAAAAACTGCAGACTAAAAATATGATAAAACTGAAAGTAAAAAAAGTTCTAAAAATGCAGTGAAAACACACAAAAACACCTTAGTTTAGCTACAGTGTCTCCCTAAAAAGAAGACAGTGTCCATCCCCTTGCAGCCCAAAACACGGAATCCCCATAACCCCCTTGCAGCCCATAATATCCACATAACCCCCTTGCAGCTCCATCATCCCCCTGCAACCCCCAATATTCCCATTATGGTACCTACAAAAAAAACCACACATATACCGTACCGTACACACACAGACACGCATGTCTTTTTTCACCGGACTGCCGCTGTATATATTCCAGTGCCGCTCTCCGCTTCCTGCCTCAGATGCTGTAGATGTACGGTGCCATCGGACAATCAGAGGTTAGCAGCTAATGTCATGCGCCGACGTTAGCTGCTGGCCTCTGATTGGCTGGCAGCTGCTGGCGTCTGATTGGCCGGAGGCACCATATATATACGACATCTGAGTCAGGGAGCTGAGAGTGGCAACGGAATACATGTAGCGGTGGGCACCGGGACAAAGGTGGGGGGCTAGAGGATGAGTTGCAGCTGCATGCCTATGTCTTCTGATTGGTGGGCATGCTGTCCTACAAAAAATTAGTATGTTTTACTTTTGGGGGATACCTTATTATCAGCAGCAAAGCAAACCTCCCTGGTACGTCTTATTTTCGGGAGGTGTCTTATTTTTGGGGAAACACGGTAACTAGGGATGAGCGAGAATACTCGCTACTACTCGGAACTCGCCGAATAGTAGCAGTATTTGGGTACTTGCTACTCTCTGAGTATTCTGCCACCAATATATGTGGGTGAGATGTGTCTGAGGGATGTGATCACGATCTCTATATAAACAATGGCGGATAGCGTTACTCACTAATCGGTGCTCCTAGGTCTTATCAGCTACATAGATGTCCGGAAGGATGATGCAGTGATAAGTTAACAGTCTTTATTTACAATACCTTGAATAGATGAGATGCCAGGGAAGATGAAGGGATGAAGATGAGGTAGGAGTTAGCACTGTAGATTAGAGCTGTTATAGATGCACCAGATTACAGGTAACAAGAGAATCCTTCCTCCAGTCCTGAAGCATGAGGTCAGAATGGTGGAGAAAGAAAGCAGGAAGAGAAGCATTCCCAAGGAGGAAATACAGACAGAAAAGAATTATGGAAAGACTTACAGTGAAATGCACAATGACCAGTAGATGGCAGCAAGGATAGCAGATGCATAGATTATACAATTAAAGCACAACATTACAAATGTCCATTTATGGCTGAAAGTCAATAGATAAACTGGAAAGATGATGGGAGTATAGATGTATCACGGTCCGGGCTGCTCCAGGGCTTAAAAAACTCACCAAAGAGTCAGTCAGATTTCCATCCTTTATTCTTTCTCCTCCTACGCGTTTCGGCACCTAGCCTGGCACCTTCATCAGGGATATCCCTGATGAAGGTGCCAGGCTAGGTGCCGAAACACATAGGAGGAGAAAGAATAAAGGATGGAAATCTGACTGACTCTTTGGTGAGTTTTTTAAGCCCTGGAGCAGCGCGGACCGTGATACACCTATACTCCCATCATCTTTCTGGATTATAACCACTGTTCAGTGGTCGGTGGAGGTCCTGCAGCAGCTTGGAATAATATTTCCTAAATACCTTCAAACCAGTTGTGGGGATCACAACTGCATCAGGTGAGTGGCTTCTCAGCACCACTCCATTACGATTAGTGTCACTAGTGATAGGGCACTATTGCGCCTCTTGTCCCCCACCCTTTTATATTTTACAATAGATAAACTGGGAACAGCACACTCCCCGTCTGAAATCCTTGGATTTCACTAAATAAACAGTTCCGAATTTGGGGTATTTACCGGAATGCGCGAAGGAATACCTCAACCTGTAAGATAAAAGAAACAATATATGCATGCAACAATAACCAAAAATAGAACAAGGTAGACTAATGTCTGTAACAAGTTCCTGAAGTAGTCCAAAGGATAACCCATCTTCAGATTGGAGAAGCCGCGCTAGGCCAAACTGTCTCCAACCCAATTGTAATCCAAAGGCTAAGTTACTGGGAAGAGTTCCTTTGGTTGGACGGAATTAATCCTCAACCGGTATGAGCAGGATAATCTCCGATATAGGTCTAATGAAGGATTTGGGGTCACCTTGCTTGGCAACTGTCACTTCGAACTTGCGCACTTTGCCATCGTCACTTGGAAAAGTTTTTGATACAAGTCCCATAGGCCATGCGTTTCTTTCCTCCTTCTGGTCTTTCATGAGGACAACATCTCCTATTTGTAAATTTGGTTTCACTTGTTGCCACTTTCTTCCTGTTTGGAGGAGTGTTAGGTACTCCTTCTTCCATCTATTCCAGAAACAGTTCGCCAGATGTTGCAAATGTTTCCATCGTCTTTGATAATTGTTACCGGAAACAGAGTCTTCAGGCGGGTTAGGAACAATACCAAGTTTCTGAGTGAGGAGAGTTGCTGGAGTGAGAATGACAGGAGATTCTGGATCCATAGTTATGGGAACAAGAGGTATTGAGTTTACTATAGCAGATACCTCTGCTAAGAAGGTGGTCAAGGTCTCATGAGTCAATCTTGAAAGATTTGAGTCCTTGAGCATAGACTCCAGTATCCGCCGAGTAATGCCTATCATTCTTTCCCATGATCCGCCCATATGAGAGGCGTGAGGAGGGTTGAAAACCCAGGAACAGCCATTGGTTGTCAAGAAGTCCTGCATCGGTGTTGAATTCAGTTCTAGTTCTCGACAGGCACCTACGAAGTTTGTTCCACAGTCGGATCTTAATTGTTTGTCCGCAGGGAGTAGTACATGCCAGTCCTTAATGGATTCTGAGAGTTGTCTCAGCAGAAGCTTGCCTTGTATAGTCAGGGGAGTGACAAATCCAAGTGGATCATATAGACTGTTCACCACCGACAGAACCCCACGCTTAGTAAATGGTTTTTCAGCACCAATAACCTGAAAGCTGAAGGAGTCCTTTAACAAGTTCCACCTCAGACCCAGACTTCTTTGTATTGGTGGATTGTCTGAGCCTAGGTTCAAGTCCCTGAATTCTGTGGCATGATCATTAGGGTAAAAGGCCTTCATGACGACAGCACTATTGGAGGCAATTTGACGCAACCTTAAATGAGCTTTAGACAGCATACCTTGTGTCCGTTTAAGCAGATCTATGGCTTCTTCCGTTGTGGGCAGGGATTTAAGTCCTTCGTCCACATAGAAGTCTTTTTCAACAAACTGTTGGGCATCCTTCCCGAACTCTGCTTCACCGTCGGAAGCAGCCCTACGTAGGCCGAACGTAGCGACTGCGGGAGAAGGACTGTTTCCGAACACATGCACCTTCATGCGGTATTCGACCATTTCCTTGTTGGTGTCGTTGTCCCGGTACCATAGGAAACGGAGATAATTTCTGTGGTCTTGTCGTACGATGAAACAATGGAACATTTGTTCAATGTCAGCGGTAATGGCGATCGGTTCCTTCCTAAATCTCATGAGCACTCCCACTAGGTTATTAGTCAGGTTGGGACCAGTGAGGAGTACGTCATTCAGGGACACACCACCATGTTTGGCGCTTGAATCAAACACCACTCTGATTTGTTTCGGCTTTCTTGGATGATATACTCCAAAGGAAGGTAGATACCAGCATTCTTCATCAGGTTGCAACGGTGGAGCTGGCTCTGCATGGTCATTGCGAAATATTTTGTCCATAAAGGCTATGAAATGTTCCTTCATTTCGGGCTTGTTCTTTAATGCTCTCTGCAATGAGATGAACCTAGAAAAGGCCTGTTCTCGATTGTTAGGAAGCTTGGTCCTTGTAGTCTTGAAGGGTAAGGGAGCAACCCAGTGGCCAGATTCATTTTTGAAGAATCCAGTGTCTAACATTTTAAGAAACTCCTTGTCTTCTATGGATAAGGTGACCTTGTTGTCGTCCTTTGATGTGTGAAACACTTTCCTCCCTAAGCCGTCGCCGTAGGGGGTGGGAATGACGTCAGGTTCCTGGATGCAATCTGAGAACCTTTCTTTTATTTCGTAGTGATGAGGGCATGGCTTAAAGTAAGTTGAGCGACAATTTTGGAGCACATACGTTTTGCAGGCGTTTACTTCAGATGCCTCGTGACTTCTTTCCAGACATACGTCGCCCACGATTACCCAGCCTAGATCGAGTCTTTGGGCATATGAAGCATCATCTGGGCCGTTGCATTGTTGGCGCACCTTGTGGACCTTCAGAATGTCCCTTCCGAGTAGGATTAGGATTTCAGCATTTGTGTCCAAAGGAGGAATTTCATTAGCTAGGTGCCTCAAGTGACGATGATGAAGGGCAGCTTCCGGAGTGGGAATCTCCTCCCTGTTATCAGGTATCTGGTCACATTCAATTAGGGTTGGCAAGGGTATATGCTTGTTTCCTTTGACTGAAGAGATTATGTACCCAGAGGCTCTCCTACCAGAAGTCTCGACCTGACCAGAGCAGGTATTGAGGGTATATGGGGTCGTTTGTCCCTTTATGTTGAAGATCTCAAAGAGTTTGGGCCTTGCTA
This sequence comes from Allobates femoralis, assembly GCA_033576535.1. NCBI lineage: Eukaryota > Metazoa > Chordata > Amphibia > Anura > Aromobatidae > Allobates > Allobates femoralis. The sequence goes on from JARQOC010000002.1 coordinate 377,920,781, forward strand.
GAGACCGGTTACTTTGTTCAGCTGTTATGGCATACATTTTGGAGGCCTTGTCAGGTTGTCCTTCTGGATAGACCTTAACCAGACATACCTTGGCACATCATTTAGGTCCAGTCCCTTTCCACAAACCTGAATGCATGAGGAGGTAACGGCAGTTGCAGTTGGCTTAGGAACCTGTGGCTCCCCGCCATGCTTTTGAGCAGGGTCGGATGTGGAAGGTTTTGGGTTGTGTGGAGCTGGCGTGGGATGCATAGACGCAGCGTGTTTGTCACTACTGCATTCAGTGCACTTAATGACGGCCTTGCAGTCTTTAGCGCGGTGGTCTGAAGAGGCGCAACACTTATAACAAATCCCAAGCTCCTTGAGGGTATCTTTACGCTCCTGCAAAGTCTTTGCCCTGAATCCACGGCATTCCTTTAGTGGGTGAGGCCTTTTGTGGATAGGGCACATACGGTTATTGTCCATAAATGTAGGTGTAACATAATTTGTTTTAGTGGAGGCTGGATCAATAGGTGGAACGTCGGTCTTTCTCACAGACACTGTGTTCCTTGACTCTCTTCATTTGGCGATGTTGTCATACCTTGTAGAAGATGGTGGAGTAGGTTCAGTGAAGTCGAAGCTGGGGTCGTTCTTCTTCCGAGCTTGGTCACTGATGAACCTGGAGAAATGCGAAAAAGGGGGAAAGGACACATTATTCTGCCTTTTATACCGTGAGCCATGGTCTGCCCATTTATCTTGCATGCCGTGTGGTAACTTGGACACTATTGGATTAACACCATGAGCAGTATCTAGGTAGCTGAGTCCTGAAAGACGTGGGTCTAATTTTGCCAATTCTATTTCCTTTAGCAGGTCGCTCAGATCTTGAAGTTTTCTATTGTCCTTGTTTGTTATCCTTGGGAAGGTTTGCAGTCTCTTGAATAAGGCACATTCTATGGCTTCTGAGCTGCCGTAGGTTTCTTCCAGTCTCTCCCAGGCTGCAATAAGGCCTGCATCTGAATAGTCCACATGAACTGCCCTTATTGTCTTGATGCGCTCTGCTGATTCCGAGCCTAACCAGTTAACAAGCAAATCCAGTTGTTCCTTCCCAGTGAGGTTAAGATCTTGGATCACTGCTTGAAAGGTCGATTTCCAGGCTCTATAATTCTCGGCATGATCATCAAACTTAGAGAGACTAATGTTTATTAATTCCCGGCGAATCATGTATCTGGCGAAGTCAGACATGTCCGATCTCCCGGCCATTGCTGCAGGATGAACTTGTGATATCCGTGGAAGATGTAAGTTCTCTGGCTTATATGACTGCGACAAATCAGGACGAAATGATGCGACATAAGGGTTAAGCTGTGGTTTAGTCTCTATTGGTTCCGCTAGCTGCTGCCTAAATCGTGAATTAGTTCCGGAAGTTACCTTGTCAGCAGTAGGTGGAGGCATCTCTTGGCTTATCGGTGCATCCGTGTTATAAAACGGAGGTGGTGCTGGTGCTGATGTTAAGTGTCTTAGCACGTAGTCAGTAGTGCGTTCAACTGAGTCCTCCATTTCTCCTGGAATAAGACAGTCCGAAATATGATCTTGTCCCAGTGCTTGTTCAAGAACCTTCAGTTTAGCAAGGGCTGTTGCTTCTTCCTTTTCTGCTAGGAGTATTTTTAATTTCCTTTGAGTTTCCATCTCATGTTTCTGAGTTTCTAGTTCCACTTCAGCCTCCTTCTTAGCAAAGGAGCTTTTTACTCTAGCTTCCTGTGCAGCCACACGGATCTCCAGTAACTTGTCGGACAATATCGACTTCCTGGAGTGAGATGATCTGGAAGACCGAGACGTGATTTTGGTCACGTTGTACGATATGACCTAGCCTCTTGGAGGTGAGCGATGCGGAGCTCTGCCTTATCCTGAGCGTCTAGCACTAATGAGGCCCTTTCTTGGAGGAGAGCTTCCCTTTCATCTTGTTCTGCTGGGTCTTTTTCCATGTCATAGGTACTCAAGAACGTGACGTACTTTGCAGACAGTCTCTGGTAGCGATCATAGGCGACAGATAAACGATTCAATTTGGCGGTTAACTTTGCGGCGTCAATGTTAGAGCGTGGAAGAGCTGCTAAATAGTGATTGACTTTGCCCCATAAATGTTCTAGGTTATCATGGAACTCGTCTCTAGTGGTTTCAAGGTTCTCTCTGACCTTTTGTGTCGGCTTGGTTACACGTTTGGATCGTACGTCCTGCTCTGCAGTAAGTGTGGACTCTGCTCCTGCAGCATCATGGTGCGCTTCACTTGCCAATGGGTCCGCGGTGCTTTTCATGGACATGCTTTAGCTGGGATGGCGACGGTGAAGACTTGCTAGCAGACAATGTATATGCATACAGACACTGAAGGCTTAGGTCTCTTGTTACTATTCTGCCACCGATATATGTGGGTGAGATGTGTCTGAGGGATGTGATCACGATCTCTATATAAACAATGGCGGATAGCGTTACTCACTAATCGGTGCTCCTAGGTCTTATCAACTACATAGATGTCCGGAAGGATGATGCAGTGATAAGTTAACAGTCTTTATTTACAATACCTTGAATAGATGAGATGCCAGGGAAGATGAAGGGATGAAGATGAGGTAGGAGTTAGCACTGTAGATTAGAGCTGTTATAAATGCACCAGATTACAGGTAACAAGAGAATCCTTCCTCCAGTCCTGAAGCATGAGGTCAGAATGGTGGAGAAAGAAAGCAGGAAGAGAAGCATTCCCAAGGAGGAGTTACAGACAGAAAATAATTATGGGAAGACTTACAGTGAAATGCACAATGACCAGTAGATGGCAGCAAGTATAGCAGATGCATAGATTATACAATTAAAGCACAACATTACAAATGTCCATGTATGGCTGAAAGTCAATAGATAAACTGGGAACAGCACACTGAGTATCTTATGATTAGTAGTCCATTCACTTTCGCAGTGTATCTATAGATACACTGCGAAAGTACCCTAAAAGTGAATAAAAGTTGTTAAAAATAATAACATTACATACTCACCTGTCCGACGCCGGCATCAGGACTGGCAAAGAAGACCCCAGGACCGTTCCAGAAGACCCGCGATCACCGGACGACAATGGCTGGAAGTCACAGGTCCATCAGATGGCCGGTAACGATCTGGCCAATCAGATGGTGAGACGTTACAACCATGTGATCGCTAGCGGCCACCTGATTGGCCAGATTGCAAGGTCCTGGCAGTACACCTAGGACCTTGCAATCTGGCCAATCAGGTGGCCGCTAGCAATCACGTGGTTGTGACATTTCCCCATCTGATTGGCCAGATCGTTACCGGCCATCTGATTGGCTGGAAGTTACAGGTCCTTGTCGTCCGGTGATTGCAGGTCTTCTGGGACGATCCCGGGTCGTTTTTGACGGTCCTGAGGTCTTCTTTGCTGATCCCGGTGCAGGCGTCGGACCGGTGAGTATTTAATTTTATTATTAACAACTTTTATTCACTTTTAGGGTACTTTCGCAGTGTATCTATAGATACACTGCAAAAGTAATCAGACTCGCTATACTTGCAACGAGTACCGAGTACCGGGACCTACTCATTGTGAGTATAACGAGTCCGAATATTGCGGTACTCGCTCATTCCTAACTGTAAAGGCACCTTTACACGTCGCCACTGCGTGGTAGCAACTGCCTGGCATTCGGGATTTTTGTCACTGTTGCCTTGAAATTGCTGTGAAGTTGAGGCGTGTAATTTGGGAAAGTGATTGGGTTTCTAGCAGTTGCTCCGGGTAGCTGTCTCTGAGGCGTGTTCTAAAATCCAAGGCAACACAAAGGGAGAATTGCCCTGGTATTGGCGTGTAAATGGGGGACAGGGATGGAATCAGCGTCGCCTAGTGATTTTCCCGGGGCGTGCCACAGCGTGCAGGATACGGCGCCCCATCAGCGATGATTGGTGGGGGCTTCTGTGTAACCATTGGCTGTCCCTTCACAGGGCACCATATTTAAAGAGCTGACCATTCACACTACACAATTGCAATGGCGTCATGTATTAGCCAACCTTCCTGCGCAGGCTGGCCAATCATGACGCTATTGCGTTGTCCAATCAGCGTGTTAGCATCACGGAATACACAACTCTGTCACGCCTATGTTTTGGCGCCGCAGAACATGTATGCCCACATTCCCCTACTGATTGCGGCGTGTGAAGGGGCAACAGGATTCTACAGGAAGTTATCCTCAGGATCTGTTGGAACTTCCAGGGAACCACGATACCTTGAGTTGACAACTCAATATGGCGTGTACATGCGGCATCGGCGATCGTTAGCAACCATTCAAAACGTGCACGCGCACGTTCGGTTGCTACCGATTGCCAGTGATAGTGGCAGCGTGTAAAGGTACCTTAACAGATGCAGAAATGTTGCAGAAAATGTGCACCAACTACTCATTTTTGTATTCAACTAAAACAAAAAAAAGACTGGATAATCAGTTTATTAAAAAACCCTCAAATCATTAAAGTGGGTCAAAAATTTCTTAACTTACAATTGGCTCAAACTATTACTTTGTTTAATCAGAGTGCTCATATGTCAGTGTCTCTGCCAATTTCTTTTAGCTAAGCCTTTTTTTCTAATCTATATTGAAGTTAGTCCAAATGAATCAGTGAGTGATACATTAATAGAAGCCAGACAATGTTAGAAGTTAGCTGTAAAATTGTGTGTCGTTGAAAGCTGATGGCTTAGGCTGCTTTTACATCAGTGTTACTTGAAATTCGCAGCAGATCCGGAAGTTTTGCCACATCTGCCGCTTAATGGCTCACTTGCGGCAAGCCTACAGCAAACCCCATTCATTTCCTATGGGACTTGTGGTCAAGTGCGGCAAGTGCGGTTTTGCCATAGGGATCAATAGACAGGAGGCACACAGCTTTACATGCCGGTAACGCTATGCCCTGTTCCGGCCAGAAACCACGTTTCTGACGGATTGGCCAAGCTGAGAGCAGACGCAGGTCTGACCTTAGCCTCAGGCCATGGGGTCAAGGTATTGGAAGCTCTGTGCTAAAGTGAGGAAACAACTTTGTGTCTATGAAGAAAGAGTCCTTGATAAAGGGATGGTGGATTCAGCTTGCTGCCACTTTGCTGAATTCACACACAGAAAATTCCCAAAAATCTGTTGTTCTAGAGAATAAACATTTTTAATAACTTTTGGTACATTTTAATTCCACAAGAATAAAGTAATCTCTAATGTGAAGTAGAGCTATTTGGACACAGAAATGGAGCAGATAAATAAATTATACTAGTAAATATAGTTTCAATATCAAAACCATCTATACTTGTTATCTAGCTGCATGACCCCTTTAATTCTTGGAAAAATGGTGGAACTTCCAAATTCAAAGCCAAACTAACAATTTTTCATACTTGGATTATAGTCGATACTATTGGGTTAGGAAGAGCAAATCTTTTCCATTGATTATTCCAAGAGGTGAGTTAGCTAAATTATTATGCAAATACCAAACCTGAATTGATTCTTCCATTTTATATAGATGTATAAAGTCAATTCACTCAGAATCTAAAAACGAGCAAATTGATTTTACCATCTCTAATATTAGGTAATTAAATAGTACCTAAGCTGATTTTACACAGGCAGCGGAAAAATTAAGGGTAAAAGACATATTCTGTCAAGGTGACTCTGTGTGTCAGAGTACTGTTGAGTAATTAAAACTGAATCAAAGCCTTAATAATTATGTTCTCTGTTAAAGCTAATCAGTCAGCATGTTTTTGCTATATAATCTGAAGACAATATGCTGTTTGGGTTAACACAGAGAATTCAGTAACGTGTCTCTTATTACTCTGTGTGCAGTTGTTTACCTGCAACTTCAGAAGGTTACAATTGCCAGACTACATCAGGTAGAGGTCAGTTGGTCCAGCACACCCCTTGCTGTGATTAGCACCTCAATATCTATAGGCAGGTAAAAATTAAGAGACCCACGTGAGCAGAGTTAGCTTTCTCAGCCCTGCTACATGCTAAATCTAAAAACTCTGATTGTGTCTGAACCGCTGCACCAAGTGAACTAAGCGACAAAACGTTGGATTCAGAGTCTCTTTGGCTACATCATGCTGCTCTCAGATGAGGTATCAAAACCTGACAAATTTCTTTTAATTCAGTCATGGTTTATTAGGTCAGTTCTCTATACATCTATTATGTAGATGAGCAGATAGTCAAATACTCCTTTTCATTCGGATATTCAAAGTTTCACTTAAAGTTTAAAGAGGACCTGTCACCAAACCAGACATGGTGATCTAATTACAGCACTGGATGCAGCATGTCTGCAGCATGCAGACAAGGGGTCCCCCAGCACTTGAGCAGCCCTGTACCCCGAGATAATACAGTTAGAAAACTTACATCCTGCAGCCAGAAAGGATGTGGCTAGAGGCTGGAGCTGAAGGGCAGATTCACACCCCCTGCATGTTTAATCTGCCCACCGCTGCCAATCATTCTCTCCCTTGCCATTTGGCCCCGCCCCCTGCGGGGCAGGGCCAAACAGCAAGTTCGGAGAAAAACGAAAACTGTTTAATGCTGCAGAAGAGGGGGAGAATGATTGGCAGCGGTGGGCAGATTAAACATGCAAGGGGTGTGAATCTGCCCTTGGCTCCAGCCTCTAGCCACCTCCTTAGTGGCTGTAGCATGTAAGTTTTCTAAGTGTATTATCTCGGGGTACAGGGCTGCTCAAGGGCTGGGGGACCCCTTGCCTGGATGCTGCAGACATGCTGCATCCAGTGCTGTAATTAGATCACCATGCCTGGTTTGGTGACAGGTCCTCTTTAACTAAACTTTATGGGTCCAGTGGCGAACACATCACCAAAGCAGCTGCTACAGTGCACAGGGTCCTGAAGGTTGAAGGGGTCCATGGTTGATGGTTAATAATAAGGGCAATTCGGCCTGTTGTTTGGAGATTGAGGCTCCAGAGAACCCTTGGTCACATTGCCACCATGACAAGCAGCTTGCCGGGCACGAGAGATCCTGCAGCTCCGCTGCACAGAATAGGCAGTGGAACGTAGGAGTCTGTCCTCAGCTTCCTGCCCGACACTTTCTCTGTGACACAAGCTCACGTGCCTCGGAGGGGTGATGGAGCCAACCCAGGGTCCATAGGGAGTAAAGGTATGGAAAAAAGTAATCATAGTGCCTTGTTACAGCTCCTTATATATTAGTTAAGGTTATTCTGGCTTGGGCCAGACCATTCCTTAGTTAGAATGGTGGACAGAAGATTCTGCATACTAATTCGCATGTCCATGACATTATGACAAAGCGCCACATGATGGTAACAAGCCATGACCTGGAAGTAAGCTGATGTAAACATTGACGATGGAAAAGGGGCCGGCTATTGGTGGACTGCTACACATGCTAAGTAGAACCCGGAAATCGCAGAGCGTCTGACCGGCTTGTTTAAGAATCTATGTCATGGGAGAGTTTTGTGTAATAATTTGAAGGTTCATACTTGATGTAATTTGAAACATAAGCTCATCAAGCACATAAGCATTGTATAAGACTGTATGCACTTTATATAAATGAACTGTAAAGCACTTATTACATAAAGATCATTGGATATTATTAGTACACATAAATGAGAACTGTAACACTGTAATATTGCACAGTAATTTGTAGTATAATGTAAATTGATCGTTAACAATTGTAATTGGAAAAGCACTTTATATACCCCTCACTGTTAGGGTGCCTTCACACTGCGGTCAGGTCCGATCCGGGGCTGTCAGGGGTGAAACTGACAGCCTCGGACTGGATCAGCACACAGAATCGGAGGGCTAATATGCGCTCCGGTCTGGTGTGCCGCAGCTGCCGCTGCTGATGATTCAGGGCCGCAACTCGCAGGGAGCTAGCCGCGGTCCTGAAATAACAGTGGCGTGCAGCCACAGGTGTCTGGTTCCCGGATCCGGGGGGATACGGGAGAATCCGGGAGGATCCGGGGAATCTGGTGGAATCCGAGAGACGCCAATTTTGGGGAGATTGTTCTCCCCGGACAAAAAACGTTGCAAGCAACGTTTTTGTGTCCGGGAGAAAAATCCCACTTCTCCCGGATTCTTCCGGAGAGATGGAAGCTGGATGGCAGATAGCTGCCATCCGGCTCCATCCAGCCCCATAGGATACTATGGGGCCAAAATCCGGTCCGGGGCTGTCACCCCTGCCAGCCCCAGCTCGGCCCTGACCGCAGTGTGAAGGCACCCTTACTATTTTGTTCACTGCTGAAACAACTTTTGTTGTAAACACTGTGGTCATTATGGGTCAATAAATAAGAGAAGTAAATTAACTGAAGTGATGAGTGCTGTCTGTTTTTTGACTATATTCTAATCTGAAACAGCTGAACACTGCTAGAGGACTTTGCACCAGATTGAATACCTTTTTACTGCTTTATGATGCTCTTGTCTTTTTTTTTTAGTATTTAAAGTGGGAAAGTATTCAGATACCATTAAATTTTTCACTCTTTGTTTCATGGCAGCCATTTGGTTAATTCAAATAAAATCATTTTTTCTCATTAATGCCCCATCTTGACTGAAAAAAAACAAAAATGTAGAATTTTTTGCAAATTTTAAAAAAAAGAAAAACTGAAATATTACATGGCCATAAGTATTCAGACCCTTTGCTCAGAAACTTACATTTAAGTCACATGCTGTCCATTTCCTTGTGATCCTCTTTGAGATGATTCTACTCAGGCCCGGACTGGCTATAGGGCATATCGGGAGTTTTTCCCGGTGGGCTGAAGGGGAATTGGGCTCTTTACCTTTAAGAGGTCGCCGCCCACTTTAAATCTTTCTGCGCCCGCCGGCCAGGCACAGCCAGGGAGCTGCACAGTAGCCGCCGAGGTGTTTCCGGCAGGGGAGCTTCCTTCCGGCCCTGTTCCTGCAGCCGCTTCTTGGAGGAGGATTATGTCACCTCAACTCCTCAGCGGCTCCTGCTGCTGTATGCCTCCCTGTCCCAGCCTGCTGTACAAGCTGCTGATCGGGGGCCCGGGGCCATGCAGTTTCAGTTCCTGCACTGTCTGCTGTTACCCGGCACCTTCCCAATCTTCTTCTTCGTGTCCAGCTTCATCTCCTGAGTGGGCTCCTTCATCCTGGGAGGTAAGGGGGAGTATTTTGCCTCCGGCTCGGAGGTTACTGCACAGAGAGCAGATGTCTGGATTAAGTCTGGTGGCTGCGGTCTCCATCCACAGGGGATTTATGGCAGCTGTTTGAACTTTCACTGCGAGCCCCCCCCCCCACCGAACCCCCCCTCCTATCTGTGAATTGTCAAACAACTGCCATCAGTCTCACAGCGACAGACCGCTGATCAGAGTCCTGTCCTGGATGGATAACTGTGACCCAGGCAGCAGAACAGCACTGATAACACCATGTAGCTCCCTCCCTCTCCATGTATATGTTTGAGTATGTACTGTATACTGTATGTGCGTACATACAACAGGTGTGTGTATTGTATGTTTGTGTATATATGGATGTGTGTGTGTATATATGGATATGTGTGAGTACATATGGATGTATGTATATACATATATATATATATATATATATAAACATATATATATAGGCCCAGTTCGCATCTAAGGCTGGGCTGCATTGTACGTTTGGCTTCATTTGCGTTTGTATGCGTTATTACAGCTAAAAACACATCCAAAAGCATCCCAAAATGCACCCATAGCCTAGGGTCACACTTGGAGGGTGACCCACGTTTCCTGTGCTCTATTGAAAAGTGCGCTCCCAGGAGCTCTATGTTCAACCGCTGTTAAGGTAAACAATGAGTTGCTATGGGGTTGTGTTGCCGGCCAGGGCTTCCCGTTATCGCTGTCCACTGCAGGTAAGATGTCTAAGTATCTAGCGGATACAGGAAATGTGGGTCACCCTCCAAGTCAGACCCTAGCCTTAGGGTTTATTGCAAAACACATTGCAAACACAGCCCAAAGTGTTGCTGCCCATATTTTTGGCTGCGCTTGCAAAAATGCATGTGTTTTACGTTTTTGCTATATGACCGTGGTTTTGTTTGTTAACTTCACCATTCACAAAAATGTTTGCCTAATCAGTCATCTGAAGGCAATTGTCTATGCTGTGAAGATACAAAATGTGCAGCATCTCAAACAATGGATACTGGATTATCAATAAGTTTGATGTGTCACATGACCCTTTTTCCATTGAAAAAAATAAAGTTGGATCCAAATGGCCAATTTCAAAATGGCCACCATGGTCACCACCCATCTGGAAAAGTTTTCCCCCTCCCATATACTAATGTGACACAAAGAAGAAGTTGATATCACCAACAATTCCCATATTATTTATGTGCATCCATATAAATGGTCCACCCTGTATATAATAACTTTGGAACCCAGCATTGCCCGGACATGGTAGCTAACTGTTCTTAGTTATAACAAAATAGAATGATTATTTTTTACATAAACGTCAGAAAATAGTTAGACAGAAAATGTACTGTATAGGGATAACTGAGTATACTCGCTACTATTCAGTACTCGCCGAATAGTAGGGTACTCGGGCTACTCGTTACTCTGCAAGTAACCTTGCGATTACTCGCAGAGTAACTAGTCCAATGTAAATCAATGGGAAATGCAATTCCTCTGCTGCTGGACCCTATAAAGAGGTCTGGCAGCAGAGGAAAAACTGCAATTCTCCACTTCATTGTTTAAAAGTCAGCAGTAAAAAGCTGCCGGCTTTTAATCAATGCTGAATCCCCCTACTGGCTTCCCCATCGCCTGACAGCAGGATCCTTCGCTCCTTCCACCGCCTTCCCACCTTATCCTAACTTGGGATCGGATGGGAAGGCTGCAGGGGGAGAGAAGGATCCTGCTGTCAGGCAATAGGGAGCCCAGAACCGACTGCGGCAAACAGTGAGCTATCCGCGGTCGTGAACTGAGTTAAAACCGGATTCTCCCGGATTGCCCCAGTCCGGAGCAATCCGGCACCATAGAGCTCCATGTTATGGGTACAATCTGGGAGAATCCGGTTTTCAAACCGGTTTTCTCTTTTGGACGCCTTCCCGCCAGGATTTTCAAATGAACAGCTAACTCAAGTCAGCTGTTCAATTGAAGTAACAGTGCTGTCAGGTTCATGTGATTTCATGCTTCCCTTGATGAACTCACATGAACTTTCCCATGGGTGCACAGCTCTGCTACATCTCTGATGGAGGTTCTCTACCAGAGATGTAGCAGAGCTAAAGAAGAACCCTGGATTGTACTACGTCGGATGGAAGAGGATATTTTTAAATCAAGATGGAGTCCCTAAGTGTGTTTTTGTTTTTTTTTCAAATAAAAATAATTTTTCTTGGTGTTGTGTTTATATTTAAACAATTTAATAGAAATTCATGGCGAGCATGGCTAATATTGGCGTAACCCCATGAATTTTGGGCTTAGGGCCAGCTGATAACAAAAAGCTGGCCCTAACCCCTTTATTACCCAGTGAGCCACCGCACCAGGGCCCTGGAAGAGTTGGGTTCAGCACCAGAACATGGCGCTTCAATGAACGCGCCATTTCTGGGGCAGCTGCGGGCTGCCATTCGCAGCGGGGGATGCCCAGAAGGCTTGGGTCTCCCTGCGGATTCCAGCCCCCAGCTGCCTAGCTGTACCTGGCTGGACATAGAAATCGCGTGGAGCCCCACGCATTTTTTTTTTATTAGTATTTCATGTAATTCATGAAATAATAATAAATAAGGGTTTCCCGATATTTCTGTGTCCAGGCAGGTTGAAATAGTCAGCGGGTGAACCCTGCTGTCACAGCCGAACTCTGCTGCCGGCCGCCGGAGATTGGCGAGCGCCGACAGAGCAGTTTAATAAACCGGAAGTTAATGACTTCCGGTTTATTCACTGCTTTGCTGGTGGTCGGCAATCTCCGGTGTCCGGCGGCAGAGTTTGGCTGTGACAGCAGGATTCACCTCAGGTCATAGCCTGAGCTATGACCTGAGGTGAACCCTTACTGTTGTAGTAATTTCTCAGACTGCTCTTGCTCTGCATAGACATGTGTGTTTATGCAGAGCGATGTAGCAGTGCTGAGATTGCGTTTATGGACTACGTCGGGCGGAAGGGGATTTTTTTTAATAAAGATGGAGTCACTAAATGTCTTTTTTGTTTTATTTCTAATAAAAAAAGTTTTTCTCTGTGCTGTGTTTTTTTTTTTTGCAGAATTTACTAGAAATTCATGGTGGTAATGTCTACTATTGGCATGACCACCATGAATTTCGGGCTTAGGACCAGCTGATAATACAAAGCTGGCCCTAACCCCTTTATTACCCAGTGAGCCACCGCACCAGGGCCCTGGAAAAGTTGGGTTCAGCGCCAGAACGTGGTGCTTCAATGAACGCGCCATTTTCTGGGGTGGATGTGGGCTGCCATTCGCAGCAGGGGGTGCCCAGAAAGCTTGGGCCTCCCTGTGCTGCGGATTCCAGCCCCCAGCCGCCTAGCTTTACCTGGCTAGACATAGAAATAGTGCAGAGCCCCACACATTTTTTTTTTTATTATTATTTCATGAAATTCAGAAAAAATAAGGACTTCCCGATATTTCTGTGTCCAGGCAGGTCCAAATAGTCACCTGGGGGTTGGTGGCAGCCCGTCGCTGCCTTCTGTATCCGGCTGGATGCAAAAATACGGCAAAGCCCAAGTCAATTTTTTTTCTGAAAAATCCAAAAAACAATATGAATGAATGGGACTACATCTTTATTAACCCCTTGACCATGGTCGATGGGTAGATATTTTGGACAGTTTTCTTATCCCATCAATTGAAATGATGTTTGGGGATGATGAAATCATTTTTCAAGATGCCATAGAGCAAAAACTGTGAAAACATTCCTTGAAAGAGGAACAAAGAGTAACACTGGGCACTAACAAACAAATTGCACAAGGCCTCCGTCACTCCCGTGACTGCTGTCTGTAGCTTAGTCGTGCGGTGCAGGCATAGAATCAGAAAAAATCTTTACAAAATAGCAAGGTGAAAACAGCCGCACTCACCGATGATGGATCTTTCCTTTTATTCAACGTCCAAATCCATAATACTTGAACATGCAGAGCAGGGAGGGGAGTGCAGGGGAGGTGGACGACGGTTCACCGTTTCATCGGTGAGTGCGGCTGTTTTCATCTTGCTATTTTGTATTCCTTGAAAGAAGACACATAAGGTCAATGTCATGGCCAACAAATAGTCCAGATCTCAATCCAATTGAAAATCTTTGGAAGTTGAAGAAAATAGTCCATGACAAGGCTCCAACCTGCAAAGCTGATCTGGCAACAGCAGTCAGAGAAAGTTGGAGCCAGATTGATGAGGGGTACTGTTTGTCACTCATTAAGTCCATGCCTCAAAGACTGCAAGCTGTTATTAAAGCCAGAGGTGGTGCAACAAAATACTAGTGATGTATTGGAGTGTTCTTTTGTGTGTTTGTTTTTCATGATTCCATACTTTTTTTCTCAGACTTGAGTGATTAAATAAATTTTTTCCATCTGCTTGGTCTGAAAAAATTTACCCTTCCTGACTTCCACAATTTTATCTTGATTTTTTAGTGTTTCTTAAAGCCATAAAGGTGCCTTTGAAATGACTTTAGTTTTGTGCCATGTCTGTGATCTGCTTTTATTCTACAACATTAAACAACTGAATGAACATCCTCCGAGCTCGGGGATTCCATAATTTTTGCCAGGGGTTATACTCACCTTCCCACATCTTCATCTGTTTTCAGGCACATTGTGACCCTGCCAACAGCTCTACTGTTTCATGGAGCAGCTGAATCTCACAAATCAGCACGACTTTATGAAACACTCACTTAGGCTCTCACAGACTTTCATTGAGTTCTAGTGATCTAACTTCTGAATTTCAATTAGTGCAAAGTTTCCAGTACAAAATGGAGCCATGAGATTAGCGTGCCAAAAAAGGATGAAAATGCCAGATGTTGAGTATGAGACTGGGGCCAATGGACTTATATCTTAAGCAGCACTCTAGCACTGAAAAACAATCTGCTGTATTGGTGATTGAAGGAAGAAAAAGCCAAAAACATGCAACAACTGAAGTCAGCTGCAGTAAAGGCCTGGCAAAGCATCACAAATGAGAGAAGCCAGTATTTGGTGATGTCCATGGCTTCTAGACATCAAGAAGTCATTGCTTGCAAAGGATTCTCCTCTAAAAAAATTATGAAAAAATAACGCTTTATTTAAAGTAAAGTTACTTTGTTCAATTATTATTATTATTATTATTATTATTAATAGAGCACCATTCATTCCATGGGGCTGTACATGAGAAAGGGCTACATACAGACAAGTTAAAAATACAATGAACAAAGTGAGAGACTGATACAAAGGGGAGAGAGTACCCTGTCCTTGCGGGCTTACATTCTACAGAGCAATGGGGAGGGAGACAGTAGGATCGGTCTGCTCGGGTGGTGGTGGAGCGCGGGTCTAATGGTGGTGGAGCGCCGGGTCCAGTGGTGGTGATGAGGCACTGTGGTCATTGCAGGTTGTATGCTGTTCTGAAGAGATGGGTTTTCAGGTTCCACTTAAATGTTCCGAGTGTAGGGGACAGTCGGATGTGATGAGGTGCAGAGTTCCAGAGGATGGGGGATGCTCGGGTGAAGTCTTGCAGGCGGTTAGATGAGGAACGTACAAGTGTGGAGGAAAGAAGAATGTCTTGGGAGGATCGAAGATTACGAGTTGGATGATATCGGCAGATTAGTTCAGAGATATATGGGGGGGACAGATTGTGGATGGCTTTTTAAGTCAATGTTAGTAGTTTGAATTGGATACGCTAGTGAATTGGGAGCCAGTGGAGGGATTTGCAGAGGGGAGAAGTGGAGAAATAGGTAGGAGAGAGGTGGATTAGTCAGGCCGCAGAGTTAAGGACAGATTGAAGTGGTGCAAGAGTGTTAGCAGAAAGGCCACAGAGAAGGAGGTTGCAGTAGTCGAGGCGGGAGATGATGAAGGCATGCATTAGTAGTTAAGCAGATTGGGGGTTGAGGAAGGGATGGATTCTGCAAATATTTTTGAGTTGGAGGCAGCAGGAGATGGCAAGGGCTTGGATGTGCAGTTTGAAGGACAAGGCAGAGTCCAGGGTTACTCTAAAGAAGCGGACTTCGGGAACAGGACAAATTGTGATGTCAGTTATTGTGATAGATAAGTCTGGTAAGGAAGCTGTGTGTCTACATTGAGTTTTATGAAGCGGGAGGAGAAGAAGGAGGATATGGCTGATAGACACTCTGGGATTCTGGACAGCAGAGAGGAGACGTCTGAGCAAGAGTGGTAGATCTGGGTGTCATCAGTGTGCAGGTGATACTGAAAGCCATGGGACTTTATGAGTTGTCACAGATCAAGAGTATAGATTGAAAATAGGAGCAGCCCAAGGACAGAGCCTTGAGGGACCCCAACAGAGAGGTGAGAAAGGTGGGAGGAGATCCAGGAGAGGGCAAAGTCAGTGTTACCAATGGAAGAGAGGATCTGTAATAAGAGGCAGTGATCGACTTTGTCGATTGCAGAGGACAGGTCTAAAAGGAGGAGGACGGAGAACTGTCTCTTAGCTTTGGCCATGAGTAGGTCATTAGTAATTTTGGTCAGGGCAGTTTCAGTGGAGTGGTGAGGATGGAAGCCGGATTGAAGGTCATCAAAGAGAGAGTTGGATGAGAGGTGGGATGAGAATGCAGTGAGGACATGCTTTTCGAGAAGTTTGGACGTGAACGGGAGCAGAGATATAGGCCGATAGCTGGATGTAGTAGTGGGGTCAAGGGATACCTTCTTTAAGTTAGGTGTAATTGTTGCGTGTTTGAAAGCAGAAGGAAAGGTACCAGAAGTTAGTGATAGGTTGAAGAGGTTGGTTAGGGCTGGGATAAGTGTTGTGGTGAGGTTGGGGAGGAGGTAGGATGGGATAGAGTCCAGTGCACAAGTGGTGAGGTGCGATCTGGAGAGGAGGTGTGCAAATTATCCTTCAGTGATTGATGGGAGGAGGGTTAGTGGGGGAGAGGAGTGGTCCGGTATAGATGGGGGTTGTGGTGATTGAGTAGCAAAGACTTGTCTGATCTGGTCAATCTTGTTGGTGAAGTACAGTATGTTGCAAATTCTTCTGCAGAGATACAAGAAGTAGGAGGGGGCAGTGGGGGCGGAGATGGGAGTTAAATGTGTTGAATAACTGCCTGGGGTTGTAGGACAAAAAGGATATGAGGGTAATGAAGTAATTCTGTTTAGTGGTGGTGAGTGCTGACTTGAATTTGAGAAGTGCTTGTTTGAATGCTGTGTAGTCTTCTTGTGAGTGTGTTTTCTTCCAGTGCTGCTCTGCAACCCTACCCACTCACCTCAGATTTTTAGTGGTATCTGTGTGCCAGGGTGGTCTGTTGATTCGTCATGTTCTTCCATGAATGAGAGGGGCAACTGCATCGATAGCTGATGTGAGTGTAGAGTTGTAGAAAGCTGTGGCATTATCTGTGTGGTGGAGTGAGGATATGGATTATAGCGGTAAAATGGTGTTGGAGAGTGTGTGAGTGTCAAGATGTGTGAGGTTTCTGTGAGGGTGTGCGAGTTGATGGTCATGGGTTGCAAATGAAGAGAACAAGGATGAGAAGGTAAGTAGATGGTGGTCAGAGAGGAGGAGAGGGGAGGTTGTGGGTTTAGTTAGGGAGCAAAGGTGGGTAAAAATGAGGTCTAGTGTATGTCCGTCTGTGTGCGTGGCTGTGGAGGCCATTGAGAGAATTAGATTTGAGCTCCTCAAATGACAAGGATTTGTAAAAAAAAAATATTGTTTTTCCTAAAGGAGTAACATGATATTTGTGTTTAACCCCTTTAATAAAACTTACAAAGTCAGCAGAGTCTATGCATGTACTTATTTTTTATTTAAAATAAAATCACTGAGATGCACTTAGTAGTTTCCTTTTAAATAAAAAATAGTAGCATGCAGAGCTAAAATCACTGATTCTGTCATTGTACAAATATTTCTGGACCTAGTAGTAAGTGACATACAAGTTTCTATCCTTTGGTCTCATTTACTTAGTATAAAATATGGAAAAGGATTTTTATAAGACATCTCATTTAACTCTTGTACCTTATACAGTATGTAACTTTCTTTTCCTTACTTAGTACATACCTCTTAATTGATGACTATATGCTAATATACTTTAAAATTATTGTTCATAACTTAGTGAAAATGTGCATTATTATAAAAATTAGAACTACTGTATTTGAATTCGTAGGATACTACTTACTTTTTTACTCTAGTTTAGTAGTTTTGTTTTTCTTTCGGGTGTCCTTGGGTACATCACAAACACTAAAGTAAAAGGCAAATATATTCAGAGTACAATAAACCCTATTCTCTAAATTCCATATCTGAAAAGTCGATTTTACTACTGTAATAAACTTAGCGGTTTCATTCATTGAAAATAACCCTTTCAAAGCTCCATTTTCATTCTATTGTACAGCACACAAACCAGGCCCGGCGTCAGCACCCGGCGCACCCGGGCAAGTGCCGGGGCCCGACTGCTTGGAGGGGGCCCACCGGGTCCCTGAGGGCTAGGGTCACACTTGCATTGTGACCCTAGCCTGACGCAAGTATTGTCTGCTGCAGCGCAGAGCGTTTAATGCTATGCGCTGCCAGCAACGGAGCCCATAGAAACCCGATGTTTACATTGACAACCAATGGTTGCCAAGGTAAACATCGGGTTTCTATGGGCTCCAGCGCATAGCATTAAAAGCTATGTGCTGCAGCCGAAAATACTTGCATCAGGCTGGGGTCACAATGCAAGTGTGACCCTAGCCTCAGGGGCCCCTGAGCACACTGCGCCCACAGCCAGGGCCATATCCAGGGGGCAGCTGGGGGTTCATTTGCAGGGAGGGAGCACTGAGCCTCCTGCAGCTGTGGAGATCTCCCTCCGTGGGAGCCGACAGAGCCACACACTGTGCTGACAGGACCTGTGATGATGTCAATGGAGGGTGGAGTCAGGGGTCACATGACCAGCTCCTTAGTGTATGCAGGACTCTGAGCATCATGATGGCCAGCATAACAATTAGGTGAAGTTTATGTGTGGGGTCAGGAGGGATTTACAGTGTGAATGTAGCAGAGGTGAGTGTGTACTAGGGGTATGGCAATTTGGTGAAGCTTATGTGTGGGTCAGGAGGGATTTACAGTGTGAATGTAGCAGAGGTGAGTGTGTACTAGGGGTATGGCAATTTGGTGAAGTTTATGTGTGGGGTCAGGAGGGATTTACAGTGTCAATGTAGCAAAGGCGAGTGTGTACTAGGTGTATGGAACGGAGCCGAGTGGGTACTAGGTGTACGGAGCGGAGCCGAGTGTGTACTAGGTGTACTGAACGGAGCCGAGTGGGTACTAGGTGTACTGAACGGAGCCGAGTGGGTACTAGGTGTACGGAGCGGAGCCGTGTGTGTACGAGGTGTACGGAGCAAATCCGTGTGTGTACGAGGTGTATGGAGCGGAGCCCAATGTGTACGAGGTGTATGGAGCGGAGCCCAGTGTGTACGAGGTGTATGGAGCAGAGTCGCGTGCGTACAAGGTGTACGGAGCAGAGCCACGTGCGTACGAGGTGTACGGAGCAGAGCCGCGTGCGTACGAGGTGTACGGAGCAGAGCCGCGTGTACGAGGTGTACGGAGCAGAGCCGTGTGCGTACGAGGTCTATGGAGCAGAGCCGCATGTGTACGAGGTGTTCGGAGCAGAGTCGCGTGCGTACGAGGTGTACGGAGCAGAGCCGCGTGCGTACGAGGTATGTGTACCTGTGGTAGCCCCCCGCGGATTCCGCTCCTATAGTCTCAGCCACCTTTGCCAGCAGCATTCTTCTCCATAGTCTCTTCTGCCGCTGACTGCATTCTGCAGCTCAGCATGGAGGGGCACGATGTTGTCATGACTGTGCTGATATGTGCAGAGTGACCGGAGGAGACCGGAGCAGCGAGAAGAAAGGTGAGGAGAAGAGAGATCCGGACGGCCAGACACTCCGCTTGGCTGCGGTGCCACCCATATGGCAGTGTGGCTCCATTGAGCTGCTTGCATTATTTGTGTGCTTGAGGATGCTTGCGTATATACCAAGCATCCTCAGACGCACAAAAATGCAACATTTTGCATTTGAAGGGTATTTTTAAAAAGCGCAAGGGAATGCAAACACATTTTAGCCCGCTCCTAACAACGTGTAATATACTCACTGTCAGAAACAGCTCTTGCTGGTTTCGGCAGTCACTGTTCCTGTAAGGCTGCCTTCACATAGGCGTTTTTTTTAAATGTGGCAGTTGCGGTAAATAAAATCCGCATCTGCCGCATTTTCCGCCTAGCGGCTGCACTTGCTGCTCGTTTGCGGCAAGCCCCATGCATTGTCTATGGGGCTTGCGGTAAGTGTGCGGCAATATATATATTATAGTCAATGATATGTACTAAAGGGGGCCCACTGAGACTTTTTCGCCCGGGGCCCATAGAAACCTGGAGCCGGCCCTGACACAAACATTTTCTTTTATAAAATTATTTATATGTCACATCCATATCATGTTATTCAGATTATTTTAGAATACAATAAAAACATTTACCCCTTCCCACAATATGGAACCATTTTCACTGTTGAATTGTTCGACTCAGTACAAATTGAACAAAGAAAGAGGACAATTCTGCTCACCTCTTGAGGTACCTTTACATGCAGCAACTTTTCTAGGAATTTCACTGGCAACTTACTGGTTGCAGTGAAATCATGGACACATTGTTCCATTTGTACACAGCAACAAGATAAAACAATGTGTCCATGATTTCACTGCAGCCAGTAAGTTGCCAGTGAAATTCCTAGACAAGTTGCTGCGTGTAAAGGTACCCTTAGATGTCCATTCATTGCTCCAGCACAGGAGAAGCCCAGCTAGGCTATACCAGGCAGAATCCAAAGAAAAGAAAAACGTCCAGCAAGCAATGAAGACTGAATCCCAAAAAAAGCCAAACCATGTCCTCCTACCCCTCCCTAAAAAAAAAACGCGTTCTGGTGGTGCCTTATGCATGGTATTCACAGGCTACTAGAAGTCCTCAGAATAAATAGTCCACAGAGAATCGGCAGGTCTTAGTTCCAGCTAGAATCAATTTCATTAATTAGGTGTGTTTGGATTCAAACCTCCACTATCAGTTCAAATGCTTTTGTTATATCACTGTTGCCATAGGAAATGTGCTTCTAAAATAAAAATATATATAGACAAAAAAAAACAGAACCGGAGACATCATAATTTATTTACAACTTAATACAGTAATAAATCTCAAGGGAAACATTGTTCTGCAAAATATATTCCAGTGACAAGCATGCTGTCCCTGCTATATATAAATATATAACTGATAGCAGGGAAGACACAAGGAAAGGATTATTTGTATGGAGTTGTATAGATTACCGTATGTTAATCCAGAGAATATCTCCCATATATATCTCCAAAATGGAACGTATTTGAATAAATACAGATGACATATATGATAAAGAATCCTTACCTCCAACTAAATAGAAAGAACTCCGTAAACATTTGGGGGCCATAACCTCAATGTACAGTATAATTCCCCATGCATATTACCCAAGTCAATCCAATTTTACTCACATAAACTGAATATCAAAAAAAGATTTAACTTGCAGGGGAAGGAATACTGAACACTGGAAAAAATAATAATATACTTTAGCACATGATATTCCAAGCATCAGAAAGTGTATCATCTGTAAAACATGAAAAGCGCCAAGGGATAAATGCTGCTATAAAAATTATTAATAATAATAATAATAAAACAATAGATTCAGATTAGAACACCTTGCCTACATCAACTACAATTAAATATATTGCAAGAGCAAATCCTGTCTCATGTTCAATCCTGCTGGCATTCTGTTATTCATTTTAAGAATCCAGTATGATCCTCTATTCAGAACCTTATGGCGAAAATCATCGCCTCTTGGGGATTTTTTTTAACTTTTTCTATTGAGCAGAAAATGGAATGGGAGGTATCTCCCTTGTAGACAGTGGTAAAATGCCTGGACGCAGAAGGTATTCCTACCTTAAATCCCCCATTGAATCTAATGGCCCCGTCACACATAAAGAGATCGCTAACGAGATCGCTATTAGGATCACTGGATCACTGTTGCATCACGAAATTCGTGACGCAACAGCGATGTCGTTCTGTGTGACACGCACCAACGATCTGGCCCCTGCTGTGAGATTGTTGATCGTTACACACTGCTCTGGGTCATTCCTGCATCGTTGTGCTTCCGCTGGGAGCACTACATCATTGTGTTAGCCAAAGATAATGAGCAACGATCTCAATGCAACGCTATGGAGTGAAAATTCACAACGACCTCGGTATAATTCTGGATCGCTAGTGCGTCGTTTTTCACATCGTTGGTAAGATGCCTGATGGACATCTTACCAGCGATGTGTAAACGACGCACCAGTGATCTCTGCACATTGGGATCGGGATCGCTGAAGCATCGTTATGTGAGACTGGGCCTTAAGATGGGGTGTTGGATTGTAGTTTAAATAAAATTACTTTTTTGTTGTCATCACTAACAAATAGGCTAGGCAACAATATAGTGCCTCAAGTTGGTGATGTTTTAGATGCGAATATCACCCTATTTTCTACAATTATTTTATTATGGTCTGGATACTGTTTGAAAATGGGTAAGTATTTCCTTATGATGCCAGCGATTTTTCGGTACTGTGAGCAATAGTGTGTTGTGAACATTATGAATTTATTTTATTAATGTCTGACTTTAGATTTTTATGTATTAAAAGATCTTTCCTATTCAATTGGTTTACAATTCTTTTAGCTCTTTTTAACCACCAGTCAGGATATCTGTGCTTTCTCAGGTTGTTACGGACCACTGAGCGTTCACGGTCAATTTTTTTTAGGCTCAGAGCAGTTCCTTTTCATATGTATCATCTCACCTAAAAGTAAATTCCTGAATATATGGTGGGCATGACATGAATCAGTTTTAAATATGCTGTTCATTTCAGTGGACATTTTTAAAAGCAGTAACAACTACTAGTGACCCAGAAAGACCATGCAAACTGACATCTAGGAAGTTTATTGTGCATACATTACTGCAGGAGGTAAAACTCAGATTAAAGCAGCTGTTGTTTAGGTAACCTGTAAATAAAGGTATCACTGAAATGTCACCCTTCCTTTCTATAAGAATGTCATCTATATATCTACTGATTCATTTTATGGACTCAACTCCCAGAATAAATCAGTATCAATATACATATTGTGCTCCTCCCAGAATAGATAAATATCCCAGTTTACCTAAATGCTCCTTGCAAATCCTCCTGGAGCTCAGACACCAGCCTTACCGTGGCCTTTGCAATCCAAATGAAGAAAAAAATGAGTCTAGCTCAAACAGGAATGGAATTTTCTTTTATTAATTTAGTAACAAAAAAAGTGCAATACAGAAGAAAAATGTACATGATTAGTGTGACCTCAGTTGACGTGTTTCAGCTGTATTATGCAGCCTTACTCACAACTCATGAGAAAAGCAGCCGAAACATGTTGACTGAGGTCATGGTAATCATGTACATTTTTCTTCTGTATGCACTTTTTTGTTACTAAATAAAAAAAAGAAAACTCCAATCCTGTTTTAGCTAGACTCGATTTTTTTCTCCTAGTAGAATGATATAACAATGTTAGCAAGGGAGGTGGAAATTTTCCTTCCATGCTAACACCATTGGTCTGTATGTAGAATTTAGAATTGAAGGAAAAATAGTTGGTTTTCATCAATAAGTTTACTGAATCTACCAGAAAATCTTGGAATGCAGGTGAATAATTGCTATTATTGCTGTGGAAATGGGATAAGTTAGTGGTTGCAAGCTTGAATGGAACTGATGGGTACAAGCCCACTACATCAGCTAAAGTTGTCAAAGACTTAGACCACAGATTTCATGTCTTTTTTAAAACCGGGAATTTGCCCCACCAAAGGTTGAAAATAAGCGTCAACCCATGCTCCCAAGTTTTCATTTAATGAGCCTATCAAGTTTATAATGGGTCTGAAGAGAGGTGAGAATTTGTTTTCAAGTAGCTTTGGGAGGGCATGGCATATTGGAGTTGATGGAGTATCAATGATTAACAATTCTTTAAGTTTCTGATTAATAGCTTCAAGATGAATGCCCTCCTCAAGGTGATGGCTCAAATCCATCTGGAAGTATAACATGGGATTATTACGAATTTCCATGTATGTGATGTTGTCAGTAAAAGAATCGGCGTCAGCACTCGGCATACCCGGGCAGATGCCGAGGCCCTGAAGAAGTGAAAGGGCCTACTCGCTGTCTGTGAGGGAAGCAGTGAGAAGACCTGCTCACAGACAGCTGCCCTCCTTCCCTATCTCCTGCTCTGCACTGATCTAAGTGATTGGTAGAGATCAAGTATACCGGGATCTACATGGAGGTTGAAAGACCTTCCAATCCCAATCATGTGACTGATCACATGACTGAAATTTAGGTCCTTGAAAATCCTGCTACTGCTCAAGTCCTCTAGCCTTCTGCAACTCCCTATGGCTTCTCCCCTGCTCTGCACCAATGTGGTAATGTATAGATTGTGTGTGTGTATCTGTATGTGCATTCACTGTCCATGTAAAAGAGCTGTTGGTATGTGTGTGTTTCTATGTGCATGTATTGTCCATGTAGCAGGGCTGTGTGTGTTTAAATGTGCATGTAGCAGCACTGTATGTATCTATATGTTGATGCAGTAGAGCTGTGTATGTAGTGTGCATGTATTGGGCATGTAGCAGAGCTGTGTGTGTCTGCATGTGCATGTAAGCAGAGCTGTGTGTGTGCATCTGTATGTTCATGTAGTAGAGCTGGGTGTGTAGTGTGCATGTATTGGGCATGTGAATGTAGCAGAGCTGTGTGTCTGAATATGCATGTATTGGGCATGTAGCAGAGCTCTATGTGTGTGTAGTGTGCATGTATTGGGCATGTAGCAGAGCAGTGTTTGTCTGTATGTGCATGTAAGCAGAGGTGAGTGCGTGTATGTGTATGTTCATGTAGCAAAGCTGTTTGTGTAGTGTGCATGTATTGGGCATGTAGCGAAGTTGTGTGTGTAGTTTGAATGTAGCAGAGATGTGTGTGTCTGTATGTGCATGTATTGGGCATATAGTAGAGCTGTGTGTGTGTGTGTGTATCTGTATGTTC
This sequence comes from Allobates femoralis, assembly GCA_033576535.1. NCBI lineage: Eukaryota > Metazoa > Chordata > Amphibia > Anura > Aromobatidae > Allobates > Allobates femoralis. The sequence goes on from JARQOC010000002.1 coordinate 377,944,860, forward strand.
ATGTAGCAGAGCTGTGTGTGTAGTGTCCTGATATTCGACATGTAGCTGTGTGTAGTGTGGATGTATCGGGCATGTAGTAGAGCTGTGTGTGTAGTGTGAATGTAACAGAGCTGTGTGTCTGTACATGCATGTATTGGGCATGTAACAGAGCTGAGTGTGTATCTGTATGTTCATGTAGCAGAGCTGTGTGTGTAGAATGCATGTATTCGGAATGTAGCTGTGTGTAGCGTGGATGTATTGGGCATGTAGCAGAGCTGTGTGTGTAGTTTGAATGTAGCAGAGCTGTGTGTCTGTATGTGCATGTATTGGGCATGTAGCAGAGCTGTATGTGTGTAGTGTGCAAGTCTCAGAGCTGTGAGTCTGGTGTGCATGTGGCAGAGCTGTGTGTGTTAAATGTGCATGTAACAGGGCTGTGTGTGTGTAGTGTGCAAGTCGCAGAGCTGTGTGTCAAGTGTGCATGTAGCAGAGCTGTATACATGTTCATGTAGTAGAGCCATATAGGTCTTTGGAAATATAGCAGAGCTGCGTGCGTCTAATATAGTTTGCAGAAACACACTAACTATAAATTTATTTTCTCCATATTCTGGCCTAGTACATTAAAATTAGCGTTAATGACCTCTCCGTTTTACACTGCCAGGGAAGCTTTAATTAATAGGAAGAAATGTTTTCTTATTTTCATCTGTCTAAACCTGGGGTGTGGCTTATGGTGCAGAGCAGCGCGGACAGAGTGTTAAAGGGGCCCATGGAGACTCTTTCGCCCGGGGACCACAAATATCTGGAGCCGGACTTAGTCAGTAACATTTTAGTGATATTAGCAGCATAGAAGTCTGAATCAAGCACCACTATAGTGCCACCTTTGTCAGTAGTGCGTACAGTGATAATAATATATATGTTAATTTATATAGCGCTATTAATTCCATTGCACTTTACATATAGTGATGCTGTGGTTCGCGTTGTGGTTCGCATGCAATTCCTTTAGTGCTAATTTCTCTTTTGTGGTGCAATTATTTTTATATTGCTTAACCCTAGACATGTTAATATTTCTATCTAATTCTACCAATTCTTTTTTAATCAATTCCTGGAAAACTTCCAAGCTTGCTGGTCTAGAACTTACCAGATAGAAATAAGGGTTATTAGTTGAGAAATGCACGTCATCATTAGTTTCATTACCCATGTTATCAGAATTTAAACATCTCTGATCGCTATATGCATAGATCATGAAAAGCAGGAACGGAATTCTGTAAAAAAAAATCATGTGTGTTAGACTTAAGGTACCATTACATGGCACGACATTATAATAATATTAATAATAAAGCTTTATTTTTATAGCGCCAACATATTCCGCAGCGCTTTACAATATAGGGGTTAGAGTACAGAAAATATACAGTAAGGAATTAGAGTAAAGAACAAATAAAGTACAATAATTGGATACAAAACAATAGGCAAAGAATCAATGTAAAAAAAATACAATAAATAAAGCAAGAAATGAAGGTGACTCTGCTCAAAAGAGCTTACAATCTACAACGGGATAGGGGTTGCACAAGGTACAGAGGCTTATTGCACTGATGGTCCAGGCATCTTGAGGAAGTGGGGCATAGAACTAAGCTTACATGGATGGTCATTATACAATCTGTGTAGACCTTTTTGGTTTGGTGGAGTTTGTAAAAGAGTAATGTCCAGAGGGATAGCCCATTCATTGTCTACAGTGCAATGGACTTCTATTAGGGAGTATGATAGGCCGCCTTAAAAAGATGCATTTTTAGGGATCGTCTGAAGCCATGCAAGTTGTGGATAGTCCCGATTTCTTGGGGTAAAGCATTCCAGAGGTTTGGTACAGCTCTGGAGAAGTCTTGGAGCCGGGAGTGGGAGGATCGGATTAGTACAGATGTTAGTCGAAGGTCATTTGAGGAACGTAGAGAGCGGGTGGAGTGATAGACAGAGATGAGGGAGGAGAGGTAGGGGGGTGCTGCACTGTGAAGAGCTTTGTGGGTGAGAACAAGCAATTTGAATTTGATCCTGTAGTATACGGGCAGCCAGTGCAATGACTGGCACAGAGCAGAGGCGTCTGAGTAACGATTGGCCAGATGGGTGATCCTGGCTGCTGCATTAAGGATGGACTGGAGAGGAGAAAGTCTGGTCATTGTTAACGATGTCGCAGATACGTCACGGGTTTGGAGGCGTTCCAGCGACCTTGTTATGACTTTGTTTCGTGTGACTCTGGCAAGTTGGAACAATAAATCGTTGGATCGCTGATCGCAGTTTTGAGAACATGCTCTCAAACCACACGATGAACGATCAGCCAACCTGCCATGTTGTTGTGTGTGACACAGCGATAACGATGTCGTGGACGACTTCGCCCATTCCCAGCAATGAGCAGGGATCGTTCACGGGGTTTGTGAACGATACCTGCTCACAACATCGTTGGTGAGTTGTCCACGATATCTAGACTTGTGACATCTCACCAACGATGTCAAAACAATGTCTGCAATGACCACGCCCCCACGAGATCATTGCAGACATCGTTCCAACATCGTGCCATGTAACGGTACCTTTAGATGAAGGTATTACCATTTCTGGAGATACATCAGCTGCTCTAGAAAAATCCTGCCCAATTTGAGAAGTGGCAGGAGGAGGTTGAGCTGAAGAGAAGTTGGCATAGGGTGCTGCCAAAGTGTCTCTTGGTTGGCCAGCTAAATTAACCCAAACCCACACCCACAGAGCTTGACGATGTTCCCAAAGATAGTCCTGGCTCTGTCTGTCCTAAAATGGATCATCGTCCCCTAGTTCCTCCATTATCCTCTTCAGCTGTGACAATGATGGACTGGCCAGCTAGGGGGCCAGGTGGTGGTGGAGAATGCGCCTACAGGAGTTGCCCCTGCAACCCAAAACTATCTAGCAGCAGATTATGAGGAGAAACTGTGACAACCATCCTGGTCATGGCTGAAAGTGGCAAGAGACAATGTCACTGGACCTTACTGCATCTTTGTAAGTTTTTTTTTGTTTGAAATTTATAGCCTGTGTGGGCAAAAAGTTTTTTGAGTTCACTCCTTGTTTGCTGGACTGTTTCTACAAACACATATTTTGATACTGCCCCACAGAGACTGGTGAACAAGCCACATGCCTCTGGCCTAAAGGTATGAGGTATAGAACTGCCAGACACAACACCCATTCCAGTAGAACAGGGCTCGCAAAGTGCAGTTCTCAAGGACTACAAAGAATGCATGTTTTTAGGATTTCTCTAGCATTGCACAAGGTGCTGGGATCATCCATCACCTTTGCAGGTTATGAAATTAGCACCTTTATAATACTAACTAAATTCAAAACACTTCCACTGTTTTCAGTCCTTGATCAATATAGTTGGCCAGCTCTACCCTAGACGTCTCTGTGGAAGTAGTCAGGGGCAAGAGGAAACCTTGAGCCTTTTTACAACTGTGGCTCTCCATGAACTCTCTTAGGGCCTGTGCCCAAGATGTGAGGATTGATGTTTTTTTACGCAGATTTAGAATTTGCATCAATATCTGCATGTCCATCCTGAGGCCAAAAAAGTGTAGGACAGGTCAGAAGTGCTGTGCCCACACCTCTTTTTTTCCCTTGCACATGTGGTTCAGATTTCTGTTTCCTCACCCAAAATCTGCGGCAGATCTACAATAAAAAGCACAGCACTTCAAAACTATTATAGACTTTGCTGGATTCAGGATAGACATGCGAATTCTTAAAATCTGCTTCCACAAAACCATTAAACAACATGGCGCAGCCACAGTTGGATTCCCAGATGCTTGATACCCACTGTGTACTCTGACATAAAATAATTAAATATTAGAATTAAAGTTTTGGGCTCCACCCTATTATTGTTAGCCAGGGTAAAGTAGGCAGCTGAGGGTCCATCATTATTGTGCCACCCCAAACGCTATAAAATAGCATCCCACAGCAGCCTCAGAAATTGGCGCATTCATAAGTAATTTAAAATCCAGGCTCTTTACCCGCCTCTTCCAGTTACCGTGAAGTGATGGTAAACTGTGTAATAAAGGGTTAGTGTCGTCTTTGTATTGCCAGCTGGCATCAAGCCCTGAGATTCTTAATGTCAGGCCAAGTGAGACCTGGCTATTATGAATCTCAAATAAATAGTAAAAAGACACAGCATAGTGAAAAATTATTTTATTAAAAAAATAAAGCCATAGAGACACTTAGTGACTCCATCTTTATTACTCCCTCCCCATCCTCGTACCCCTCAAAAATCCTCATCTTCTCTTTTCCTAGACAGACACAGTTCTGCTACATCAAACACCATGGGGAGAAAAAACACATCCACTCCCTGTGGTCTCTGATCACAGAATGACAGTGCTGAGACCAGCTGTCCGCTTTTACTGGGCTAGACTTAAAAATACTGAAAATCCCCACTCGTTTTTTTTTTTTAAATTATTTATTTATTTATTTAACACCCTATGATGGCAAATTGGTTGTCATTCCCTGATGTGTATGGCAACCAAGTACAATCACTGTCCAGATTGTGGAAAAGCACTCTAATTGCAACAGCCAATCACAGAGATACTCACAGAGTGTGAGAATCTGCGATTGGCTGTTTGCCTGACAGTGCAGTGAATATGCAAGTATCTTAATTGGCTGTCCCAGAATTGATTTAGCAGGAGACTGAGCTGACCCTGGAGCAGCAGTGGGAGTCTGGTAAGCCTGATCTACCTGTTCTTCTACCTATTTTCACTAGGTCCTGTCACTTAGAGCAGAAAGCCAGATGGCAGAACAGTAAGCAAAGAAAGTACATCATGTCTGTATACTTTACCCTTGCAGTTTGAGCATGATCTCATCCATCTCTACCTTTTCACAGATCTCTCCAAACCTCATCGCTATTTGGTTTGAGTGTCTTTTTTTTCTTTGGTTATACTGCGCCTGGTAATCACAGTAATGCCATTATCAGATGAATATGGCATTTCTATGACTGACTAGAAATTCCAGCATGTTAATTGGCTAAAACTCAGTCAGGAAACATGATTTTCACTCACTCGAATATAGAATATGCGAGTATTGTGAATACCGTACTATTCATGCTAGTAGCGAACAGTAACAAGTATACTTGCTCATCACTAGTCGCAGAGGATCAAGGATGGTTATGAAAGAGTAATGAAAATGAAGTCCAGATACATCCAAATATGTGTTTTTGGTTTTATTTCTAACTAGCTGTAGTATCCGGCTACGCCCGGGTTATTAAATGACTGATGTTAGCTATAACAAAATAGAATTTGAATATGTCATATTAATGACCTGTAGGAAAACAGATGCTGAGCTGTGACTGATTGCTATAGGCAGCCTAATAAATATCCAGCCAACAGTAAACCCTCCCCCTGGCCGGGCAGTATATGTTACCTCACACATACACATAATAGACAGCTCATGTGACTGACATCTGCCTTAATTCCCTATATGGCACATGTGTTGCACATTGGCTGTTTTTAATCAGATGTTTATGTTTGGAAATTAAAAATAGCACATGTATGAGGCGAGTTGTGTGAGGTGATTTGTGCGCATCTGTGTCTGTCTGTGTGGTGCATGTGTCCCTGGGGTGTGTGTATGTGTGTGTCCCTGTGGGGTGAGTGCATGTGTCCCTATAGGGTGTGTATGTGTGTGTGTCCATGTGGGGGGGAGGTCTGTGTGGTATGTGTCTCTTTGTGGTGTGTGTGTGTGTCCCTGTGGGGTGAGTGCATGTGTCCCTATAGGGTGTGTAAGTGTGTGTGTCCCTTTGGGGGGAGGTCTGTGTGGTGTGTGTGTGTGTGTGTCCCTGTGGGGTGAGTTCATATGTCCCTATAGAGTATGTATGGGTGTGTGTCCCTGTGGGGGGGTGTCTGTGTGGGGTGTGTGTGTCTCTGTGTTGTGTGTGTCTCCTTGTGGTGTGTGTGTGTGTGTCCCTGTGGGGTGAGTGCGTGTGTCCCTATAGGGTGTGTATGTGTGTGTGTCCCTGTGGGGGGGGTCTGTGTGGTGTGTGTGTCTGTGTTGTGTGTGTCTCTTTGTGGTGTGTGTGTCCCTGTGAGGTGAGTGCATGTGTCGCTATAGGGTGTGTGTGTGTCCCCGTGGGGGTGTGGGGGTGTCTCTGTGTTGTGTCTCTTTGTGGTGGTGTGTGTGTGTTTGTTCGGGTGCGTGGTGAGTATCCAATGTTGGGGCTGCACCTTAGCGACTATACACTTGCTGTTACTCTTTGTGTGCGTGTGGTGTGTATACATGTCCCCATGCGTGGTGAATATCTCATGTTGGGGCCCCACCTTAGTGACTATATGCTGGTATATGCTGTTAGTCTTTGGCGCTATCATTAAGCCCCTCTCATTCACAACTGTCAACTGGTAACTGTCACTTTTTCCCCATTATGTAGATATAGGGGCAAAATTGTTTGGTGAATTGGAATGCGCGGGGTTAAAATTTCGCCTCACAACATAGCCTATGACGCTCCCGGGGTCCAGACTTGTGACTGTGCAAAATTTTGTAGCTATAGCTGACAGCTGTCGATTTTCCTCCAACACTTTTCCATCCACTTTTTCCCCATTATGTAGATAGAGGCAAAATGGTTTGGTGAACTGGAACGCACAGGGTTAAAATTTCGCCTCACAACATAGCCTATGACGCTCTCGGGGTCCAGATGTATGACTGTGCAAAATTGTGGCTGTAGTTGCGACGGTGTAGATGCCAATCCCGGATATACACACATACATACACACATACACACATTCAGCTTTATATATTAGATTAAATGCTTTCTTTCTGTGTTGTGTCTTCTTTACTATTTACTTGAAATTCTTAATTTTGGGCTTATTAGTAGTGATGAGCTCGTACTAAAATGCTCGGGTGCTCGAAGCTCGGGCCGAGTCTCCCGAGATACTCGTGTACTCGGCCCGAGTAACAAGCCCAATGTTATCCTAAGGGAGACACGAGTATTTTTACGAAATGACTGCCGGCAGCATGGAAAAACCCTAAAAATGTCACAAAAGTCTCAGAAGAGTGCTGAAATGACATGGCAACACCATGGGGAAGACCCCTGGAAGCATTTCTAACTCAAAAGTCACAGCTGTGAACAATATTCACGCCAATTTTACGGAGTCACCAGAAAACCTTCCAAAATGACACCAAAATGAATATTCAGGGTGGAAATGTTAAGGGCACATACCCAATAGTGAGATATAGCTGGTGTATGTTACTTTTTGTGATTACATGAAAGATTTTACGTGAAAACATTGTGCGGCACTCCGATGTCCCTGAGAAGAGACGTACATGAAGGCCTCTTGACATAATGTGCCCATTTTGAGGAACTGGGTCTATTGTACTATTTTCCTTTGCCAGGGCAGTCCAAAATTGGGAGGTTCACCAATGCCCCTGGATAGAGACATGCAGGAGGGCCTGTAAACCTGAAGTGGGTGTATTGTAGTATAGCCCTTTGGCAGGGCAGCCAAAAGTTGGGAGGTTCAACAATGACCCATGCATACAGACATGCAGTAGGGCCTGTAAACCTGAAGTGGGTGTATTGTAGTATAGCCCTTTGGCAGGGCAGCCAAAAATTGGGAGGCTCCATATTGTCCCTGGATAGAGACGTGCAGGAGGGCCTGTAAACCTGAATTGGGTGTATTGTAGTATAGCCCTTTGGCAGGGCAGCCAAAAATTGGGAGGTTCCTTATTGTCCCTGGATAGAGACGTGCAGGAGGGCCTGTAAACCTGAAGTGGGTGTATTGTAGTATAGCCCTTTGGCAGGGCAGCCAAAAATTGGGAGGCTCCATATTGTCCCTGGATAGAGACGTTCAGGAGGGCCTGTAAACCTGAAGTGGGTGTATTGTAGTATAGCCCTTTGGCCAGGGCAGCCAAAAATTGGGAGGCTCCACATTGTCTCAGGATAGAGACGTGCAGGAGGGCCTGTAAACCTGAAGTGCCCATTGTAAGGAAGTGGGTGTATTGTAGTATAGCCCTTTCACAGGGCAGCCAAAAATTGGGAGGCTTCACATTGTCCCGGGATTGAGACGTGCAGGAGGGCCTCAAAACATTTTTCCCATTGAAAAGGAGCGGGTATCCTGTCGTTGTAATGCCCATTCTAAAAGAATGGGCGTAAAAATTTACCACTGGGGGTATACCTGAAACAGCCTAACTATTGTAACGGTCATAATGGTGGCACATGAGGAGAAGGAGGAGCAGTCCAGCGATTAGCCAAGGAAGAGGAAGAAGACGTGGTGGATGATCCAGTAGCTGACCCAACCTGGCAGGAGGATATGCAGAGCGAGGACAGCAGTGCACAGGGGCAGGGAGGTGTAGCATCCCAACAGGCAGTACGAAGCAGGGTCGAGTCCGCAGGCAGAAGGCAGGCAACCATTCCCCAGAACAACAACACGACACAAGGTGCCTGTGCAAATGTTATGTCTTCCCGAGTCTGGCAGTTTTTTAAGTTGGCTCCAGATGACTCTAAAAAGGCCATTTGCAACACCTGCCATGCCAGCATCAGCAGGGGTACGAAAACTAGCAGCCTGACCACCACCAGCATGATCAGGCACATGTCAGCCAAGCACCCGACTTTGTGGAAGTACAACAGAGTCGAGGAGCGGTGCTTGCTGATGTCACTGCTACGTCTTCGCGTGTTGTGCGTGCGAGCCAATCCCCTGTACATGCTGGTCGCGAACAAGTCTCCGGCCCTGCAACTGAATTTGCCCACGCACAAATAACACCACCATCAAGCACGTCCTTGTCCCAGCGCAGCGTTCAATTATCCATTCAGCAAACCTTTGAACGCAGGCGCAAATACGCTGCCAACGCCCCACATGCCACAGTCCTGAATTCTCACATTTCGCGACTCATAGCGCTAGAAATGTTGCCTTTCCGGCTGGTGGAGACGGAAGCATTCTGCGACCTGATGGCGGCTGCTGTCCCACGTTACTCGGTCCCAAGCCGCCACTATTTCTCCAGATGTGCCATCCCTGCATTGCATAACCACGTGTCCAACATCATCACACGTGCCCTGAACAACGCTGTTTCAGCCAAAGTCCACCTAACCACAGACACGTGGACAAGTGCTTGTGGGCAAGGCCGCTACATCTCCTTGACAAAACACTGGGTTAATATTGTGGAGGCTGGGACCCAGTCTGAGCGAGGGACGGAACACGTCCTTCCCACACCAAGGATAGCAGGCCCTACCTCTGTCAGGGTTTCACCGACACTCTACAGCTCCGGAATGTCATGCTCTTCAGCCTCCTCCTCCTCCTCCTGCGCATCCTCATCCACTGTACCCTCCACACCAGTCCCAAGCTGGAAGCACTGCAGCACTGTCTCTGCGAAGCGGCAACAGGCTGTGCTGAAGCTAGTCTGCATAGGTGACAAACCCCACAATGCAGAAGAGGTGTGGACAGCTCTGAAACAGCAGGCAGATCACTGGCTCACACCTCTGAACCTAAAGCCAGGAAAGGTCGTGTGTGACAATGGCCGGAACCTGGTGGCAGCTTTGAGGCGAGGCCAGCTGACGCATGTTCCATGCGTGGGCCATGTGCTCAACCTGGTGGTTCAAAGGTTTCTAAAGTCATACCCAGAGCTGTCTGAACTGCTGGTAAAAGTTTGCCGTCTGTCTGCACATTTTCGCAAGTCACCTGCTGCTTTAGCCGGCCTTGCCGGCTTTCAGCGCCGTTTGCGTCTTCCGGCCCACAGACTGGTGTGTGATGTCCCCACGCGTTGGAATTCAACTCTGCACATGTTGGTCAGGATATGTGAGCAGAAGAGGGCAGTTGTTGACTACGTGCATCACCTAAGCCGTCAGGAAATGGGTCAAACTCCACACATAACACCTGAGGAGTGGAGATGGATGTCCGACCTATGTACCGTCCTCCAAAACTTTGAGGACTCCACCAAATGGTGAGCAGCGATGACGCCATTATTGGCGTCACCATACTACTACTCTGCCTTCTAAAACGGTCTCTGCTGAAAAACAAAGAGGATGCATTGCAGGCCGAGCGCGATGACTTGGAGCAACAAACAGTAGTGGGTGTGGGTGAAAACACACAGCCCAGCCTCATCTCATCACAACGTGCAGTGGAGGACTATGACTAGGAGGAGGAGGATGAAGACATGGAGCAACTCTCTGGCCAAATTGAGGATATGACATGCACACCAGTCATACCTTGATTCTGCATGGCTGGCCAGAGGACAGGGGAGATGAGGAGGAGGACAGCATGTTCAGTCATCGTGTTGGTCTGGATACTGAAGTGATGGCTGTTAAGAGTCTGGCGCACATGGCTGACTTTATGGTAAGCTGCCTGGCTCGTGACCCTCGCGTTCAGAACATCTTGGCCGACAATCAGTACTGGTTGGCAACACTGTTAGACCCACGCTACAAGGAGAACATTATGTCTCTCATTCCTGAGGCGGAGAGGTCAGCCAAAATGCAGCAGTTCCAGAAGGCCATAGTCACGGAAGTAGGCAAATCATTCCCCTCACAAAACGCTAGCGGCATAGGTCAGGAATCAGTGGACAAACAAGGCGTACGGCCGAGAGGGGCACAAGTCCAATCCGCCAGAGGTAGGGGAACAGTCTTTTCGATGTGGGACATTTTTTCTCAGCCCCTCACGTACCACAGCCACTAAGGTGCGGGGTAGTGCCACAAGAAATGCTAAGTTTGTCCAGATGCTGAAGGAGTATCTTGCAGATCGAACAACTGTACTGCGAGATTCCTCTGTGCCTTACAATTATTGGGTATCCAAGCTGGACACGTGGCATGAATTGGCTCTCTATGCCTTGGAAGTCCTGGCCTGCCCTGCCGCTAGCGTTTTGTCAGAGCGTGTTTTCAGTGCCGCAGGTGGAATCATTACTGATAAACGCACCCGCCTGTCAACTGAAAATGCTGACAGGCTGACTCTGATCAAGATGAACAAGGGTTGGATTGGGCCAGACTTCACCACACCACCAACAAATGACAACTGAATTTAAATTTTGTTATGGGAATTTGCCATGTACCTCCACGCACCCATGGGTACACACTTCTGGACTTCCGAGTGTCCAAGTGTGGGATCAGTAATGTCCGTGGACGTGTACTCGGCCTGGTGGTAGGAAGGAGGATCAGGTTGAGAAATGTGCGGTGCAGTATCACGGCTACTGACACTTGAGCGTGTGGAAGACAGGGTGTTTGTGGAGGTGCCAATCTGACTTGAAGATTTATCTGCTATCCAAGTAACAACCTGTTGACACTGGTGTTGGTTCAAGAGCGGTGTACTGTAGCGGGCCTCAAGAATTTGGGACAGGACGTGTGAGCGAGTAGATGTGCCCCTTTGTTGTTGCGAAATTAGTGCTTGCACACGACCTCGGTCTCTGACTGCACCACCATCACGTTCACTTCCTTGTTCCTTGCCAACGCCCTTGCGCATTTTGCTTGTATACAGCGACAACAGTCTGGTGACTGTAATGGTCACAGGAGAGAAGGATTTTAGTCCCTAACCTGTATTAAGGTAGTAAGTACACTAGTCTGGTGACTGTAATGGTCACAGGAGAGAAGGATTTTAGTCCCTAACCTGTATTAAGGTAGTAAGTACACCAGTCTGGTGACTGTAATGGTCACAGGAGAGAAGGATTTTAGTCCCTAACCTGTATCAAGGTAGTAAGTACACCAGTCTGGTGACTGTAATGGTCACAGGAGATTAGGATTTTAGTCCCTAACCTGTATCAAGGTAGTAAGTACACCAGTCTGGTGACTGTAATGGTCACAGGAGAGAAGGATTTTAGTCCCTAACCTGTATCAAGGTGGTAAGTACACCAGTCTGGTGACTAATGGTCACAGGAGATTAGGATTTTAGTCCCTAACTTGTATAAAGGTAGTAAGTACACCAGTCTGGTGACTGTAATGGTCACAGGAGAGAAGGATTTTAGTCCCTAACCTGTATCAAGGTAGTAAGCACACCTGTCTGGTGACTGTAATGGTCACAGGAGAGAAGGATTTTAGTCCCTAACCTGTATTAAGGTAGTAAGTACACTAGTCTGGTGACTGTAATGGTCACAGGAGAGAAGGATTTTAGTCCCTAACCTGTATCAAGGTAGTAAGTACACCAGTCTGGTGACTGTAATGGTCACAGGAGATTAGGATTTTAGTCCCTAACCTGTATCAAGGTAGTAAGTACACCAGTCTGGTGACTGTAATGGTCACAGGAGAGAAGGATTTTAGTCCCTAACCTGTATCAAGGTGGTAAGTACACCAGTCTGGTGACTGTAATGGTTACAGGAGAGAAGGATTTTAGTCCCTAACCTCTATTAAAGTAGTAAGTACACCAGTCTGGTGACTGTAATGGTCACAGGAGAGAAGGATTTTAGTCCCTAACCTGTATTAAGGTAGTAGGTACACCAGTTTGGTGACTGTAATGGTCACAGGAGATTAGATTTTAGTCCCTAACCTGTATTAAGGTAGTAAGTACACCAGTCTGCTGACTGTAATGGTTACAGGACAGTAGGATTTTAGTCCCTAACCTGTATTAAGGTAGTAAGTACCCCAGTCTGGTGACTGTAATGTTCACAGGAGAGAAGGATTTTAGTCCCTAACCTGTATTAAGGTAGTAAGTACACCAGTCTGGTGACTGTAATGGTCACAGGAGAGAAAGATTTTAGTCCCTAACCTGTATTAAGGTAGTAAGTACACCAGTCTGGTGACTGTAATGGTCACAGGAGAGAAGGATTTTAGTCCCTAACCTGTATCAAGGTAGTAAGTACACCAGTCTGGTGACTGTAATGGTCACAGGAGAGAAGTATTTTAGTCCCTAACCTGTATTAAGGTAGTAAGTACACCAGTCTGGTGTCTGTAATGGTCACAGGAGAGAAGGATTTTAGTGCCTAACCTGTATCAAGGTAGTAAGTACACCAGTCTGGTGACTGTAATGGTCACAGGAGAGAAGGATTTTAGTCCCTAACCTGTATTAAGGTAGTAAGTACACCAGTCTGGTGACTGTAATGGTCACAGGAGATTAGGATTTTAGTCCCTAACCTGTATCAAGGTAGTAAGTACACCAGTCTGGTGACTGTAATGGTTACAGGAGAGAAGGATTTTAGTCCCTAACCTCTATTAAAGTAGTAAGTACACCAGTCTGGTGACTGTAATGGTCACAGGAGAGAAGGATTTTAGTCCCTAACCTGTATTAAGGTAGTAGGTACACCAGTCTGGTGACTGTAATGGTCACAGGAGATTAGATTTTAGTCCCTAACCTGTATTAAGGTAGTAAGTACACCAGTCTGCTGACTGTAATGGTTACAGGACAGTAGGATTTTAGTCCCTAACCTGTATTAAGGTAGTAAGTACCCCAGTCTGGTGACTGTAATGTTCACAGGAGAGAAGGATTTTAGTCCCTAACCTGTATTAAGGTAGTAAGTACCCCAGTCTGGTGACTGTAATGGTCACATGAGAGAAGGATTTTAGTCCCTAACCTGTATTAAGGTAGTAAGTACACCAGTCTGGTGACTGTAATGGTCACAGGAGAGAAGGATTTCAGTCCTTAACCTGTATCAAGGTAGTAAGTACACCAGTCTGGTGACTAATGGTCACAGGAGAGAAGGATTTTAGTCCCTAACCTGTATTAAGGTAGTAAGTACATCAGTCTGGTGACTGTAATGGTCACAGGAGAGAAGGATTTTAGTCCCTAACCTGTATTAAGGTAGTAAGTACATCAGTCTGGTGACTGTAATGGTCACAGGAGAGAAGGATTTTAGTCTCTAACCTGTATCAAAGTAGTAAGTACACCAGTCTGGTGACTGTAATGGTCACAGGAGAGAAGGATTTTAGTCCCTAACCTGTATTAAGGTAGTAAGTACACCAGTCTGGTGACTGTAATGGTCACAGGAGAGAAGGATTTTAGTCCCTAACCTGTATCAAGGTAGCAAGTACACCAGTCTGGTGACTGTAATGGTCACAGGAGAGAAGGATTTTAGTCCCTAACCTGTATTAACCCCTTCCCGACCCAGGACGCAGCATATGCGTCCTCAAAACAAGTTCGTTCCCGACCCTGGACGCATATGCTGCGTCCTGGGTTAATCGCTCTCCTGCAGCTCTAGTGAGAGGTGTCACTGACCTCTCAGTTGAGCTGCAGGTAGCTGGGGACTTGTGCTACACCCCAGTGGGGGTGGCTTTGCCCCCCTGAGGCTACAGACGTGGTGATTGGCGGTTTAAAACTGAAACCGCCAATTACCGCCGCTGTAATAGAAATTCTGCCTCCGTCTGCTCCCCGCCTCTTCCCCTGTCCCTCTGCCGGATCCCCAGCCCCTCCGTTCTCCCTCCTGGCCATTCCCTCACTCTCCCCTGCCCCCTGGCCAGCGGTGATTACCGGAGATTACTGCCGATCTCCGGTAATCACCGCAGCCGCCGCTCCTGCACCCGCCGCTCCTGCGCCTGCCGTCCCCGCCGCCAAATAATGCCTCCCCCTGTCCTCCTCTGGCTCCCCTGACCCCCCCATTATCTCTCCCTGCCTCCGCTTACCCTCCCCTGCTCGGCGGTGATCCCTGGAGATTACAGCAGATCTCCGGTGATCGCTGCTCCTTCTCCTGCCCCGCTGCAGTTGCTGCCGCCGCCGCCGCCTCCGTCCTTTTCATCATCTCCCTCCCATCTGACAGCTCAGATGGGAGGGAGATGATCCATCCCCCGGGTCCCCCCTCCTCCCGGTCATCCCCGCGGTCATCCCTGCATACTTACCGCTGGGACGATCGCTGCTTCCTGCGCCTCTTCTTCCTTCTGACAGGCGCAGACAGAGCAGAAACTGCTCTGTCTGCCAGGGATATGACAGGTTATGACCTTACAGAGGTCATGGCATGTCATGATCCATGGTTCACACAGGGGTCAATTGTGATCCCACCATGGGATCACAATTGACCCTGTGTGACCCAAGGATCGTGACCTGTCATGACCTCACTAAGTTCATGACCTGTCATCCCCCTGGCAGTGTACCAGCTCCTATAAGTCATGAAGCATGGTACGGCAGATAATTGCCATACAGTGCACCATGACTGACCCCAGTGACTATAACAAAGGATCAAGTGTCCCTTGTTGTAGTCTCTGGGGTCAGAGTCATGGTGCACGGTACGGCAGATAATTGCCATACAGTACTTCATGACTGTGACCCCAGAGACTACAACAAAGGATCAAGTGTCCTCTTGTTGTAGTCACTGGTGTCAGTCATGGTGCACTGTATGGCAATGATCTGCCGTACCGTGCACCATGACTCTGACCCCAGAGACTACAACAAGAGGACGCTTGATCCCTTGTAGTCTCTGGGGTCACAGTCATGAAGCACGGTACGGCAGATAATTGCCATACAGTACTTCATGACTGTGATCCCAGAGACTACAACAAAGGATCAAGTGTCCTCTTGTTGTAGTCACTGGTGTCAGTCATGGTGCACTGTATGGCAATGATCTGCCGTACCGTGCACCATGACTCTGACCCCAGAGACTACAACAAGAGGACGCTTGATACCTTGTTGTAGTCTCTGGGGTCACAGTCATGAAGCACGGCACGGCAGATAATTGCCATACAGTACTTCATGACTGTGACCCCAGAGACTACAACAAAGGATCAAGTGTCCTCTTGTAGTCACTGGGGTCAGTCATGGTGCACTGTATGGCAATGATCTGCCGTACCGTGCACCATGACTCTGACCCCAGAAACTACAACAAGAGGACACTTGATCCCTTGCTGCAGTCTCTGGATGTAGCAGAGGTGATCGAGCATCGTGGGACCTTCGTTGTGGACTACGTCGGAGGCGATCGAGCGTCGTGGGACCTTCGTTGTGGACTACGTCGGATCTTTATAATAAAGATGGAGTCCGAATTTTGTTTGTGTTTTTTTTCAAATAAAAAGATTTTTCTCTGTGTGTATTTTCTGACTATTTACCAGAGATTCCTAATGGCGGGTCTAACATTGGCCCTATATTATGAATCTCGGGCTTAGTGCCAGCTGCCAATAAAAGCTGGCATTAACCCCTTTATTACCCAGTTAGCCACCGGCACCAGGGCAACTGGAAGAGCATGGGTACAGCGCCAGAAAATGGCGCTTCAATGAATGCGCCATTTTCTGGGGCGGCTGCGGGCTGCAATTCACAGCATGGGGGGCCCAGAACGCTTGGGCCTCACTATGCTGAGGATTCCAGCCCCCAGCTGCCTAGTTGTACCTGGCTGGACCAAAAATATGGCGGAGCCCTATGTCATTTTTTTTCTAGAAATAATTCTAGAAATAAAAAAAAAATAGGCTTCGCTGTATTTTTGGTTCCAGCCAGGTATGATGAGGCAGCTGGGGGCTGGTGGCAGTCCGTAGCTGCCAAGTTTTACCTGGCTGGACCAAAAATATGGCGGAGCCCCATGCCATTTTTTTCCTTCTACCAATAAAATGATAAGGAGCTTTGCCTTATTTTTGGATGCCAGCCAGGTACAACTTGGCAGTTGGGGGGCTGCAATCCTCATCGTGGAGAGACCCAAATGTTGTGGCCCCCCACGCTGCAAATTGCAACCCACAGCCACCACAGAAAATAGCACATTAGAGGTGCCATTTTCTGGTGCTGTACCCCAACTCTTCCAGTTGCCCTTGTGCTGATGGCAATGCTAGTGGCACACAGGGGTTCTCCATATGCGACATGGAGTCCGCTAACAATTCCAATTGTTAGCGGACACCATGTCGCGTATGGAGAACCCCTGTGTGCCTAAACATTGGAGCTCCCCCACAAGTGACCCCATTTTGGAAACTACACCCCCCAAGGAACGTATCTAGATGCATAGTGAGCACTTGAACCCCCAAGTAGTTCACAAATTGATCCATAAAAATAAAAAAGTACTTTTTTTTTTCCACAAATAAAGTATTTTTTCATTTTTACGGATCAATTTGTGAAGCACCTGGGGGTTCAAAGTGCTCACTATGCATCTAGATACTTTCCTTGGGGGGTCTAGTTTCCAAAATGGGGTCACTTGTGGGGGAGCTCTAATGTTTAGTCACACAGCGGCTCTCCATACGCAACATGGTGTCCGCTAACCGTTCCAATTGTTAGCAGACACCATGTCGCGTATGGAGAGCCCCTGTGTGCCTAAACATTGGAGCTCCCCCACAAGTGACCCCATTTTGGAAACTAGACCCCCCAAGGAACGTATCTAGATGCATAGTGAGCACTTTGAACCCCCAGGTGCTTCACAAATTGATCCGTAAAAATGAAAAAATACTTTTTTTGTGGAAACAAAGTACTTTTTCATTTTTACGGATCAATTTGTGAAGCACTTGGGGGTTCAAAGTGCTCACTATGCATCTAAATAAGTTCCTAGCGGGGTCTAGTTTCCAAAATGAGGTCACTTGTGGGGGAGCTCCAATGTTTAGGCACACAGGGGCTCTCTAAACGTGACATGGTGTCCGCTAACAATTTGAATGGAAAATCAACTCAAATTGTTAGCGGACACCATGTCACGTTTGGAGAGCCCTGTGTGCCTAAACATTGGAGCTCCCCTACAAGTGACCCCATTTTGGAAACTAGACCCCCCAGGGAACTTATCTAGATGGGTGGTGAGCATTTTGAACGCCCCAGTGCTTCACAAATTAATCTGTAAAAATGAAAAAAGAAAATTTTCGTGGAAATAAAAGTACTTTTTCATTTTTACAGATTAATTTGTGAAGCACCTGGGGGTTCAAAATGCTCACCACCCATCTAGATAAGTTCCCTGGGGGCTCTAGTTTCCAAAATGGGGTCACTTGTGGGGGAGCTTCAATGTTTAGGCACACAGGGGCTCTCCAAACGTGACATGGTGTCCGCTAACAATTTGAATGGAAAATAAGCTCAAATTGTTAGCGGACACCATGTCGCGTTTGGAGAGCCCCTGTGCGTCTCCACATTGGAGCTCCCCCACAAGTGACCCTATTTTGGAAACTAGACCCCCCAGGGAACATATCTAGATGGGTAGTGAGCATATTGAACCCCAGGTGCTTTACAAATTAATGAAAAAAAAAGATTTTTGCGGAAAAAAAGTACTTTTTCATTTTTACAGATTAATATGTGAAGCACCTGGGGATTGAAAGTGCTCACTATGCATCTAGATATGTTCCTTTGGGGGTCTAGTTTCCAAAATGGGGTCACTTGTGGAGGAGCTCCTATGTGGAGACGCACAGGGGCTCTCCAAACGCAACATGGTGTACGCTAACAATTTGAGCTCGTTTTGCATTCAAATTGTTAGCGGATACCATGTCGCGTTTGGAGAGCCCCTGTGCGTCTCCACATTGGAGCTCCCCCACAAGTGACCCCATTTTGGAAACTAGACCCCCAAAGGAACATATCTAGATGGGTAGTGAGCATATTGATCCCCCAGGTGCTTCACAAATTGATCCATAATAATGAAAAAAGAAAATTTTTGTGGAAAAAAAAAGTGCTTTTTCATTTTTATGGATGAATTTGTGAAGCACCTTGGGGTTCAAAGTGCTTACTATGCATCTAGATACGTTCCTTGGGGGGGTCTAGTTTCCAAAATGGGGTCACTTGTGGGGGAGCCCCAATGTTTAGGCACACAGGGGCTCACTAAACACAACATGGTTACAGCTAACAATTTGAGCTGATTTTTATTCAAATTGTTAGCGGACACCATGTTGCGTTTGGAGAGCCCCTGTGTGCCTAAACATTGGAGCTCCCCACAAGTGACCCCATTTTGGAAACTAGACCCCCAGGGAACATATTTAGATGGGTAGTGAACATATTGAACCCCCAGGTGCTTTACAAATTGATCTGTGAAAATGAAATAGTACTTTTTTTTTCACAAAAATTTTCTTTTAGCCTAAATTTTTTCGTTTTCTCATGACAACAGCATAAAATTCATCCTAAAATTTGTTGGGCAATTTCTCCTGAGTACACCGATACCTCATATGTGGTCATAAACCACTGTTTGGGCGCACGGCAGGGGTCAGAAGGGAAGGAGCGCAATTTCACTTTTTGAATGTAAAATTAGCTCCAAAATTCAAATTGTGCTCCTTCCATTCTAAGCCCTGCCGTGCGCCCAAACAGTGGTTTATGACCACATATGAGGTATCGATGTACTCGGGAGAATTTGCACAATACATTTTAAGATCCATTTTATCCTGTTGCCCATGTGAAAATGAAAGAATTGAGGCTAAAAGAACATTTTTGATAAAAAAATTAAAATATCCATTTTTTGTTTCCACTTTGCTTTAGTTCCTGTGAAGCACCTGAAGGGTTAATAATCTTCTTGAATGTAGTTTTGAGTAGCTTGAGGGGTGCAGTTTTTGGAATGGTGTCACTTTTGGGTGTTTTCTGTCATGTACACCCCTCAAAAGGACTTCAAATGTGATGTGGTCACTAAAAAAAATGGTTTTGTAAATTTTGGTTGAAAAATGAAAAATTGCTCATGAACTTTCAACCCTTTATAACGTCCTAACAAAAATTTTTTTTTTTTCCAAAATTGTGCTGATGTGAAGTAGACATGTGGGAAATATTATTGAATAACTTTTTTCTGTCACATATCTCTCTTGTTTATCAGAAAAAAAAATACAAAATGTGAAAATTGTGAAATTTTCAAACTTTTTGCCATATTTTTAATTTTTTCACAAATAAACGCAAAAATTATCGACTTAAATTTAATACTAGCATGAAGCCCAATGACACGAAAAAACAATCTCAGAATCGCTAGGATCAGTTGAAGCGTTCCCGAGTTATAACTCATCATAAGGGAGAGTGGTCAGAATTGCAAAGAGGCCAAGGTCTTTAGGGTCAAAATAGGCTGGGTCCTGAAGGGTTAAGGTAGTAAGTACACCATTCTGGTGACTGTAATGGTCACAGGAGATTAGGATTTTAGTCCCTAACCTGTATCAAGGTAGTAAGTACACCAGTCTGGTGACTATAATGGTCACAGGAGAGAAGGATTTTAGTCCCTAACCTGTATTAAGGTAGTAAGTACACCAGTCTGGTGACTGTAATGGTCACAGGAGAGAGGATTTTAGTCCCTAACCTGTATTAAGGTAGTAAGTACACTAGTCTGGTGACTGTAATGGTCACAGGAGATTAGGATTTTAGTCCCTAACCTGTATCAATGTAGTAAGTACACCAGTCTGTTGACTGTAATGGTTACAGGAGAGAAGGATTTTAGTCCCCAACCTGTATTAAAGTAGTAAGTACACCAGTCTGGTGACTGTAATGGTCACAGGAGAGAAGGATTTTAGTCCTAACTGTATTAGGTAGTAAATACAACAGTCTGGTGACTGTTTGGTCACAGAAAAGCTGGATTCGATTGGATCACCTGCCTATATCCTCCTAGATTAGTCCTGAGAAGGACTGTTGTGGTCAGCAGCAGTTTGCAGCCCTTCTCCGGATCTACCTATGAGGGCCGCAAATCTGTCTCTAAGCAGCAGCAGACACTGTCCCTACACTCACTGTCTGGATGCCTGTGTGCAGAGCACAGCGCGGCCGGGTCTTATAAAGGCTCGGTCACGCTGTGCAGGCCGGCCAATCACTGCAATGCCACAACTAACAGGGCTGTGGCATTGCAGTGGTCTGCCAGCCAATCCTTGCACGTGGGCTGGCTCTCAAAAGAGCGCCAACATGCAGGGATGAGGACCACGAGCACAGGACGAGTATCGCGAGATTACTCGGTGCTCGCCGAGTAGCCCGAGTACAGTGATACTCGTGCGAGTACCGAGCAGCGCAGAGCATACTCGCTCATCACTAATAAGGAGACTATTAGGGGCTAATACTGTATATAGAGATACTGTGTGTGGGTTCATACTTTGTATAAGGAAGTAATTTGTGTGGGCTCATATGGTGTATGGTAAGATGTCAGCATACCTAATTCTGCTAAATATTAAGTTACATAATTATCAATATAAAATAATATATATTTACTATGTTAAATGATATTGCGCAAAATTAATTTCAACCTATTGGTTAGTACCTTCACAACATTCATGGTCTCTCATCTCGCCCCTTAATTGCTCACCCATGCTACACTGTATCACTCTACATGCACAATCACATCACACTGTCAGCTGTCTTATCCTCTTTAACACTTTCTCCTGTGCATACGAGAAGATGAATATATTATGTAAGCATCATCATTTTGTTGCAGGCCTCAAATTAAGCAAAAAATAAATTACAACCCCTGGCAAAAATGATGGAATTACCTGTCTCGGAGGATGTCCATTCATTTGTTTAATTTTGTAGAAGAAAAGCAGATCACAGACATGGCACAAAACTAAAGTCATTTCAAATGGTAACTCTGTCTTGAAGTAACACTAAAAGAAATCTTGAAAAAAATGTGCTAGCAAGTAACGGTTACCTTTGTAGACCAAGCCGGGGATAAAATTATGGAATCACTGAATTCTGAGGAAAAAATTATGGAATCATGAAAAACAAACAAACAAAACAACACTCAAATACATTACTAGTATTTTGTTGCACCACCTCTGGCTTTTATAACAACTTGCAGTCTCTGAGGCATGGACTTAATGAGTGACAAACAGTACTCATCATTAATCTAGCTCCAACTTTCTCTGATTGCTGTTGCCAGATCAGCTTTGCAGGTTGGAGCCTTGTCATGGACCATTTTCTTCAACTTCCACCAAAGATTCTCAATTGGATTGAGATCCGGACTATTTGCAGGCCATGACATTAACCTTATGTGTCTTCTTTCAAGGAATGTTTTCACAGCTTTTGCTCTATGGCAGGATGCATTATCATATTGATAAATGATTTAAGAAAAGTGTCCAAGATATCAATGTAAACTTAAGCATTTATTGAAGTTGTAATGACAGCCATCTCCCCAGTGCCTTTACCTGACATGCAGCCCCATATCATTAATGACTGTGGAAATTTGCATGTTTTCTTCAGGCAGTCATCTTTATAAATCTCATTGGAACGACACCAAACAAAAGTTTCGGCTTCATCACCTTTTATAATGCGGATTCACGATTCATCACTGAATATGACTTTCATCCAGTCATCCACAGTCCACTATTGCTCTTCCTTAGCCCATTGTTACCTTGCTTTTTGCAGTTTAGGTGTTAATGATGACTTTTGTTTAGCTTTTCTGTACGTAAATCCTATTTGTTTCCTCCCAATCGTTCCTCATTTGTTTTGTTGTGCATTTCCTGTTTTGGAGACATATTGCTTTAAGTTTCCGGTCTTGACACTTTGATGTCTTCTTTAGTCTACCGGTATGTTTCCCTTTAACCCCTTCAGGACCCAGCCTATTTTGACCCTAAAGACCTTGGCATTTATGTCAATTCTGACCAGTGTCCCTTCATGAGGTAATATTTCTGGAACGCTTCAATGGATCCTAGCGATTCTGAGATTGTTTTTTCGTGACATATTGGGCTTCATGTTAGTATTAAATTTAGGCCGATAATTTTTGCATTTATTTGTGAAAAAATCTAAAATTTGGCAAAAATTTTGAAAATGTAGCAATTTTCAAATTTGGGATTTTTATTCTGCTAAACCACAGAGTTATGTGACACAAAATATTTAATAACATTTCTCACATGTCTACTTTACATTAGCACAATTTTGGAAAACAAAAATTTCATGGGATGTTATAAGGGTTCAAACTTCATCATTTTTCCAGCAAAATTTACAAAACCATTTTTTTAGTGATCATATCACATATGAAGTCCATTTGAAGGGCGTACATGACAGAAAACACCCAAAAGTGACACCATTCCAAAAACTGCACCCCTCAAGCTACTCAAACTACATTCAAGAAGATTATTAACCCTTCAGGTGCTTCACAGGAACTAAAGCAACGTGGAGGAAAAAAATGGACATTTTAATTTTTCTAACAAAAATGTTCTTTTAGCCTCAATTCTTTCATTTTCACTTGGGCAACAGGATAAAATGGATCCTAAAATTGGTTTGGCAATTTCTCCTGAGTACACCGATACCTCATATGTGGTCATAAACCACTGTTTGGGTGCACGGCAGGGCTCAGGAGGGAAGGAGCGCAATTTGACTTTTGGAGCCAATTTTCAATTCAAAAAGTGAAATGGCGCACCTTCAATTCTCAGCCCTGCTGTGCACCCAAACAGTGGTTTATGACCACATATGAGGTATCAATGTACTCTGGAGAAATTGCCCAACTAATTTTAGGATGCATTTTATCCTGTTGCCCATGTGAAAATGAAAAAAGTTAGGCTAAAAGAATTTGTTTGTGAAAAAAAAGTACTTTTTCATTATTACAGATCAATTTGTGAAACATCTGAGGGTTCAAAGTGCTAACCACCCATCAAGATTAGTTCCCCGGGGGGGGGGGTCTAGATTCCAAAATGGGGTCACTTGTGGGGGACTCCAATGTTTAAGCACACAGGAGCTCGACAAATGCAACATGGTGTCCGCTAACAATTTGAGTTAATTTTCCATTTAAGTTGGTAGCGGACACCATGTTGCGTTTGGAGAGCCCCTATGTGCCTAAACATTGGAGTCCCCCACAAGTGACCCCATTTTGGAATCTAGACCCCCCCCCAGGGAACTAATCTCGATGGGTAGCGAGCACTTAGAACCCCCAGATGTTTCACAAATTGATCCGTAATAATGAAAAAGTACTTTTTTTTCCACAAAAATTTTCTTTTTTAATTTTTACAGATTATTTTTTGTAAAGCACCTAGGGGTGTAAAGAACCTAGGGGTTCAAAATGCTCACCACCTATCTAGATAAGTTCTCTGGGGAAGGTCTAGTTTCCAAAATGGGGTCACTTTTGGGGGAGCTCCAATGTTTAGGCACACAGGGGCTTTCCAAACGCGGCATGGTGTCCGCTAACAATTTGAGCTCATTTTCCATTCAAATTGTTAGTGGACACTATGTCGTGTTTGGAGAGCCCCTGTGTGCCTAAACATTGGAGCTCCCCCACAAGTGACCCCATTTTGGAAACTAGACCCCCAAGGAACTTATCTAGATGCATAGTTAGCACTTTGAACCCCCAGGTGCTTCAAAAATTGATCTGTAAAAATGAAAAAAGAAACTTTGTGTGAAAAAAAAGTACTTTTTCCTTAATACGGATCAATTTCTGAAGCACCTGGATCAATTTGTGAAGCACCTGGGATTCAAAGTGCTCCCTATGCATCTACATAAGTTCCTTGGGGGTCTGGTTTCCAAAATGGGGTCACTTTTGGGGGAGTTCCAATGTTTAGGCATACAGGGAGGGGCTCTCCATACGCGACATGATTTCCGCTAACAATTGGAGCTAATTTTTCCATTGAAATTGTTAGCGGACACAATGTCGTGTATGGAGAACCTGTGTGTCACCAACACAAGGACAACTGGTAGAGTAGGGTACAACACCAGAATATGGCGCCTCTAATGAATGTGCTATTTCCGGGGGTGGCTTTGGGTTGCAATTTGCAGCGTGGGGGCCCACATTAGGGTCTATCCACACTGAGGATTCCAGCCCCCCAGCTGCCAAGTTGTACCTGGCTGGCAACCAAAAATACAGCGAAGGCCTTTTTTTTTTAAATTTCGAGAACTGATTTTAGAAAAAAAAAATGATGTGGGGCTCTGCCATATTTTTGATCAAGCCAGGAACAACTTGGCAGCTACGGACTGCCACCAACCACCAGCTGCCTCGTTGTGCCTGGCTGGCAACCAAAAATACAGCAAAGCCTATTTTTTATTTTTTTTATTTCTAGAACTGATTCTAGAAAAAAAATGACGTGGGGCACCGCCATATTTTTGGCCCAGCCAGGTACAACTAGGCAGCTGGGGGCTGGAATCCTCAGCATGTAGAAGCCCAAGCATTCTGGGCCCCCCATGCTGCAAATTACAGCCCGCAGCCGCCCCAGAAAGTGGTGCATTCATTGAAGCGCCATTTTCTGGCACTGTATCCAGACTCTTCCAGCTGCCCTGGTGCTGGTGGCAAACTGGGTAATAAAGAGGTTAATGCCAGCTTTTTATTAGCAGCTGGCACAAAGCCCAAGATTCATAATGTCGGGCAAATGTTAGACCCGGCCATTATGAATCTCTAGTAAATAGTCAGAAAAATACACCACACAGAGAAAAATCTTTTTATTTGAAAAAAAAAAAACCACAAACAAAATTCGGACTCCATCTTTATTATAAAGATCCGATGTAGCCCACAACGAAGGTCCCACGATGCTCAATCGCCTCTGACGTAGTCCACAACGAAGGTCCCACAATGCTTGATTGTCTCTGCTCAATCCAGAGACTGCAGCGAGGGATCAAGTGTCCTCTTCCTACAGTCTCTGGGGTCAGAGTTATGGTGCACTGTATGGCAATGATCTGTCATACAGTGCACCATGACTATGATCCCAGAGACTACAACAAGAGGACACTTGATATTTTGTTGCACCCATCCATCCATCCATGCATCAATCCATCCACCCATGCACTTATAATCCATGCATGCACCCATCCACGCATGCACACATCCATCCATTCACACATCCATCCATTCACGCAGCCATCCATGCATCCACACATCCACGCACGCATCCATACACGCATCCATGCACGCACACATCCACACATCCACCCATGCAACATCCATCCATGCATGCAGGCACGCATCCACACATCCATGCACGCATCCATGCACGCACACATCCATGCATGCACACATCCCTCCATGCACGCACACATCTATCCATGCACCCATCCACGCATGCACATACACATCTATCCATGCACACATCCATCCATGCACCCACACATCCACGCACGCACACATCCACGCAAGCATCCATGCATGCACACATCCATGCATGCAAACATCCACTCACACATCCACACATCGATGCACGCAAACATCCATCTATGCACCCATCCACGCATGTCCCCATCCACGCATGCACACACACATCTATCCATACACACATCCATGCGCACATCCATCCATGCACGCACACATCTACGCACACATCCACACATCCACGCACGCACACATCCATGCAACATCCATCCATGCACACATGCATGCAGGCACACATCCACACATGCACATGCACACATCCATCCATGCACACATCAACGTATCCACACATCCATCCATGCATGCACACATCCATGCATGCACCCATCCATCCATGCATGCATGCAACCACTCACCCATCCATCCAGCCATGCACCCATGCATGCATGCATGCACCTTTTCATCCATCCATTCATCCATCAATCTTTCATTCATTCATTCTTACCTCATCCAGGAGGAGGAGCCTGGGAGAGGAGGAGGGACCTACACCGGAGCTGGCCTGTGGGTGCATCGGCGGGTGCAGCCTCCCCGGAGGTGATGGGGGGACACAGGGCACAGGATGGGTGTCAGCTTCCTCAGCCCCCTCCGTGATCGCACCAGGAGGGGGCTGAAGAAGCTGACCGGCGGGTGCACAGGCGGCCCACCTGCGTTAACAGTCATTTACTGTCATGACTGTTACCGCCACGTGGGTGGGGGTAGAAAAGAGATCGGGGGGAGCTCATCAGCCATGGAGTGGGAGGGCACTAGGAGGGGGAGGGAACCTGCCATCCTGCCCCTCCAGATCTGACTGGAGAGCTCCAATCAGATCTGGAGGGGGTTACTTGCTCTGATTGGCAGTCTCAATTTCAACTGCCAATCAGAGC
This sequence comes from Allobates femoralis, assembly GCA_033576535.1. Classification (NCBI taxonomy): domain Eukaryota; kingdom Metazoa; phylum Chordata; class Amphibia; order Anura; family Aromobatidae; genus Allobates; species Allobates femoralis. Next base: position 377,971,424 of record JARQOC010000002.1, read on the forward strand.
AAGTTTAGCAACGGCGGGCTAAGCTACCCGCTCTGGGCTAAAGTATGGGTCCTTGCGATCCTGCAGCTCCAGTGACTTTTCACTGACACTGCCACTGGAGCTGTAGGAGCACAAACAACCCATGACGTTATAGAGACGTCATAGGTCAGGAACGCACTGACTTTCATGATGTCTCTATAACGTCATAGATCGGGAAGGGGTTAATAACCTTCCCATGTTGTTTGTATTTGGACCAGATTTTAGACACAGCTGACTGTGAACAACCAACATCTTTTGCATTATTGCTTGTTGATTTACCCTCTTCTAAGAGTTTGATAATCCTCTCCTTTGTTTCAATTGACATCTCTCATGTTGGAGCCATGATTCATGTCAGTCCACTTGGTGCAACAGCTCTCCAAGGTGTGATTACTCCTTTTTAGATGCAGACTAAAGAGCAAATCTAATTTTATGCAGGTGTTAGTTTTGGGAGTGAAAGTTTATAGGGTGTTTCCATAATTTTTCCCCCTGCTTGGTCTACAAAAGTAACAGTTATTGGCTAGCACATTTTTTTTTTCAAGATTTCTTTTAGCGTTTATTCAAGGTAGAGAGTTACCATTTGAAATTACTTTAGTTTTGTGCCATGTCTGTGATCTGCTTTTTTTCTACAAAAACTGAATGGACATTCTCCGAGCCAGGTGATTCCATAATTTTTGCCAGTGGTTGTAATTTTCATGGCAAGGAATAACTTAGCAACATTTTGCAATTCATATGATTACTCTTTTTCATAACAACCTAGTATTAATGCAAATTGCCACTATAAAAACTAAGGTAGCACACTCTGTGAAACCCAAAATTTGTGTAGTTTCAAATCATTTAGACATAATACTGCATAACTTAAAAGGAACCTGTCACCTGGATCTAAGCCCCTACACTATCACTATCTGTCCCTGCACCTTCCTAGCTGCTCTCTATCTATCCCTCTCTGAGCTAAATCTGCCCTATAAAACAGCAGAAAAATAACTTAGAACTTACAAAAGTCCCTGGGGCTGGGGACTGAAAAGGCGGCCCCAGGCTCCATTCTGCCCCTCCTCGATGCAGCAGCACACGCACCGCTGGGCGGCATTATTCTTTCTTCATCACCGCCTCCTCCATTTGGAATTTCCCGCCTGCTTTACACCTATCATGTTGTGGTGATGCGACCTCGATGTGTCCCCTGACCAGGACACAGCATATGGGAGATTGTATCTTCTGCTCGATAGCAGCACACAAAGGGTTAGCAGCTGCTGGAGCTGAGTGCTGATTGAAAGCACTGACACCCAGGTATGCGGGTGAATAGGAGATGATATGAGCTGCCCTTGGATGTGGGGAGGGGGTGGAGTGTGTCAGGACAGCAGCAGGAGCTGCTGTGTAGAAAGAGCTGTGTGAAGATTTAACACAGCCTGTGAGCTCTCTCAGAGTGGACATTCATGAGGCTAATGAGCGGACGGTAAGGAGAGAAAGGTTGTGTGCTGACCTAACACAGCCTACCCGGGGGAAGGTACAGAGCTTCTATATCAGGTGTTGGGATTATATGAGGTTGTACTCGGCTGCGCCCCGGAACCTGGAGGTCTGTGAATACCTGAACTGTGCCATTAAACTGTGTGCTGTGTGAGTAAATACCTGAGTCACTGCCTTCTGTCGTGCCGATCCTAACCGCTACCTTACAGTGTAAAGCGGGTGGGAGATTCCAAATGGAGGAGGTGGCGGTGAAGAAAGAATAACACTGCCCAGCGGGGTGTGTGCTGCTGCATCGAGGAGGGTCAGAATGGAGCCTGGGCCCGCCTTTTCAGTCCCCAGCCTCTGGGACTTCTGTAAGTTATGTTATTTTTCTGCTGTTTTATAGGGCGGATTTAGCTCAGAGAGGGATAGATAGGGAGCAGCTAGGAAGGTGCAGGGACAGGTAGTGATAGTGTAGGGGCTTAGATCCAGGTGACAGGTTCCCTTTAAGTAAATCAATTTCTTGTGATTGTTTCCATGCTGTACAATATTCACTTTTTTCTTGTTAACATGATATTTTCTACTTATGTGTACCATGTAAAGATTTAATTAGTTACCTGGTTTTCTGTTGACCAATTTATCAGCAAGTTAAACAATGATTTTTTTGTCTGCTGTTATTATCTACAGTACACAGAGCCACCGCTAGGGACTGACAGGTCTACCTGGAGTCAGTGACCCGCACGTCATTGGAGGAGGCATGGCCATTGGAGCAGGGGAAAGGGGGCCCAACTGTGGCGGTTGGGGCGTGGCTGTTTGGAGCTAGGAGGCACGCTTCCCCTCCTGGTCAGCACATGCTGAGAAGGCTGGAGGTGTCCTACACAGGTCCTGTAAAACAACAACAAAGAGAAAGAGAAGCGACTCAAGATCCAGGTTGTATGCAAATTAGAAACTTTTTATTAAACAGGATCAGGTAAAGTGGAATTATATAGTACATATAGGTGTCATGTAAATGTGGATTTAAACAATCCCCACACAAAACTTTAGATTTTGTAATATAGCCTCAGATTTAATACCTATTGCTATCTATAGGCCAGATCAACCATAGGACTGATAGCCTTTGGTCTCAGATTTATATCAATGATAGATTACCCATGGGCTTGATGACCCTTAGTATGTGCCTTTACAACATAAGTCAGGTCTTAAAAACCAAACACTATATAACACCAATTCCAGTTAATTAGACCATCTATTTGTTATATTATGGTGGATTAATCAATTTGTCCAGCCTCATTTACATTCGTGCCACTATATATAGTATGCCAATATGCACTATTAGTTTATTTTAACCTATTGGAATTACCATGATAAACCTGGTAATTTAAACTGAATCAAATACCAGCGAAAACAATTCGGTTAAACTTATCATAATGCATGTCAGGTTTAAAAAATTACCTTCGAACTGCACAACCTGTCAATCATGTCCTCACATGTGCACGCCGTGTGCTCCAATGCGCATATCGGCTTCTCCTTCATCAGGGGGCATGTGTAGTAAATGAAGGGGAGGGTTTTAAAAGGCCCATTGACTAATCCAGATTCAATAGTCCACCTCCACTATGACGCATCACACTGCAGAGCCAATCAACGGCGGCCGCGACACAGCCCGGCGTCATAGGAGGGTGGGACCACGGATCACATGACCCGTACCCCATCCGCCCATAGAAACTCCAAGCGGCAACGCCAGTCCCAGGACTTCGGCGGCATTCAGCATCAGGAGAGAGACATATATGTGGATGCAGTGATTATATCGATTAATAGTTTGGATTCATTTATACATTTATAACAATCCAAGAGTGATTGGATACAAATATCAATATAAACAATTTTTCAGCATTATCATGTCACAGCAATACATGTTGTATAACAGTCAATAAATAATCCTACAAGACATGCACCCATGGGGGTATATATATAACTTATTGTACACTTGTGTAATAACATCAAAACAGTCATAAAATTAATTGGATATAAATATTATTGTTGGTGGATCTGTAGATCCATAGAAGTTATAGCAAAGCATTGTCTCATTACAGACGTAATTGCTATATAGCAATCTAATATATTGATCTACTCATAGTGATCGTATCTAACTATATTATTCAAATAGGCATCAATATTAGGCATATATTTCCTAACCAACAATCAGCCCATATAAGGATCGTATCACATTATATTCACCAAATAGGCATCAATATTGAGCAAGAAATTGATTAGCCTAGTAACAAGTAAGGAGGACAACCTGCGTACCACGAAATACATTTCCCACATGTATGCATTATGCAGTGAGCATCTCTAATACAAAATGTACTGATTCATATATAATGGCATAGACACAATAAATAATTACTGTGAATACATTATTGCACATCTTCTTATTGTTTCCAAGAATATATCCCATGGATCACTGTTTCTCATCCCAGTTTATTTCACTTCATTGACATCCACTATTTAATATGGTCATGGAACTAGATAAAATAAATACAATTTATATGTTAATTAAAAACAACAAACTAAGGCCAGCTTCATATAGTGGGTTTGATCCGATCCGTGGCTGTCCGTGTAAACCGGACAGCCCTGAACCGGATCAGCTAATATGCTCTCCGGTCCGGTGTGGTGCCGCACACAGCTGCAGCTGCTGCTGAATCAGGACCGCGGCTCACAGGGAGCTAGCTGTGGTCCTGAAACAACAGCAGAGTGCAGCCGCAGGTGTCCGGTTCCCGGATCCTCCCGGACGGGGGCAATCCGGCCCCATAGGCTCCCATGTTAGGGAGCACTAGATTGCGCCAGATCCGGGAGGATCTGGGCAAATCCGGGAGAATCCGGGAGTAGGCAATTAGAGGAGATATTCTCCTCTTGGACCCAAAAACGTTGCAAGTAACGTTTTTGTGTCCGAGAGAGAATTAGGAATTGTCCCGTATTGTCCCAGACAGATAGAAACATGATGGCAGAGAGCTGCTATCCGGCTTCTATCCAGCCCCATAGGACACTATGGGGCCAAAATTCGTTCCGGGGCCGTCCGGTTTACACGGACAGCCACGGATCGGATCAAACTCGCTATGTGAAGCCGGCCTAAGAAACAACCCTATGACATCCTCATCAAAGACCTCACAAAAAAGGTGCAAAACTATTATTCCTAGTTTAGTCCTAGTGGGGATATGGTTTTTAATCGCCAAATCCAGCTGGTTTCTAGTTGGCCCAACTGTCGCATGATACTCCCACCTCTGATTCCAGGTATAATGTAATCAATCCCTTTTACTCTCAAATCCTTACTGTTGCAAGAGTGTTTTAGTTTAAAATGTTTCGGGATTGTTTTCAGTGTAGTCACATCAGACACCTCAATCCCTAAGGGTACCTTTACACGCGGCTACATTTCTAGGGTGGCTACAGGTAACTTACTGGTTGCAGTGAAATCATGGAGAGTTTATTCCATTTGTACACAGCAACAAGATAGAACCTTGTCTCCATGATTTCACTGCAACCAGTAAGTTACCTGTAGCCACCCTAGAAATGTAGCAGCGTGTAAAGGTACCCTAAGACATGTTCTCTGACGCATATTTTTAACTGGTTGTCATGGTGCTGGATGAGGTGAAGTTAAGTTACAATGTGAATGTAGCAGAGCCGCATGTGTATGGGGCAGAGGCATGTGTGTACAGGGTGTCCAGAGCGGAGCCACGTGTGTGCGGGGGAATCCAGAGCGGAGCCGCGTGTTTACAGGGTATGTGGAACAGAGCTGCGTGTGTATGGAGCAGAGACGCGTGTGTACGAGGTGTACCGCATGGAGCCGAGTGTATACGAGGTGTACAAAGTGGAGCAGAGTGTGTACGAGGTGTATAGAGCGGAGCCGCGTATGTACGAGGTGTACAGAGTGGAGCAGTGTGTATGAGGTGTACAGAGCAGAGCCGTGTGTGTACGAGGTGTACGGAGCAGAGCAGCATGTATATAAGGTGTACGGAGCAGAGCCGAGAGTGTACGGGGTGTACACAGCGGAGCCGAATGTGTACGAGATGTACGGAGTGGAGCAGAGTGTGTACAAGGTGTACGGAGTGGAGCTGTGTGTATGAGGTGTACGGAGAGGAGCTGCATGTGTACGAGGCATACAGAGTGAAGCCACGTCTGTACAAGGTGTACGGAGCAGAGCCACGTGCGGACGAGGTTTACAGAGAGGAGACGAGTGTTTACGAGGTGTATAGAGCGGAGCCGGGCGTGTACAAGGTGTGTGTACCAGTGGTAGCCCCCGCGGATGCCGCACCTAATGTCCCAGCTGCCTCTGCTGGCAGCATTCTTTTCCAGAGTCCTGGCCGTCACTGTCTACATCTGCAGACCCAGCAGATGCTGAGGAGACTGGAGCAGCGAGAAGAGAGGTGAGTATTTACTTTTTTTTTTAATCAATGAGTACACTGGTGGGAAACTGTGTAATGTGCAATATAATGTAGGAGGACTATGGGGGTGCAATATACTATAAGGAAGGTTATGGGGGATGCATCATACTATATGGCGTGGCCACGCATTGGGCAATAAAGTCCACTTTTTTCTATTTTTTTTGTTCTGTTTTTTTCCTTTTTTTACTCTGATGTAAGGAATCATCTGGTTTGCTGGTTGGGAAAGCTTTGCACATAAATTGAGATCATTTTTGGTGCTGTTCCAATTTTTCACTATAAATATAATGGATGTTTGGGTGGAGGCGGAGCATGGGTGGAGGTGGAACCAGGTGGAGGCTGGGTGGAGTCTCAGGGGGCCCTAAAATTTTGACAGTCATGGGCCCTGAAATTCCTAGTGGCAGCCCTGACAGCATATGGGTATAGTTGATCATAAGAAGCTCATAGAGGATGAATTCCTTCATGAATAAATACATTGCATCAACTTTTTTATTAGTTTGCAGTACACATTTTTAAAAATAAATAATTCTACTGTGTTACAATGTTGTCCTGGAATATGTTATATTATTGAGTGAGAAGGCTGTAACTATCATGTTAGAGAATTGTCAATTATAATTAAATACCATAGATCTTGATTGATAGGGACGAACAATAAATTCAACTACAATCTCACTGAGCTCTGAGAATGTGTCCATTGAAGTTGGCAGCTAACTGAGAGGTATGGTGCCAGTGTCAGATGTTTTAGGAAGCACTACCATGCACCTCACCGCATACATGAAATATGAGGTCTTCATAAGTCTGCAAGGGCTGCATTTTTCTCTCTCATGATATATGCAAAGCCAATAATTCACTTAGAAAGCAAAGCTGTAAAAGTTGAATTTTTACAACCTGAACCCATTAGCATTCACTTTCTGAACTTGATACTTGAGTGGATAACTTAACTCATGCCTATCTAGAGAGTATGCACACACAGAGAGGTTATACATTTTTGGAATGTTTTTTTGCTTGGGGCTATTTATTTATAATGATATATGCAGTATATAGACATAGTATAGCTAATGATTTAATGTCAAGTTTATTTAGGTGCTGACCTACAAATCTTTTAAATCATGAAACACATAAAATAAAATGTAAAAATTAACGAGATTAACTCATATCGTTGCAGGCACATCATACCATACAGCAAAAAATTAACCATCCATTGTCTATTAACTGTTCAGTATACAAACTACATACTGTATATTTAATTACTAAGTGTTCATCACCTCAAAACCTGCAAAGAACATGAACACAATAGAGGTAGAGCACTACTTACATTTACTTACAAGGCTGTATAACCTATCTATCCCCTTAGCATAGTTCTCTGACCCAATCTCCCGCTATTTCTCTGCGTGACCTCACAAGACCTCCTTCTTTGATCGCTTCTTCTCTGCTCTGCACATAACACTCTCATAAAATCATAAGATTTCTCTTATGCATACCATTTACTTGTGAACATAACCAGTCAGATTTTTCTTTAGGTTTGAAACCTTCAAAAACACATTGAAAACTCACCATTTCAAAAATGCCTATAACTTGCAATAGAAAAGATAAAGGAGACAACACGAGGCGCATAAGTGCCCTATCAATGAGACACTGTTATTTGCACACAGATCACAAAATGGTGCACTCACCTTATCTAGTTGTGTGCACCCACAACCAGTTTAAATAGCATGTAGTAAAATTAGCTGCTGCAGGACCTCCTTGTAACACATGTAGCAATATCCAAATCCAGGGATGGTGTATATACAGTCCGCGCTGCTAGAAATAATTAGTCCAAAGTCTTGAATAAAAGACCCCCCCTTCTTTATTTTCCACCTACGCGTTTCAGTGCTATTCCAATGCCCTGATGACGGTGCTTGGAATAGCACCGAAACGTGTAGGTGGAAAATAAAGAAGGGGGGTCTTTTATTCAAGACTTTGGACTAATTATTTCTAGCAGCGCGGACTGTATATACACCATCCCTGGATTTGGATATACTGTAACTTGTAATAACCTAACTGCCACAATACTATAGCATGATAAGAGCAATTTCTACCATTACAGACTCTCACGTCATTATCTCCTTTTCTTACATCTTGCATGTTATAATCCCTTTTCGGCCTAGTGTTTATTTTCTATTTACCAGTTCATAACTGACCCCAGGAACATCAAGATATATAGAAGTGAGGGGCAAATAGAGCATTAGCAATTTGACCTCCTCTATTGGAATCTTCACCTCCATGACACATCTAATCAGGAGAGATGAGCGAATATTCTTAAATTTTAATTCTCTTGCTTTGCAAAATTAATCCTAAATAATTGTTTAGATACAATATGAAATACTACAACCCACTAATTGAATAGAGACAGCACTGGCAGCCCTAGCAGTATCAGTGCAGAATAATTGTAGAACAAAAAGGTCTGGCAGGAAATTGGTGACTGTTTATAGATAGTCTCTTTGGCAGCAGCTGCACAGTATACAATATGATGAGATAGCCATGGGAATGTCCAGCTGTGTAGGGCCAGTACGGAAGTACTCCAGTAGAAGCAGTAGTACAGAGTAGATATAACATGATGAGCAATAAGGCAGATCGGCAATGGGCATCTTTCAAGGGTGGCAGCAGAACACTGTATATACTGTAAATACTTTGCATTTCTTTTTACTTTACTATTTACTTATCATTTCTGTCTGGTGCAATCCCCATTAGGAAATGAGCTCCATGATTGGCAATGCCATCCAGTGTACATCTTGCCACATGTATGCATTCCTTGAACAGCCGGTCGAGGGTGCATACTGCTGTGTGAGATGTGAGTATGTTGTGCCTTTGGAAGCCCATATACTGGATCTAAATGAACAACTGACAACGCTGAGATCCATAGACAATATGGAAAGGAGTCTGCTGCTCACTGAACAGCTGCTCAATGGGATAGATGTGGGGGAGGATGGTAGTATTGAACTGCAGGACAGTGAGGTAGCCAGCTGGGTGACAGTTAGAAGGCAGGGTAGAGGGAAGAGTGCCAGGGAGGCTAGCCCTGATCTGGCAAACCCCAATAAATTTGCTAAGTTGGCAGATGAGGGGGGTGCGAGTTCAGGGATAGCAATGCTGCAGCAGGGCATGAACTCTGAAAGCCAGAGGAGTGTCTGCTCCAGTAAGGTAGAAAACAGGAGAGCAGGGCAGGACAGACAGGTGCTGGTAGTGAGGGACTCAATTATTAGGGGAACAGATAGGGAAATTTGTCACAAAGACAGGGATCATCGAACAGTGTGCTGCCTACCTGGCGCTCGAGTCCGGCACATCGTTGATCGGGTTGACAGATTACTGGAAGGGGCTGGTGAGGACCCAGCGGTCATGGTGCACATTGGCACAAATGATAAAGTTAGAGGTAGGTGGAAGGTCCTTAAAGATGATTTCAGGGAATTAGGCTGCAAGCTTAAGGCAAGGACCTCCAAGGTAGTATTCTCTGAAATACTGCCTGTACCACGCGCCACACCAGAGAGGCAACGGGAGATTAGGGAGATAAATAAGTGGCTCAGGAATTGGTGTAGGAAGGAGGGGTTTGGGTTCCTGGAGAACTGGGCCGACTTCTCTGTTGGCTACAGGTTCTATGCTAGGGACGGGCTGCACCTCAATGGGGAGGGTGCAGCTGTGCTGGGGGAGAAAATGGATAGAAGGTTGGAGGAGTGTTTAAACTAGGGATTGGGGGGGAGGGTATTCATTGTACAGGAGGGGAAGATAGTGTAAATAGTAACCTGGGCACAAGTAATAAAATTGGGGGTGGCATGGGGGTTGGGGTTAGAGCAGTCAATCTAGTAGGAAGGAATAGAGGTAAAAAGAGATGCATAAAGTGCATGTACACTAATGCCAGAAGCCTCACCAACAAAATGGAGGAATTAGAATGGATTTTGTTGGAAAATAATTATGACATGGTGGGGATATCGGAGACATGGCTGGATGAGAGCCATGACTGGGCTGTTAATTTACAGGGCTATAGTCTGTTCAGAAATGACCGTACAAATAAGCGAGGAGGCGGTGTATGTTTATACGTAAAATCATCCTTAAAACCCATCCTGCGTGATAATATAGGTGAATCTAATGGATATGTAGAGTCCCCGTGGGTGGAGATAAGGGGAGGGAGAAAAAATAATAAATTACTGATAGAGGTTTGTTATAAATCCCCAACAATAATGGAAGTGGAGGAGAATATCCTCATAAAGCAAATAGATTAAGTAGCGACTCAGGGAGAAGTCATTATTATGGGGGACTTCAACTACCCTGAAATACATTGGGGAACAGAAACCTGCAGTTCTAGCAAAGGTAATAGGTTTTTGACAACTATGAGAGACAATTACCTTTCACAACTGGTTCAGGACCCAACAAGAAGGGGGGCACTGCTGGACCTAATATTAACCAACAGGCCAGACCGCATATCAAATATACGGGTTGGAGGTCACTTGAGTAATAGTGATCATAAAATAATAAGTTTTCAAGTATCCTTTACTAAGATGTTTAGTAGAGGGGCTACAAGGACACTAAACTTCAAGAAGGCAAATTTCCAACGGTTGAGAGATGATCTTAGTGCAATAAACTGGGACGATATCCTGAGACATAAAAGTACACAAAGCAAGTGGGAAACGTTTATTAGCATCCTGAATAGTGCCTGTGCACAATATATACCCTATGGGAATAAGCATGCTAGAAATAGGAGGAAACCACTATGGCTAAATAAGGCTGTAAGGGGCGTAATAAATGATAAAAAGACAGCATTTAGGGAATTAAAGCAAGTAGGTAGTGATGAGGCATAAATAAATACAGAAAATTAAATAACATCTGTAAAAAGCAAATCAAGGCAGCAAAGATTGAGACAGAGAGACTCATTGCCAGAGAAAGTAAAAATAATCCCAAATTATTTTTTAACTACATAAATAGTAAGAAACTAAAAAATTATGGTGTTGGCCCCTTTAAAAATAATCTGGGTGAAATGGTGGATGAGGATGAGGAAAAAGCCAATATGCTAAATTACTTTTTTTCAACAGTATTTACACAAGAAAATCCCATGACAGACAATATGATCAGTGATAACAAAAACTGTCAATTAAATTTCACCAGCTTAACCCAGCAGGAAGTATGGCATCGTCTAAAAATCACTAAAATTGACAAATCCCCGGGCCCGGATGGGATACACCCCAGAGTGCTGCAGGAATTAAGTACTGTCATAGATAGACCATTATTTTTAATCTTTAAAGATTCCATAATAACAGGGTCTGTACCACAGGACTGGCGTATAGCAAATGTGGTGCCAATATTCAAAAAGGGAACAAAAACTGAACTTGGAAATTATAGGCCAGCTTAACCTCTACTGTGGGTAAAATCCTAGAGGGTTTTCTAAGAGATGCTATACTGGAGTATCTGAAGAAAAATAATCTCATGACCCAATATCAACATGGTTTTACGAGGGACCGTTCCTGTCAAACTAATATGATAAACTTCTATGAAGAAGTAAGTTCTGGACTGGACCAAAGAAATGCAGTGGATGTGGTGTATATGGACTTTTCAAAAGCTTTTGATACGGTGCCACACGAAAGGTTGATACATAAAATGAGAGCAATGGGAATAGGGGAAAATATGTGTGAGTGGGTTAAGAACTGGCTTAGTGATAGGAAACAAAGGGTGGTCATTAATGGAACACACTCAGAATGGGTCACAGTTAACAGTGGGGTACCACAGGGGTCAGTGTTGGGCCCGCTTCTTTTTAATATATTTATTAATGACCTTGTAGGGGGCATACAGAGTAGAATCTCAATATTTGCAGATGACACTAAACTCTGTAGGGTAATTAATACTGAGGAGGACAATTTTATATTACAGGAGGATTTATGTAAACTAGAAGCTTGGGCTGATAAAGGGCAAATGAGCTTTAATGGGGATAAATGTAAGGTCATGCACTTGGGCAGAGGAAACAAAAGGTATAATTATGTGCTTAATTGTAAAACACTGGGCAAAACTGTCACTGAAAAAGACCTGGGTGTATGGGTAGATGACAAACTCACATTTAGTGGCCAGTGTCAGGCAGCTGCTGCAAAGGCAAATATAATAATGGGATGCATTAAAAGAGGCATAGATGCTCATGAGGAGAACATAATCTTACCTCTATACAAGTCACTAGTGCGACCACACTTAGACTACTGTGTACAATTCTGGTCTCCGGTGTATAAGAAAGACATAGCTGAACTAGAGCAGGTGCAGAGAAGAGCAACCAAGGTTATTAGAGGACTGGGGGGTCTGCAATACCAAGACAGGTTATTAAACTTGGGGTTATTTAGCTTGGAAAAACGAAGGCTTAGGGGTGATCTTATAATAATGTATAAATATATGAGGGGACAGTACAGAGAACTTTCTAATGATCTCTTTACTCTTAAGGGGATGTCACACGCGTCGATATCGCTGTTAATGTCGCTTGTACGTAACGGATTTTCAGTCGCTCGAGCGACGTAAAAGTGACGCAGGAACGACATTGAAGCGTGTGACCAAGCGATGCAACCAGCGACATGTCGCTGATCGCCGATCGCAGGTTTCACTGCCAGATGTAAATCCTGTCGCTCATCGCTCAGTAGACCTTGTGCATCGCTGCGTGTGACACTAAACTCAGTGACGTATTTTCTATTTTGACATCGTACAAGCGACTAAATAAAATCGCTCGCAAGATGGCGACATCACCGCATCGCTGGGTCATATTGACACGTGTGACATCTTACCTGCGATAATTCCACATCGCTCAATGCCTTTCTTGAAAACTATAATATTACTAGTTATATATACTAGATCCTTTGATAGGGCGTTGATCCAGGGAATTCGTCTGATTGCCATATCTGGAGTCAGGAAGGAATTTTTTCCCCCAATGTGGAGCTAGTGTTGCCACATGGGTTTTTTTTGCCTTCCTCTGGATCAACATGTTAGGCTATGGGTTTGTAATGACCGGAGGTCCTATTAAGATCCAGTGAGTCACAGACTGAGACAGAGGCAGAAATAAACAACAGTATTTTTACTGATATGGGGATCAAAGTATGGTTCAGTATGGAATGTAAAAATCTCAAAATCCCCTTAAAATATTACCAATAACAGTTTCACACACTCAGCGTTAGCCGACATCAATGCACCGATCTCAGAGTTCCCAGGATATGTAAATCACACTCAGAACCAGGAGCAAATTTACCTACACGTTAGACTTATCAAGGATTTAACTTAACTAAAGGCTATCAACTGTGGGCGGACTGATGGGATCTCTGAGATGGCACACTGAGTATAACTTATCACAGCTAATAACAATACAATACACTATATCAATGCTGGCTATACACTTAGCACAGGGATACCCGGGTATCTCAAAAGTATGGTACCATCAACCTCAAATGTAGCTTTACACCGGTGCATATTCCACGTGGGCTGCAGCAAGTCCAGAAAATGTAAAAAGAAAAAAAAACATTTGCGCAAAAGAAAAACGAATTGTAAAACAGCAGAATTTGGCAGATTACCAGCCAAGGCCAGATTCACATGTCCAGCACTTCAGTTCTGTAAGCTTGGGGTGCAATCCGTGGAGCACTCTTTTCCAGGGCTTGTCAGGACCTTGTCAGGATCCTCCCAATGTGGATGGCACCGGATGCCGGCTCTCCTTTCGCAGTCACTCACGGCCTTCCTGGACGCCAATCGCTCGCTCCATCAGGGGGAACATCTCCTCAGCCTCTCCTCAGATGCTGGACACTTGCTCAGTTCAAGATAAAGTGTTTAGTCCACACAACAGGGCTTGCAAACAACTTTAAAGGCCCATATAGCTTGCACTGGCTCTGCTGTAATCCTTACACTAGTAATGGCCACCGCAGAGAGAGATCAACAACAACCGGAGCAACTGACAGAGCTGTCACCCAGGCAACCAGAGACTGTGCTTTCACTTTCGTAGACACAGAGCAATCACCATGGCAACCAGAGACTGTTTTCTCTTTCCTGGGCTACTACAAAATGGCAGTCTGCTTGGTTTTAGCAGCATATTAGTTTATTCTCTTACATGCCACCCCACTCAAAGTCATCCTGTGCATAGCGCTGAGGGGGTATTCCTGCTGTAGTTCGAGTGGTTCTCCGAAGGCCCACCCCAACGCACTCTGTCCCGGAGGGGGCAGGAGTTCCTTCAGAGGTGTCATCAGAGGAAAGGCGTGACGCTGCTCCTTCCTGAAGTGCGACACCCCACGACCCATCATTCATGTCAGTTGGCTGACCTAAGCCCCCACCCTCGGAAGGACATACCACAGGCTCAAAACTCTCTCCACACAGGAGCAGATCATTCACAGGGGGCAGATAAACAGGCGCTGAGGAGGGCACATCATCAAACTCAAAAGCACCAGGAGTACCCGCCCCTTGGGACACAGCTCTAGTTCCGTGGAAATGGGAGCTGCATCCTTAAACCAGCACCGTTGTAGCATGTTACGGTGAAGATTACGAGTGGGCCCCCCTGCCCCCACCGGCTCAACCTCATAGACTGGAAAATCAGGGTTCACCAGTCTCTTTATCAGGTATGGTGTCGCCTCCCACCGGTCGCTCAGTTTCCTGCCGGCCGTTTGACCCTCACCAACACTCTATCCCCCGGGGAGAAAGGTTCTGTCTGCACAGGCCGCGTGTCCCTATGAGACACCTGACTGAGTCGATTTCCCACCACCTGATGCACCACTCTCAGTCGCCGCCAATGTTCTCGAACCCATTCAGATGCAGTCCGAGGGGAATTAGAGGAGGGATCTGCATGTTTAAATCTTCAATATCCCTCCCGGGTCTCCCAAACATCAACATGTGTGGCGAATAGCCCGTAGTGCTGTGCACTCGATTGTTGTAGGCCCACATTAGTTCAGGGAGGTACTCAGGCCAGCGGACCTGCTGACCGTCCTCTAATGTTCTCAACATCTGTATTAAGGTACGATTGAAACGCTCACAGGCCCCACTTCCTTGGGGATGATAAGGTGTCGTTTTCGAATGTGCTATACCATACAACCGGCGCAGCTCCTCCATTAGCGTCCCCTGAAAACATGCCCCTGATCTGAGTGTATTCTTTGCGGACACCCAAACACTTGGAGAAAATGACGACACACGGCCTTAGCTGCCGACTCTGCTGTCTGATCTCTCGTCGGCACCGCCGCAGCATATTTAGTGAAGTGGTCTGTCATCACCAAGCAATAGGAGCACCCTGACGTCGAGTACCCTATCAAGACATAATCAATCATGAGCAATTCCAAGGGGGCAGACGTTTTAATTGTTTGCATAGGGGCCCGCTGCTCAGGGCTCTTACTGAGCCCACAAACCCGACATTGCCGAGACGCCTCCGCTACCATCCCTCCCAGGTCAGGGCAATAGAGGACTCGCTGTAGCCACTGGAGTGTCTTTTCACTACCAAAGTGGGCTCCTTTCTCATGTGCTTCGCGGGCGACCACTGGACCATCCCCACAGGGATTACCAGTTGGTACCGGTGCTGCAGCTCAGATGGCAGATAGACCTTACAATACAAAAGACCCTGTTCCACACACAACTTATCCCACTGTCGCAACAGTTTAATTCCTTCTGCGGGTAGTTGGGCTTTGTCCTCTGCACTTGGCCAAATCCCATTTTGTACCCAGGTGCGCACTCGCGAGATGTCAGGGCACTCGTTCTGATCTTTTGCCCAATCTGTTGGCGTTTTTCCCAGGACACACGTCATCCCTGATGCCACCCCACTTGAATGTACCACACTGCGGAAGATAGGCACCTGCCCCAAATCAGGGGTCTCTGTGTCCTCAAGCTGGTCATCAATGCTTTCTCCCCCAAACCCAAGGGGTACCCTTGACAGTGCATCTGCATTTCCGTTTTCTCGCCCAGAGCGAAACTTAATCTGATAGTTAAACTTAGCAAGGCGAGCGACCACCGCTGCTTGAACACTCCTAGTTTCGCATTCTCTAAGTGAGGGTTATTATCGGTCATGACCAGTACCTTAGCTCCTGTTAGATACTCAGCAAAGCGCTCCGTCATTGCCCACACCAGGGCCAGCAGCTCTAGGCGAAACGAACTATAGTTAGCCGGATTGCGCTCAGTGTCCCTTAAAGACCTGCTGCCATAGGCGATGACCCACTCCCGGCCATCCTGAATTTGGGCCAGTACCGCCCCCAACCCGTGAAGACTACCGTCAGTGTACAACAGGAAAGGGGCAGTTTTCACCTCGTCAAATGCCTTTTGCTGCTGAGGCCCCCATTTAATAGGGCGGTTGTGAGGACCCAGCGCCGTCCCTCTTAAAAGTTCATTCAGAGGACCCACTACTTGTGAAAACCTGGGCAAAAATCGTAGATAGTACCCTACCAATCCCAAGAAAGCCCGAACCTCCCACAGGGTCTGGGGAGGTGGCCACTCCTGTACCGCTAAGATCTTACTGGCTGAGGGTAACACCCCGTCGGGAGTCACCACATGGCCTAGATACTCTATGCGACTCTTGAACAGTTGACATTTCTTCGGTTTTTTTTTTCAATCCATGACGGCTGAGCCGTTGGAGCACTTGGCGTAACTTCTCAAGATGATCTTCAAATGATGTCCCGAACACCACGATGTCATCTAGATATATCAGTACCGATTCGAAATTCATGTCACCTAAGCAGTGTTCCATAAGGCGTTGAAAGGTCCCCGGGGCATTACTAAGTCCGAACGGCATCCGATTGAATTCGTATAGCCCCATTGGCAGAAAAAATGCTGTCTTTGCCCGATCTTTCTCAGCCATTGGTACCTGCCAATATCCGCTCGCCAAGTCCAACGTTGAGAAGTATTTGGCCCGTCCTAATGCAGACAGGGACTCCTCAATCCGAGGCAACGGGTATGCGTCTCCACCGTGTGCGCATTTAATTTCTGATAATCCACACAAAATCGGAGGGTCCCATCCTTCTTTCGCACCAGGACCACAGGGGCAGCCCAGGGGACTTTGGCTCTCTCGTATCACTTGATTGTCCAGCATACTGGCCACCATGCCTTCACCTCTTGATAAAGTGTCGGGGGAATCTGACGATAACGTTCTCTAATGGGAGGGGTGTCCCCCGTGGGAATCTCATGCTCAATCGTCGGAGAGCACCCGAAGTCTTCTTCATGTCGCGAGAAGGCCTCTTCATGTTCCCACACGACCCTCTCCAACTCCTCTAGTTGCACAGAAGTCGTTTCTTCCGATCCACTCCCATTTGTTCCATGATCACACAACCATTCCAGTCTTCAGTAGGAGATTCAGCCCCCCCTACTTCGACCGCATATGTCCAGGATGAATGTGGGTTGGCCGCAATTCAAACACCGCCTTATCAGGCATCTTCCCCTCTGGCACGAACAGTTCAGCCAGGATGGTCCCAGCAGGAATGGTAACAGTCTCCTCCAACACGTTAATGCATCTGACTGGCACCCGTCCATTCTTCACAATCACCAAAGACCGAGCCACATGCACCTTGGCAAAAGAGGACTTCTCTGGGGCTGGCTCAAGTAATACCTCAAGTCTATTCAGCCTCTGCGCCGCCCCCACTGGCAACATTAAGAGTTCTCCTGTTGGGGTGCCAGTGAAATCGTGGTCCGTGATGGCACTCGGACTAGGCCCACCCCGCCCCCTGGGACTGCACTTTTCAGCAGGTCACAGTTCAACACTAGGCGGTGTAACATTCTCTGAGTTGGTAGGTGACTTGTAGCATGAGTCCAGTATCGGGGTCCCTCGCGGGCATACATCTGATTATTTATGTTCAATTTTTCTTTATTTAAGAAGAAGAAGAAAAAAAAAAAAGGTGGGGGGGAATGAAGTGTGTGGGGGGGGGGAATACAACATATTCATCGTACAACAAAGAGATAAAATCATAACATGTCTCTTAACAGTCGGCATAGAAAATATCAATAGGTTGGCCACATTCTTGTACAATAATCGCAAGTTCTGCCATCGTTTTTTAATGGGTCGAGGTGAGGAACAGAATCTCTCATGTTTTTATCACTGTTCTTTAAGAAGGTCATATCTTCATATATATAGAAATGTAGTAAGTCCTCTTCATGTGTTGAAATATTAGTATCTGTCTTTATCACTCAACCGTATATATTTGTCGGTTCAGCCATATACTGACTTAGTATAATGTCAACTAATAGTTTAAAAATAAAACTTAGTATCTACTGTATAATCACATGGTACTTGTATCCATAAAGATATTGAAATCATTCTATTATCAATTCTATATAGGTTTTTAGTAGGAAAAGAGATAGGAAGAGGAGGGTCAGTCAAGAGGAGAGAGAAAAAAGAAAGTGCGACATAGATTAAGGGGTACCCACGAATAGCTCAGGTCAACTCTCAGGCATCAGGCACAAACAGACAACCCTGGCTCACCCTCTCACAAAAGAGCTTCGCCGCACGTCCATGGTCGCTGAACAGAGATGGAAGAAATCCCACTCCACAGCCCACCTCACAATCTACAAGCAATCCCTCTCCAACTTCAAGGACGCACTCACTGCCGCAAAACAAACCTACTTCTCTTCTTTAATCAACACACTGTCCCGAAACCCCAAACAACTATTCAGAACCTTCAACTCCCTTCTCCGTCCCCCAGCACCTCCTCCTTCCCCCCTCATCTCTGCTGACGACTTCGCCACCTTCTTCAAACACAAGATCGATAAAATTAGAGAAAGCTTTGGCCCAACGTCCCCCAACCCACCACCATTACCGCCCAACCCTCCTCGACCAAAGGAAACTTCTCCAACGTGACTGAAGCCCAGCTCTCCACCTCCTGTCACGATCTCACCTCACCACCTGTGCCCTCGACCCTCTCCCTACCATCTCATCCCAAACCTCGCCACCGCCCTCATCCTGCCCTAACCCAACTCTTCAACCTGTCACTCACTACTGGCGTCTTTCCCTCTTCCTTCAAACACGCCTTGATCTCGCCCATCCTCAAAAAACCCTCCTCGACCCATCATCTGTCGCCAACTACCACCCAATATCCCTTCTCCCTTTCGCTTCCAAACTACTCGAACAACACGTCCACTCTGAACTGTCGTCCTACCTATCCTCCCGCTCCCTCTTCAACCGCCTTCAATCTGGTTTCCGACCTCATCACTCCACCGAAACTGCCCTTACTAAAGTCACCAATGACCTCCTGATCGCATAGAGGAAAAAACACTACTCCGTCCTCCTCCTCCTCGACCTATCCGCCGCCTTCAACACAGTCGACCACTCCCTCCTACTCCAAATCCTAGAATCCTTGGTATCACTGACCTCGCCCTCTCCTGGATCTCCTCATACTTACAGACCGCACTTTCAGCGTCACCCACGCCGACACCTCTTCCTCGTCCTACCCCCTTACTGTCGGCGTCCCCCAGGGATCGGTTACTTGGACCGCTACTTTTCTCCATCTACACCCTCGGCCTAGGTCAGCTCATTGAGTCCCATGGCCTCCAGTACCATCTCTACGCGGACGACACCAGATCTACCTCTCTGGGCCCGACATCACCTCCCTTCTGTCTAAAATCCCCAATGCCTGTCCGCCATCTCATCCTTCTTTTCTGCTTGCTTCCTCAAGTTGAACATGGACAAAACAGAGTTCATCGTCTTCCCCCCCAGTCGCCCTCCCCCTCTGCCAGACCTGTCAATCCAAGTTAACGACTTCTCTCTCTCCCCAGTCCCCCACGCAAAGTGCCTCGGGGTCACCCTCGACTCCTCCCTCTCCTTCAAGCCACATCCAAGCCCTTGCCACCTCCTGCCGACTCCAACTCAAGAACATCTCATGCATCCGCCCGTTTCTCAACCATGACACCGCCAAAACTCTCGTCCACGCCCTCATCATCTCCCGCCTTGACTACTGCAACCTACTGCTCACCGGTCTCCCTGCCTCCTCCCTTGCACCTCTCCACTCTATCCTGAACTCAGCTGCCCGTCTAATCCACCTGTCTCCTCGCTACTCCCCTAGCTCCCTCTCCGCATGGCACTTCACTGGCTCCCCACCCCCCAAAGATCTAAATTTAAAATCCTAACCCTGACTTACAAAGCCATCCACAACCTGTCCCCCCCTTACATCTCCGACATGGTCTCCCAATACCAACCTGCACGCAACCTACGCTCCTCACAAGAACTCCTCCTCTCCTCCCCCCTCATCTCATCCTCCCACAACCGCATACAAGACTTCTCCCGCGCTCCCCTAGACTCTGGAACTCCCTCCCCCAGCAGTCAGACACTCGCCTACCCTCAAGAGCTTCAAAAAGAACCTGAAAACTATCTATTCCAAGCCTACAACCCATGATGAGACCCAGCGCCGCTCCACCAACCGCTTGGCGCTTCCCCCTCCCTATTGTGTCCTCCCCCACCCCGTAGACTGTGAGCCCTCGTGGACAGGAATCTCTCCCGTCGTGTATCAGCAAGCATTGACTGCTCATATGTACTGCACCTGTCCTTGTTACCCCCACTCTTATGTAAAGCGCCATGGAACCAATGGCGTATATATATAAATAATAATAATAATCAGGAACTCTTTCCTACAGAGAATTTCTGGGCTCTAATCAGGAAATGGACTGTGAAAGGCAGGAGGAGATCCGCTTTCTGGAATCTAATGGAGCCAGGCAACATCGAGAGCAGAGCCACGGCAGGGTTGGGGGTCACGTTCTTACCACTAACTATTCGATAGCAATCAAAAACCGCAGACCAAAAAGGTCGAATTGAACTACATTCCCACCATA
This sequence comes from Allobates femoralis, assembly GCA_033576535.1. NCBI lineage: Eukaryota > Metazoa > Chordata > Amphibia > Anura > Aromobatidae > Allobates > Allobates femoralis. Next base: position 377,992,060 of record JARQOC010000002.1, read on the forward strand.
TGTGGGCCATTGTCCCACGAGCCTGTCCACATCTCACAACCTGTCAGAAGTCGCCGGAAAGGCCGCATGTAAGGAAGCAGGGCATTGGTACCATCTGGATAGGATTTTAAAATTCCGCTCTTGGGCCAAGCATGCCATGGATAGTTTGTGAGCGTATAGGTATGCTTTCTCCCAATTTTCAACAGAAGCTTCCAATCCAAGCTCGCCCTCCCACTTCACACAGAACCCGGCCTGTCATCTGAGGCTCTATCGTTTTTAAACGGAGGTAGAGCAAACGATATTAGATGTGAGGGAGATTCTGCCTGATCATACAGCAGTTCGAACCGTGTCAATGTAGCAGAGAAATTATTCTCAAGTCCAAGTCTACACACAAAGGGACTGGAGTTGAGCATACTCCAGCCAGGACCCTCGAGGACAGGGCCCATCAGCTCGTCAGGGGGCGCAAGTCTCCCACTGGAGAGGGCTTGATACATTTTTGGCTCTTCTGTAATTTTCCATTTTAGAAAGGAAATCGTCTGCATTGCGGGGGGAACGAGGGATTTCGAAAAATAGGGGTTAGAGGACTCCATTGCTTCGCCCAAAAACTCCTCGTTTGATCTCTATATCCCAAAGCTTAAGGGCGGTAAAACCATTATGGCCCCTGGCCTAGTCTGGGTCTGTCGGTCGGTCTAATCCAGGGGAGATTTTTAAGGGGAATGTCTGAGTCTCCCTGTTCCAGCTCAACCCACTGTTGAAATTTCCAGTCAAAGAGACATTCTAGTACTGCAGCTTTGTAGTATAATTTAAAGTTCGGGGGGCCAGCTCCACCCTGCAGCTTGTGTCGACTTAGGATATTGATTCCGACTCTAGGTCTCCGGGAGCCCCAAACAAATCTGGTAAGTATAGTTTTCAGACGGTCAAAAAAACTCGAGGGGACCACTATCGGGAGAGTCTGGAACAGGAATAGGAATCTTGGTAATATGTCCATTTGATTCGGTGATGCGGCCGAACCATGAGATCCGCCTAGCATTATATCTACGCAGATCTTCTGAGGTTCTCAAGAGGAGGGGTGCGTAATTTAAATCAAACCATCTAGAGTTTATCACTAGGGACGCAAATGCCTAGGTATTTCAGGCCATCACCTCTCCATATGAAATGGAAGTGCTCCAACAGATGGGCTTTATCAATCCCAGAGAGGGAAAACATCCATGGCCTCGGTTTTTGTGATATTAACCTTAAAGTTACTTACTTCCCAAACCCGCCAAACAACTTAAGTAGGTTAGGAAATGAAATTCGGGGTTGGGTGATAAACAATAATAGATCATCAGCGAATAACGCGCTTTGTATTGTCGGCTGTTACAGGTCAGACCCTAAACATTAGGATCAGATCTCAGATCATTGGCAGGTGCTCCATCACTATCTCATAGAGCAACAGGGAGAGAGGGCAACCCTGGCGGGTTCCATTGTTGATGGTAAGCGGAGAGGAAAGACCACCATTAGCCCTTACTCTCGCCGTGGGTCCACTATACAGCGATAGAACTCCCCCAGGAACCGGTCCCCCAAGCCCACCTGAGCCAGAGAAGCCTTAGGAATTGCCAGTTGACCCGGTCGAAGGCCTTCTCCGCGTCAACCGACAATAGACACATCGGTATCTTCAAGGCCCTCGCCCGGGCCAAAAGAATCATCAATTTGTTCGTATTGTCTCGTGCCCCTCTTCGTGACAAAGCCCACTTGATCGCTATGTATAATCTCGGGGAGAAGAGGGGCTAATCGATTCGCCAGTAATTTAGAAAGAGCTTAATATCTATGTTGATCAAAGAGATTGGTTATAGTTTGTGACTTCCAATTGATTCTTCCCAGGCTTTGGTATTACACTTATATGAGCCTCGAGGGATTGCGGAACCCAGGGCAGTCCCGAGAGAACAGAGTTAAACACCCCTGTTAGAAAGGATCCAACTGGGAGCCAAATTGTTTGTAGAATTTGGTAGAGTATCCGTCGGGCCCGGGACTTTTCCCTCCCGGGGAGTTCTGCTATAAACCCCAACACCCCCTCTGAGAAATGTTCAAAGGCCTCAGCATCTTAGCGCAAGTCGGTCAGGCAGTTTTGTTACTAGTTCTGAATTTTGGTGATCAAGTGAGTCGATCGCCGGTACCATCTCCCCCTCATGTTGTAAAATTTACTATAGTAATCCCTGAAGATTTGAAGAATATCTCAGGGTTTTGTGTTACAATTCCGTAACCGTTTAAGTGTGGAATCGGCCGGGAGTATCTTCGGAGGAGAGTTGGCAGCGGTCGGCCGCACTTACCCATACTGTAGATGATCTACGTGTCTTTCCCTTTCGTAAGATCTTTGGTCTATCATTCCTCAGGTCGTTTGGCCACCCTAGGTCAGAAGGTGTCAAGCCATGTTTGTTTGTGGGCATCAATTCTTGGTCGCCGTACCAATGCCTCGATTTTCTCCTGTTTCACCCCCTTTAGTTGGAGCCATGCTTCAGAAAAAAAACCCGAAGCACGCACTTCGAGTCCCTTTGTGGGGGCGGTTGGGTGGGTCATCGTGTGCTTTTCCCCAAGAACCAGTGATGGTCCTTCATTCGTAGTACATGGGTGTCGTCATTTCAAAAGGTTATTGTTGAGATGCCATGTCCAATTTTACTAAATCCCCCCAGGTAATTGCAGGGATGCGAAGATGGGGAGCCTGATCGACAGGAGATCTGCCAATTGAGGCCTGATTTTTAAGGTTAGGAGTTTCTGGCTAATGAAACAGGTCTAGTCTGCTGTATGTGCATGGGGCAAAGGAATAAAAAGAATAATCCTTTCACCAGGGTGAAGGGCCTCCATAGATCAACAAGGCGAGGTTTGTGCGCTTCTAAATGCGTTCAGCTTGGAAGGGCCTAACCCCCGACCTCCCGAGGAATTATCCAGTGAGGGGTTAGGTGTAAAATTGAAGTACCCCCACCCAATAATGCCTTCTGCAAAAGCCTTAGTTGCCCGAAGTGTTATACACTTCCCACTGGATTTGAATTTGGAAGGTACCCAATTAGAATTGTGGATGGTTGTTAGATCCCCTTTATTTTTAAGAAAATGTTCTACCCTTGGGCAATAACCGTGTCTAGGACAATGTGAAAGAGGATTTATGTACCGCAATGGAGCTCCGGGCCCTCGCCTCCGTGTTCGTGCTGGGAACTATGGTTGTATGCCTTCCCCAATTTTGGGGGCCTGACCGCTCTTAAAGTGGGTCTCCTGCAAAAGCAACAACATAACATTTTTTTATGCATTCCTCAAGAATTTGGTTCTCTTTGGGGGGGTTTTTAAATCCCTTACGTTATAAGAACAAATATTGAGCCGAGCCACGTGGGGTAATAGAGTGCAGGATCAAGAGATCCAGTGAAGGAAGAGAAAGAAAGGAAAAAGGGGAGAGTGTGGTGGGAATAGGAGAGAAGTAGCAGTTAGAATTTAAAGGAAAAATAGGAGTAAAAAAATAAAATAAAATCAACAAGCAGGGTTTGCCCAAAAAAAAAAAAAAAGGGAGACTCGGTCAATCGACTGTGTTTTGAGATAAGAACAGATCTATATTAATTGGTAGCCGTTTTTTTGTGGCCCCGGCACGCTGTGGCTTTGTCATTGTGAGTCACCACGCGTGCGAGGCATTGCCCCGTTGCGGGCTTGCGACCGCCGCTTATCCCGCCACTCGGCATGAGGGGCCCATTGCCTCCACACCCGGGGGGCCCCGTGCTGACACCAGCCGCCCGCGTGCGCCCGGAGGGAGGGAAGAAGAACTTCCGTCCGGCGCTCTGCCCGCCCCCTCCCTTCTCTCCTCAGCAACGACGCGGTGGCGGTGAGTCTGCATCCCCCCGGCCCAACACTGTTGACAGCACCCCCCCCCCCCTCCGCCTCCGCTCTCCCCTCCAGCCTCCGTTTCCTTCCAGCCTCCTTATGCCCTCAGCCTCCGCTCTCCCCCCAGCCTCCGTTTTCCTCTCCAGCCTCCCTTTTGCCCTCCAGCCTCTGCCATAGCCTCCGCTCTCCCCCCTCCAGCCTTCCCTCCGCCTCCGCCCCCCCTCCAGCCTCCGCTCTGCCCTCCCGCCTCCGCCTCCCCCCGCCTCCGCCTTCCCCTCCACCTCCGCTCTCCTTTCAGCCTCCGCTTCCCTCCGCCTCCGCTTCCCCGCCAGCCTCCGCCTTCCCCTCCAGCCTCCGCTCTCCCTCCGCCTCGCTCTGCCTCCAGCCTTGCCTCCAGCCTCCGCTTGCCCTCCAGCCTCGCTTGCCCTCCAGCCTCCGCCCCTGACCTCCGCCTCCGTTTCCTCTCCGCCTCCTTATGCCCTCCGCCTCGCCTCCCCTCCAGCCTCGTTTCCTTTAGCCTCCTTTGCCCTCCAGCTTGCATCCAGCCTTCGCTTCCCCTCCGCCATCCCCTCCAGCCTCCGCTCTCCCCTCCAGCCTCGCTTGCCCTCCGCTCCGCTCTCCCTCAGCCTCGCTCTCCCTCAGCCTCCGCTCTCCTTTCCAGTCCGCTCTCCCCTCCGCCTCGCTCTCCCCTCCAGCCTCCGTTCCCCCCAGCCTCCCGCTTGCCCTCCAGCCTTGCCCCTCCGCCTCCGCTCTCCCTCCAGCCTCGCTCTGCCCTGCCCCGCTCTGACCTCCAGCCTCCGCTCTGACCTCCAGCCTCCGCTTCACCTCCAGCCTCCGCTCTGACTCCGCCTCTGCCCTCCACCACCCGCTCTGACCTCCACCCCGCTCTGATCCGCCTCGCTCTGACCTCCAGCCTCCGCTCTGACCTCCAGCCTCTGCCCTCCGCTCCGCTCTGACTCAGCCTCCCGCTCTGCCCTCCAGCCTCGCTTGCCTCCAGCCTTTGCCCTCAGCCTCCGTCTGACCTCCAGCCTCCGCTCGCCTCTTCCCCTCGCTCTGCCTCCCCTCCTTGACCTCCAGCCTCCGCTTGCCCTCCAGCCTCCGCTTCCCTCCGCCTCTGCTTGCCCTCCGCCTTGCTCTCCCCCAAAGCCTCCGCCTCCCCCTCCCAGCCTGCTCTCCTTCCAGCCTCTGCTTGCCTCCAGCCTTGCTCTGCCCTCCAGCCTTGCTCTGCCCTCCAGCCTCTGCTTGCCTTCCAGCCTCCCGCTCTGCCTTCCAGCCTCCGCTCTCCCCCGTCCCCCCCAGCCTCGTTTCCCCCCCAGCCTCCCTTCCCCCCCCGCCTCCGTCTCCCCTCCAGCCTCCATTCCCTCGCCTCCGCTCTCCTCTCCGCCTCGTTCTCCCCCTCCAGCCTCTGCCCTAAAGCCTCTGCCTCCGCCTCTCCCCTCAGCCTTTCCCCTCCCAGCCTTCCTTTCCAGCCCTCAGCCAACCCCTCCCAGCCTCCAGCCAATCCCCTCCAGCCTCCGCTCTCCCCTCCGCCTCCGCTTCCCCTCCGCCTTGCTTTCCTCTCCGCCTCGTTCCCCCTCCGCCTCTGCCCTAAAGCTCTGCCCCCAGCCTCCCCCCTCCGCCTCTCCTTTCCAGCCTCCAGCCAATCCCCTCCAGCCCCAGCCAAACCCCTCCAGCCTCCCTTCCCCTCCAGTCTCTGCTTCACTTCCGCCTCCCTTACCTCCAGCCTCTCCCTCTCCCAGCCTCCCCCATCCCTTCCGCCTCGTCTCCCCCCTCCAGCCCCCGCTTGCCCCCCAGCCTCCGCTCTCCCTCCAGCCTCCCCTCTCCCCTCAGCCTCCGCTTCTTCCCCCCTTTGTTCTCCCCTCCACCCTCTCGCCCAGCCTCTGCCCTCCAAACCTCCGCTCCCCCCTTTTTAGCCTCTCCCCTCCAGCCTCCGCTCTCCCTAAGCCTCTGCCCCCCCAGCTCTGCCCCCAGCCTCTCCCTCCAGCTCCGTCTCCCCTCCAGCCTCCGCTCTCCCCTCAGCCTCCGCTCCCCCCTCAGCCTCCGTTGCCCTCCAGCCTTGCTTGCCCTGCTCTGCTCTGCCCTCCAGTCCGCTTGCCCTCCAGCCTCGCTCTGCCCTCCAGCCTGCTCTCCCCGCCTTGTCTGCCCTCCAGCCTCTGCTTCCCCCTCAGCCCTTGCTTGCCTCCGCCCTTGCTCTGCCCAGCCTCCCCCTCCCCTCAGCTCCGTCTCCTCTCCGCCTCCGTTTCCCCTCCGCCTCTGCCCTAAGCCTCTGCCCTCCAGCTTCCCCCCTTTGCCTTTCCCCTCCGCCTCCCTTTAGCTCCAGCCAATCCCCTCCGCTCCAGCAATCCCCTCCAGCCTCTGTCTCCCTTTCGCCTCTGCTCTCCCTTCCAGCCTCCGCTCTCCCCTCCAGCCTTGCCCTCCCCCTTGCTCTGCCCTCTAGCTTTTTCCCTCCCCTCCGCCTCCGTTCCCTCCAGCCTCGCTCCCTCACCCCTCCATTGCAATGTACAGTTTCTATTTAATTGCCGTAGGCACTTTGTTGGTCGGTCCCGAAAGACCGGGGCTATGTCATCTGTGAGTCAGCCGGCAAAAGCATTGGCGGAGCGGCCAATGCGAGTCGCTGGCCTGGCGAGCAATGGGGAGGCCATTGCTCGGCGGCTGGGCGAGCAATGCGAGTCGCTGGCTTGCGCGAGCAATGGCCGCGAGCCCATTGCTCGCGCAGGCTGAGTACGAGCAAATGGCCGCGAAGCGGCATTGCGAGTCGCTGGCCGAAAATCGAACCAGAGGCTCGGCCTCAAAGTTAACGATTTACCGGTCAGGTAGCGCGAGCAATGGCCGCGAGGGCCATTGCGAGTCGCTGCCTGAGCCGCGCTTCTAAATTGGTCGGCGCCAGCGAGTCGTTACACTTGCGGCGCGCTTGCGGTAATCCTCATACAAAAGTATAGTATTCTAGACACCCGATGCATTTGCATCGGGCTCACAGCTAGTACTGTCTATAACAATAACAAATTCAGCAGATTGTTGGGTAAATTAATTCCAGTGCACAGTGCGACCGAATACCCGAATAGGAAAAAAACCAAGTATGGAGGAATCCTCCCTACCAGGCCTGGAGACATATCTTTTTACATGTAAAATTGAAAAATCTTTAACATCTATGGTGTGAGAAGTTAAACGGGTGGAAAGCTCCTCAAGAGTAACATCTGACTATTCAAAAGCACCTCTAACTTTGTATTTTCAATCTATAAGTTTCAATGAGAGGCTCAAAATGCGGTTATAGAGGGGGGGTGGGTATAGGCGGGGAAATAACTGTGAGAGGTACGAAAGGTAGAGGCTGTAAAATGTGGGGGGGAGGGTGGGGAGGGAATGTTGGGTAAAAGACAGGGAAAGGGAAGGGGGGGTAGGGGAGGGGGGAAGAGGGAAATCAAGAGGTAAGTAGAGGGATATAAAAAGAAAGGGAGGACAGGATTTAGGAGGGGATCCGCACCCGACCCTTCCATATGGCGCACTTAAAGGTAGCGAAGTGATCGCAGGGGAAGGCATAGCATATGAGTCAGTAATTTAGAACTTCTTGGGGTTTTTAAAAAGGATCATGGGAGCTCCCAGGGTCGAAAATCGCCATCTTCGTGTCCTAGTAGAATCCTCAGCGGAGTAGGACGGACGTCCTCCACGGTGCGGGGGGTGCTCCAGGCCATCTATAAACAACTCGCCCGAACCCGGCAAAAAGTCCGGCCATCCCTGGATGGATACTGGGGGGACATCTAGGGCTGAGGTAAATTCTTGATATCTTTGGAGAACGTAGGAGGAAACTGGCATCTTTCTTAACCTGAAGTCTAAAGGGTGTAAAGCTCGTCTTTTTAGGAGCGTCAGTCTGGATAAGTCGGCAGGCGAGTAGGGTTTTGTCTTCAAAACGACAGCGAGCGCCATTACGAATTTTCGCCATGATGGCCTCTTTAAGGACATATCGGTGGACCGACAAAATAACATCACGAGGCCATTCAGGGTCGGAGATCTGGGCCAAGAGCCCTGTGTGCACGGTAAAAATTCTATGACTCTAGACTGCGGATCTCCCAGTATGTCATTGAATATTGGACTGGAGTACTTGGGAAGATCCCTTGATTCTACTGTCTCGGGAGGCCTCGGACACGAATGTTATTGCATCTGCCCTATTTTCCCCATCATCCCAGGGCATTACTAGGTGGGTAATTTGGTGAGACTGAGCTTGTTATTTGGTCTGTTGAGAGCGGCACATCTCTTCTAATGCTGTTTTTCCTAACGGCGGTGATCTTGGCCCTGTGCATCGAACTCTAGTGACTTACCCCTAAGCAGGAGAGCTCTCCCTATAGGCCTGTTCGAGTCTCGCCATATAGGATTCCATATCTTCCCTTGTAGGGATAAACAGCCATACGTGCTCTCAGGTCTGCCGTTCTCCCAGCACACTGGCAGGCTGCAGCTGACAGTCTAAAGTAAACTGTGAGGCTGTACTTGGGATCAGCTCTCCTCTTCCATAGCCCATGATCCACCTTGGGGATTTTATAAGTCATTGTAATCACTTACAGATAACTGTGTCTGTGTTTGTGCAGCAGCGGGAAATTTTCCCAGAGGGATAAGATCAGCGTCCCTGCCCGGAGGGGAGTGGGGGGAAATACCTGTTCACAGGGCTCTAGTGATTATCTCCTTCCTCCCCCCACCTCTATCTTCTCCATGCATGCTGAGTGAGTCGGCTCCTCTGTCCCTGTACCGTGTCCAGCTGGCTGTCCGGAACTGTCTCTGAGCAGAGCCTGCCTGCTGTAAGATCCTCTGGTTTTGTTTCTCCTGTTTCTGCGTCATTTCGCCTTCAGAGCCTTTGGTCCTCAGGGAGCTATGTGCCTCCATGTTTACTTGCAGTGTGTTTGCTGCAGGTCTCTCTGCTGCTCCTGGCTTTGCAGCCGCGGCCATCTTGCGCGCCGGCACTGTGACGGGGGTTCTGAGCGGTGCTTGTGAAAAAGCGTCTAATGGACGCTCTGGGGGCCTGTGGGTCTGGGAAGTTGATGTTGATGATCTCCCAGATCTCCCCGTTCATAGTCTCCTCATTCCACCGGTTGCTATTGAAAAACGGCTGGTAAAACGGCCTGGGTTTTGGGAGCTTTAGCCTCGTGCGTCTCTATCCTCCATGCTTTGGCCACGCCCCCCACATCTGATTATTTAGATCTCGCAGAATGTTCATTCCAAGTGTCACCTCCATCCCTCTTCTAGGGGGGTGGTCCCCCAGCACTACCCCTTTCTGACCTAGTTCTTGACCAAACATTTTCAGCTCAATCCACACGATCCCTTTCCGTCAGCTGGCCATTGTTAGCGACGGTAAGTCTTTCATTCGGCCATCTTCGGGGACCACTAGTTGACTGAAACATTCCTCGAACACTTCTGAGGCATAATGGTACAATTCAGATCCCGTGACAACCAAACAACTCATCTTCCGCCCTTCAAATTCTGCCTTCTAAAACTGGACTGCATGCGAACAAATCTTGCTCATCCCGGTGAGGGCTTTGTGGGGGGGTGGGGCCGCTGCGATTTGCCCCCTCAAGGCAGCGGCTGGGAGTTTAACATCGGACTTTGGGGACTGTGGACTCCGGCAGTATAGTGAGATGTGTCCTGGCACCCGCACCTCCAGCAGGTGACTGCTCTTCGTGGACGGGGGCTCGAGTCATTCAAGAGGGCGGTTTTGGCTGCGGTGGAATCACCATCCAGAGGGTGTGGCTGGTGGCCTCTCCAGGGGAGTGGAGATGACCAGCTCTGATCTTAGACACTTCCAGCTGTAGCTCCTTCAACTCGGCACGTAGAGCTTGCACAACGTCTACCAGTCCCTCCGCTCCTGACACTGGCATTCGGCCTTTTTCCATCCGTGTACTGTCCCACAGCCCCTTGAAACTACCAGGTGGACTCCGCCTCCCTTCCCACCGCGGCCTGGTAAATCTGCCAAAAAGATATTTCTGGGGTAGCCCGGGCACCTCCAACAAATTTATCCCGAAGGGGCCTATTGGCTAGTCCTGTGATGAATTGGTCCGGGAGGCAAGCGGTCTACCTCCCGGAACGCTCCCATAGACCCTGGGTCTAGTCGCTGCACTTCGTTCAATGTCTCCTGTAGCGTATTAGAGTACTGCATCAGAGACTCACTTTCCTTTTGAGGGCGATTAAAAAAAAAAGATCGAAGCTGGGTCACACGGGCCCGGCCTCCCAAACTCCCCTCTAACAGTACCAAAATTTTCTCTAACGTACTCCTCTCACGCTCAGGTCGTACCATCACCATCCGTCTAGCATCGCCCCCTAGTGCATTTAATGCCAGTTCTGCTCGTACTGAGAGAGCCAGATTACACATCCGCAGAATACTCCGGACCCTCTCAGCCCAATCCTGCAATGCCATGTTATGCCCGTCGTATTTCAGCATGTGCTGGAGTAAAGCTCCTACCGGCACATACCCTCCCACATTCGCCGCGGCTGCCAAAGGATCCGCACCCAGCAGCATGGCTGCTGGTGGTGGTGGGGTCATTTCTTCACTCGCCGCCTCCGTCCATGACAAACACTGGATCCTGCCGACTACGCCAAAAATGTAATTACCGGAGGTCCTATTAAGATCCAGTGAGTCACAGACTGAGACAGAGGCAGAAATAAACAACAGTATTTTTACTGATATGGGGATCAAAGTATAGTTCAGTATGGAATGTAAAAAATCTCAAAATCCCCTTAAAATATTACCAATAACAGTTTCACACACTCAGCGTTAGCCGACATCAATGCACCGATCTCAGAGTTCCCAGGGTATGTAAATCACACTCAGAACCAGGAGCAAATTTACCTACACGTTAGACTTATCAAGGATTTAACTTAACTAAAGGCTATGTACATCAACTGTGGGCGGTCTGATTGGACCTCTGAGATGGCACACTGAGTATAACTTATCACAGCTAATAACAATACAATACACTATATCAATGCTGGCTATACACTTAGCACAGGGATACCCGGGTATCTCAAAACTATGGTACCATCAACCTCAAATGTAGCTTTACACCGGTGTATATTCCACGTGGGCTGCAGTAAGTCCAGAAAAAGTAAAAAGAAAAACGTATTGTAAAACAGGCCCATATAGCTTGCACTGGCTCTGCTGTAATCCTTACACTAGTAATGGCCACCGCAGAGAGAGATCAACAACAACAGGAGCAACTGACAGAGCCGTCACCCAGGCAACCAGAAACTGTGCTTTCACTTTCGTAGACACAGAGCAATCACCATGGCAACCAGAGACTGTTTTCTCTTTCCTGGGCCACTACAAAATAGCAGTCTGCTTGGTTTTAGCAGCTTATTAGTTTACTCTCTTACAGGTTGAACTAGATGGACTAAAAGTCTTCCTTCAACCTTAAAAACTATGTTACTATGTAATACAATGGAGAGGAATGTAGATGCCTATGGTCAATCTAATCATTGGCATCAGCTGTAGGAAAATGTAGATTGGCACTTACCTATACCTGATTCATTTTTACAAGAGTAAAATTTTCCATACTTGCAATGACAATTTGGTCAGCTTGGGAGAGACAAAAACACCTGCCACTCTGGATACTATATCTGACAGTATACAGTATGTTGAAGCATATAGTATGCCCATGGTAAATTAGACCAGTTCTTGCTACTAGTAAGATCTTATGAGTCTGTTAGGACTTTGGATTTTCTATTTGCATTTTGGGCATCTTGACCCATATCAAAATGGTGTCAGCTGCTTCATGTGATCTTTCTCTCTGTCTCAGACTACCTACCGTATAGCCTTGCTCAAGTATTCACTTGAATCCTTGGCTTCTTGCTTCCTGTGATCCTCAAGTGAACCTCCTCTGGCATTCCACTCTGACTTTTCCAGTGCCTGTGAGCCGCTTGGAGCAGTGGGGAACTTGGGTATCCAGGCCCTCGCTTTAGTCGGGGATATCACTGGTGGCCTGCCCAGACCCGTGGCCCCGGGGACCGAACTTAAAGAAGGAGATATTTACAGGGAATAGAGTAAATGAATAGTTCTCGTGACACCACCTGCAGCTTCTGGTGATTGAGCACCAGCGCCGCTTCAGACCTCCACATACACTACAAGCCCCCTGTCCCTCTGCGGCATAGCGATCACGTGATCCGCTACCACGGCAACGCATACAGCGTCCCCACAATACATCACAACGTGATGCGTATCCGGCGGTATTGCGCATGCGCCGGCGTCCTCAAGAGCTTCTAGTCCGCAAAAATAAAGCGCGGCCTGCGGCAAACACAGTGCACAGCACTGAAATAGCCCCCACACAGGGAACATACTGAAAAAATGGCCTAATAAGGTAAGAGGACGTTTTCTGTACATCCTAAAGGGGGCATGATAAAACTATGAGCAAAACTAATGAGATCAATGCAGTATACATAACTCAAGGGTGGAATGGTACAAACTGTTCCTAGTGTATGTAATCAGTTTAATGAATATTCTTAAGGTTGGAATGGTATAGACTGTTCCTAGTATACAACCCTTCAGTATGATTTAAGAAGACAAAAGATAGACTATTAGGACCTTGTTCAACCTTATGTGTATATCAATAACCTTCCCTTAAAACATGATTTGTGTCCCACAGGTATCCAGCATCCTCCTAAAGGATCTAAGGATCACACACTATCTCTAACGGAAAAGGTAATAACATACCTGTTACTCTAATATGGCAAGCCATATAGAGTGGTGATCAAATACTATATATTTTTGCAGCTGGGAAAACACCCTTTTGAAATAACAGATCTCTACGGACAGAGAACCGTGTCCTGAAAAAAGAATCCTAACAAAGGGTAAATCATAACTTTTTTCCTTATACTATCTAGAAACCATATCAACCATATCTCTAGTAGATGCTACTCTATCCTTTCCTGAACTCCTCCTCCTAGAGCCAAAGAAACTAAACACTATATCGCAATGTTTAACATAATGTCCTCCATGCAATAGAGATGACAGGTGTTCCCCTATTTGGGACACCTGTTCCAGCAGTGTCATCTCTAATATGTATATATGTATATAATTGTTCGTATCATGTTGTACAAAACTTTTGACTGTATGCATGTTTTGCTTGATTTACAGCAACAGGCGTGACCAAGGCCCAAGTGGGCCGAAACGCGTTGCTCCAGGTTGCTCTTCAAATAAATCCTTTTTGTTATCACCCGACATAAATAGTGTGCGACTGTTCTCTATAATACTGGACATGGGTCTCCCAGACCTCTCAGTCAGCACCTCGACGCGTGAAACATTGCTCGGTGTGCACACGATCTATCTATCTATCTATCTATCTATCTCCCTGTCTTCCTCTACCTGCACTGTCATTGGGATACCTTCTCTTGACTACCGCTGATTCTCTCCCCGCGGTGCCTGGCTCCCTTGTGTATTTCTTACTGAGCCTGGTGTACTCCTGTAGGCACGGACTCCGGTGTCAGGTGGGTTGCTCGGGGGTGAACCTAACACTGGCTCCACGGTCCCCACTGTTCTGTCTATTCCCCTTGCCTCTCGACCCCACTTTTGGCCCTTGCAGGGCTACCGCAGACTGGTCAGGGTGACTGGCTTGGGCCTAACGCAGCACCGAACACCAGTACGTCTTTGCAGCTCTTGTAGCATCTGCACACTCACTAACTAACTCCACTCCCAGCACCAGTATTTATAGGGGATGCTGCCTAAGGCAGCAGGTTGAGCTCCCCCTACTGTGCTGGGTTGGAAGATGTTGTGTGTAACTGTGCACCCGCTGTGGAAACCCATCCATGCTGTTGGTGAGTCTGTGGTTGCCTGTGGTTAGCAGGGTGCCACACCTGCAGCCATTCTCCAGCTTCCACACCTGCTCAAAGTTTGCCCTGCAAACCTGCTTCTGTGCCATGTGTTTCAGACTCAGCTTCAGTCTGCCTGCATTGTGTGTCTGTAATCTATGCAGCTTTCCTGTTAGTTTTGTAATTTTTCAGGACTTTTTCTGGACTTGTGGGACTTTATTAAGTTACACTCCATAGTTTTAAGTTCTGGACTTGTTCTTGCGACTACCTTCCCAGACCTTTCTGGGAGTTATAAAACTCATAGACTGTTTATTTATTTATTTTTTTCTATAATTCTTTATTTATAATGTTTAGCATAGAAAAACACAATAAAAGAAAATTCAGCTAAAAAAGTATTCAGTTATGTATATGTGGCACCCCAGGGGTTAATGTGCCAAAGTAACATCACACGGGTTCTCTCCCCACAACACACTGACGTACACTAGCACCTTTAGGCCAGGAGGGGGAGCTAAACCAGCTCCCTTATATACTCCAGATCAAGAGGAAGTGGTTAGTTCAGTTCCTGGGAGAACTGAGAGAGGGAAATTGTGGTGTAAAGAAGCTGTGACAGGCTTCTCCACAATCTGCTGCTCGATTCCAGGCCTAGCTAGGGTCTGCGGAGAGGAGAAGAAAGGACAGAGGACCACATCTGGGAGCTTGAGTGTCATCGCCTGTCACGGGTGGCACGGATGACAGGGTAGAGGCCACGCGCAGACGGTCCCAGCGTTTGGCCAATCAGCCATAATGTTTGAGGACGGTCCGTCTTTCAGGGGCATTTACCTTCTGTGTAGATAGAGAGAAGGTATGATAAGATCTCCCTATCTTGGGGAGACGGCTGGGAAGGTCTTGTGCTCGGTCTGGTTTCTACACCAGTATTCTGGGTCACTAGGACCCAGCAGGTTCTTCCCACCTTTATAAGGAGTTTCATTGCCCTCCCTCGGTGCAGGTGATATTTCCTTGGACACTCATTATCCTTGCTCCAGCAGAAGCTGAGGTGGTGGAGGTTGCTGTGCTCTGCTGCAAGATAAGTGTTTTCTTTCCCCATTGTCTGTTTTTCCTTGTGTTTGTCTTTAGTTGTTAGTGGAGGGGTCTAGTGAACCTCTCCATCTGATCCTTAGATAAGGTAGTGCTAGGATCAGAGAGAGGACGAGGTTCGTGGTCGGCGACAGTTGAGGAAACTGTATAGGGACGTCAGGGCAGACAGGGTCAGCCCCAGGAAGACTAGGGGTCACCCTCTCCCTCTTGTGCCCATAGCTTTAGGGACTCCTTATTCCCCCCCCCGTCGTTGTCCTACGCTGAGTGTCTCTCCCGCTCCCAGCGTGACATTGCCACTCGCCCCAGAGGAGCGCACAGAACGGACACCAGATCCGACACTGTGACTGACACACACAGCACAGAATCCAGGAGTAGTGGAGTCTCTAGACCACAACAGTACTAGAGCAAAGCAACACGGCGGGGTCAGCACCACATAGAAGACTCAAGTTGCCTAGCCAAATGGTACCAGCAGAAAGAGAGAGAGAGAGAGAGAGTGAGACAGTGCCAGCAGCTAAGCTAGAAGCAGCAGCAGGGACACACACAGCAGAGCATGAGGAAGCTGAGGACCCGGACAGGGTGGGAGCAACCCGGCCCCAGTATAGACTCCATGGACTATAACCTGCAACAACATCGCAGTAAAGCTTTGGAAACTACAGAAATGTGAGTGTGTGTTCCTTAAACCCGTCTCCACTATCCATCCCTTCATCATTACATCCACCATAGACTATAACAACCACTGCGCCGGGGACCCCGCCTCTACCTACGGAGAGCAGTACCATCTAAGCTGCCTAACATCACCCCGGGGGTTCTGCAGCAGCGGTAGTCCCATTACTGACCACACACCGTGGGTGGCGTCACGACAAACTATATTCCCTGTAAATATCACCCTTTTACTTGCCAGGGCCCGGGACATGGTCCGTACCAGGCCCTCCGTGACATCCCCAGCAGCGAACCCGGTCCGGTTCCGAGTACCCGGTCCCAGTGGGCTCGACATATACCCACTTATAGGAGCACAGACGCTCCTAGCAACCAATATAAAATGATTAAGAATAAGAAAAAAGAAGGCCGAAGAAAAGTCTGAGAGTAGAAAC
Source organism: Allobates femoralis (assembly GCA_033576535.1). Taxonomy (NCBI): domain Eukaryota; kingdom Metazoa; phylum Chordata; class Amphibia; order Anura; family Aromobatidae; genus Allobates; species Allobates femoralis. The sequence continues at coordinate 378,007,812 of JARQOC010000002.1, forward strand.
TTGAAGAAGAGAGAGAGAGAGAGGAGGGGGAGGAGGCGGAGAGGGATCAAAGGAAGAGGAAATCTCCTCTCTGTGACATTACAGGGTTGCATTTGGAGAGCCCCTGTGTGCCTAAACATTGGAGCTCCCCGACAAGTGACCCCATTTTGGAAACTAGAGCCCCCAGGGAACTTATCTAGATGGGTGGTGAGCATTTTGAACCCCCAGGTGCATCACAAATTCATCCGTAAAAATGAAAAAGTACTTTTTTATCACAAAAATTTTCTTTTAGCCTAAATTTTTTCATTTTCACATGGGGAACAGGATAAAATGGATCCTAAAAATTGTTGGCCAATTTCTCCTGAGTACACCGATACCTCATATGTGGTCATAAACCACTGGGCACACGGCAGGGCTCAGAAGGAAAGGAGCGCCATTTGACTTTTTGAATGGAGAATTAGCTCCAAAAGTCAAATTGCGCTTTTTTGCCCATTTTTCCCTTCCATGTTGCTTTAGTTCCTGTGAAGCAGCTGAAGGGTTAATAATCTTCTTGAATGTAGTTTTGAGTAGTTTGAGGGGTGCAGTTTTTGGAATGGTTTTCACTTTTGGGTGTTTTCTGTCATGTACGCCCTCAAAGGGACTTCAAATGAGATGTGGTAACAAAAAAACATGGTTTTGTAAATTTTGCTGGAAAAATAAAAATTGCTGATGAAGTTTGAATCCTTATAACTTCCTAACCAAAAAAATTTATTTTTCCAAAATTGTGCTGAAGTAAAGTAGACATGTGGGAAATGTTATTTATTAACTATTCTGTCACATACCTCTCTGGTTTAGCAGAAAAAAATTTCAAAATTTGAAAATTGCAACATTTTCAAATTTTTGCCATATTTTTGATTTTTTTCACAAATAAAGGCAAAAATTATCGACCTAAATTTAATACTAACATGAAGCCCAATATGTCACGAAAAAACAATCTCAGAATCGCTAGGATCCGTTGAAGCATTCCAGAAATATTACCTCATAAAGGGACACTGGTCAGAATTGCAAAAAATGGCAAGGTCTTTAGGGTCAAAATAGGCTGGGTCCTGAAGGGGTTAATCTTCACAAGAAGAGGACGTAGCTGTAGCCTCATATAGAGCGTGCGACTGGAAGCATCTGGAAACAGGCGAATAACAGCATCCTCAACAGTGATTTTCCCAAAAGACCACACAGCTTGAACAATGGCATACTTATCTGAAAAATTGCGGAGCCTACAGAGGACGTTGCGTGTATTTGTAGTATCAATAGGACCGGCACGGGACACTCTGTGGAGCCTGTCAATCTTGTATTTAGACCCTGTAGATCTCTGTGTAACTGTATTAAAGATCTTTAGAATCTTCTGCATAAGGGTCTCTGATGTAACAGACTTAGTGATGCCTTTCAGGCAGACATTATTCCGCCTTTTCCTGTTTTCCTGGTCATCCGATTGTAAAGTGAGTGCCACTTTGGCCTCCTAAACACCTTTCGTAGCAGCTGTTTTCTCCTTGAGGGTGCCCAAGTCTTTAGTAATAGCAATCAGGGCCATTCCTGTGATGCCTCCAGTTTCTTAACTGCAGCATCCAGGTCCTGCTTAGGCTGGTTTCACACTACGATTTTTCTAAATCCGATGCTGTCCGATGAAAATCGGACAGCATCGGATCCGAATTTGGCCCCATGCTGCCCTATGGGCATCGGACCGAATCGGATGTGCACTAAATGCCATCCGATTTGGTCCGATCCGATTCTGTCCAATTTTATTATCGGTGCAAAAATCGGCGCCTGCACCGATTTTTGCACCGATAACAAAATCTGACAGAATCGGATCGGACCAAATCGGATGGCATTTAGTGCACATCCGATCTGACCCGATCCCTATAACATGGGGCCCTATGGAGAAGGGTCCGAGGAAACATCTGATGTCTCCTCGGACCCTATTTTACTGTACTGAGCATGCTCAGTACAGTAAAACTGCTCCTAACTGGGAGCACAAGGGTTAAACGTGACTGTGACATCACCGCAGGTCCTGAACAGCAGAGGAAGACCTATGCTGACATCGGGAGCCTGCGGGAGCCACCGGAGACCTGCAGGAAGACGGCGGGAGACGGCGGGGGCTCAGGGGGAGGTGAGCATAAGGTTTTTTTTTTTTTTTATTCCGGAGGACAGGGGAAAGGAGGGGGAGCACTGGGGGACGTGAGGGGGCCACACAGGGGACAAGAAGGGGACACACAGGGGACAAGAAGGGGGACACACAGGGGTGAAGAGGGGGAAACAGAGGGGGACACACAGGGGAGATGAGGGGGACACAGGGGAGAACCGCTGACAGGTCTGATGACAGCAACTGATCCTGCAGATGTCGGATCGGATGCCTATTTGGCATCCGACTGCAGGGATCAGTTTATATCCGATACTGTCCGATTTATATCGGACAGCATCGGATTTTAAAAAATCGTAATGTGAAAGTAGCCTTAGATGGCAGGGCTTGTATGAGGTCTTGTATAGCTTGTAGCTCAGAAAGAGGGCTTGGTGTGTGTGGGGGCGGGTAAAACACGGTCCCGGCAGCGCCATTCCTCTGTAATCCCTCTGACTCACCCTCTCCTTTATGGCAGTCATTTGTTCTCCTGGTCTCCCAGAGCTAGGTCCATACCTTTTAAGGCCTCCTTTCCACACTGCGGTTTAGCCGCTGCAAGCGCAGAGCAGTTTGGCACATGGGCTTCTCTGCTGGAGCGGGGGAGCAGAGGGTGGCGGCTGCTGCAGGGAGCTCGGCCTCATTGCTGAAGGGCTTCGAGCAACCCTGCTTCCGGCTTCTTTCTGCGGGACATTCCAGTAAGTAGGAAGCCCGCTGATATCAATGTCGGCCCCGGGTCTGCAGAGCTCTGAAGATTTGAGTCCTCACACTGCCATGATCAGGCCATGCCCCTCATAGACTGTTTATGATGATAATTGCTTCTAAAGAGACTTTGCTGTTTGTTGCTATTTGATGAACTTGCTAACATGCTCACTTGATGCATTTCAAGTTTATTAACTGTCACGTTTGTTTAATATAGACTTGTTTACCTTTAAATTGGTTTCAGCCTGTCTGTTCTCCCCTTTGCTAATAGATCCCTGGGTAATCTTACAGTACATTACAGAATACTAGTGCCATTAAGGCATCTGCTAGGGTTACGGCAACTGAACCAAAGTTAGACCAGCTGTTTGCTATGATCAGATCTGGAATGAGGATGTGGAAGGTCAATAGAGTAAAATAGCAGGCATTGAACATAATGGACAAGTGTTTGGCCAAACATTACCGGACCTGATCACCTAAATGGTGACTCGGGAAAGTAAATTTGCTGTATCAGAGTCTCTGTATGCACAAACCTTCCAGGATATTAATACACAATTGGTAACAAACATGGCAATACCTACAGGGCAACCACAGCCTGCCAGTCCACCTAAGTTGCCACCATTCAGATATAATGGTGATTGTGACAAATTTTGCAGATTTGTGAACCAGTGTATGTTGTACTTTGATGTACATGCCAACTGTTTTTGTACTGATCGATCTAAAGTACTATATATAATCATGTTGTTGACGTCACGAGTGCTCGCCTAGGCGAATTCAACAATCGAGTCTCGTGATCCAGGGTTAAATGTTTTGGAGTATTTTTTGACAGCTATGACTTTAATATTTGACAACATTAACAGCCGTACAACTGCTGAGAGCCCTTTACCATCTTTTGCGCCAGGGTAAACATTCAGTTATTGAATACTCCACTGGATTTAGGAGACTAGCTGTAGATACTAATGGGGACATTTTATATATATATATATATATATATATATATATATATATATATACAGTGTTGGCCAAAAGTAATGACACCCCTGCAATTCTGTCACATAATACTCAGTTTCTTCCTGAAAATGATTGCAATCACAAATTCTTTGGTATTATTATCTTCATTTAATTTGTCTTCATTGAAAAAACACAAAAGAGAATGAAGCAAAAAGCAAAACATTGATCATTTCACACAAAACTCCAAAAGTGGGCCAGACAAAAGTATTGGCACCCTCAGCCTAATACTTGGTTGCACAACCTTTAGCCTAAATAACTGCGATCAACCGCTTCCAGTAGCCATCAATGAGTTTCTTACAATGCTCTGCTGGAATTTTAGACCATTCTTCTTTGGCAAACTGCTCCAGGTCCCTGATATTTGAAGGGTGCCTTCTCCAAACTGCCATTTTTAGATCTCTCCACAGGTGTTCTATGGGATTCAGGTCTGGACTCATTGTTGGCCACCTTAGAAGTCTACAGTGCTTTCTCTCAAACCATTTTCTAGTGCTTTTTGAAGTGTGTTTGGGTCATTGTCCTGCTGGAAGACCCATGATCTCTGCGAGAGACCCAACTTTTTCAAACTGGGCCCTACATTATGCTGTAAAATTTGTTGGTAGTCTTCAGACTTCATAATGCCATGCACACGGTCAAGCAGTCCAGTGCCAGAGGCAGCAAAGCAACCCCAAAACATCAGGGAACCTGCGACATGTTTGACTGTAGGGACCGTGTTCTTTTCTTTGAATGCCTCTTTTTTTCTCCTGTAAACTCTAAGTTGATGCCTTTGCCCAAAAAGAGAGAACATTCTTCCAAAACGTTGTAGGCTTTCTCAGGTAAGTTTTGTCAAACTCCAGCCTGGCTTTTTTATGTCTCGGGATAAGAAGTGGGGTCTTCCTGGGTCTCCTACCATACTGTCCCTTTTCATTCAGATGCCGATGGATAGTACGGGTTGACACTGTTGTACCTTCGGACTGCAGGGCAGCTTGAACTTGTTTGCATGTTAGACAAGGTTCTTTATCCACCATCCGCACAATCTTGCGTTGAAATTTCTTGTCAATTTTTCTTTTCCGTCCACATTTGGGAGGTTAGCCACAGTGCTATGGGCTTTAAACTTCTTGATGACACTGCGCACGGTAGACACATGAACATTCAGGTCTTTGGAGATGGACTTATAGCCTTGAGATTGCTCATGCTTCCTCACAATTTGGTTTCTCATATCCTCAGAAAGCTCTTTTTTCTTCTTGCTTTTCTCCATGCTCAATTTGTTACACACAAGGACACAGGACAGAGATTGAGTCAACTTTAATCCATGTCAACTGGCTGCAAGTGTGATTTAGTTATTGCCAACACCTGTTAGGTGCCACAGGTAAGTTACAGGTGCTGTTAATTACACAAATTAGAGAAGCAACACATGATTTTTCTAACAGTGGCAATACTTTTGTCCACCCCCTTTTTTATGTTTGGTGTGGAGCTATATCCAATTTGGCTTTAGGACAATTCTTTTTGTGATTTTTTCATTGAAGACAAATTAAATGAAGATATTAATACCAAAGAATTTGTGATTGCAATCATTTTCAGGAAGAAACTGAGTATTATCTGACAGAATTGCAGGGTTGTCAATACTTTTGTCCAACACTGTAGTAGCAGCAGCAGCGGAAGCAGCACTGTCCCAAAGCTGTAACTCTGTGAAAATGGCAACGATGTGAAATGGACACTTCTTATATGCCAAGGACATATGACTTAGGCAGCCAATCACACAAGTCCTTGTGTCTACTAGCTCTATTTGCTTTATACGTGTTAATTGGCTGCCGGCCTGTAACATCCACATAGCAAGTGGGGGAAAGAAAAAAAAATTTAGTCCAACGCTCTTCTAAACTGAGACCTCTCCTTACCCCCTCCCTCATCAAATATCTTCCACCCCACCCCTATTCCTTGATCTACAGTTTTAGCCTCTTCCGCCCTAATCCTCAGTCTATAGCATTAGGATACTCCTGACAAATCACCAGTGTATAGTAGTAGCCAGCACCACCCCTAATTCCCAGTCTATACCATTGGCCCATTCCTCCCTGATCCCCAGTCTAGAGAATTAGACTCTCCCCTACTCCTATAGTCTATCACAGTAGCCTCACCCTTTCTTCTACACCATGTTCCAAATTATTATGTAAATGTTCTTTTTCTCTGATTTTTCTAAATGGTCGGCACAAATAACAGTCAGTGTAATAAAAGTCATCACCCGTTAAAGTATACATCAAATTTTATTGAAGAAACCTCCCCATGATAACAGTATAATCTTCAAAATAAAAAAAACCTCTAAATGCACTGTTCCAATTTATTAGGCACAGTAGAGTTTCTAAACATTTGATATGTTTGAAAAAACTGAAAATGCTCATTTGTTGAATTTGCAGCATTAGGAGGTCACATTTACTGAACTAAAAAGCTATTTAACTCCAAAACATCCTAACAGGCCAAGTTACATGTTAACATAGGAACCCTACTTTGATATCACCTTCAGAATTCTAGCATCCATTGATATTGTGAGTTTCTGGAGAGTTTCTGCTTGTATTTCTTTGCATGATGTCAGAATAGCCTCCTAGAGCTGCTGTTTTGATGTGAACTGCCTCCCACCCTCATAGATCTTTTGCTTGATTATACTCCAAAGGTTCTCTATAGGGTTGAGGTCAGGGGAAGATGGTGGCTACACCATGAGTTTATCTCCTTTTATGCCCATAGCAGTCAATGACACAGAGGTATTCTTTGCAGCATGAGATGGTGCATTGTCATGCATGAAGATGATTTTGCTCCTGAAGGCACGTTTTTACTTTTTATACCATGGAAGAAAGTTCTCAGTCAGAAACTCTATATATTTTGCAGAGGTCATTTTCATACTTTCAGGAACCTTACAGGGGCCTACCAGCAGTTTCCCAATGATCCTGGCCCAAAACATGACTCCTCCACCTCCTTGCTGACGTCACAGCCTTGTTGAAACATGGTGGCCATCAACCAACCATTCACTACTCCATCCATCTGGACCATTCAGGGTTGCTCGGCACTCATCAGTAAACAAGACTATTTGAAAATTAGTCTTCATGTAAGCCTGGGCCCACTGCAACCATTTCTGCTTTTGAGCACTGTTTAGGGGTGGCCGAATAGTAGGTTTATGCACCACAGCAAGCCTTTGAAGGATCCTACACCTTGAGGTTCGAGGGACTCCAGAGCCACCAGCAGCTTCAAATATCTGTTTGCTGGTTTGTAAGGCCTTTTTAGTAGCTGCTCTCTTAATCCGATGAACTTGCTGGCAGAAACCTTCCTCATTCTGCCTTTATCTGCACAAACACGTGTGCACTCAGAATCAGCCACAAATCTCTTCACAGTACGATAATCACGCTTAAGTTTTCGTGCAATATCTAATGTTTTCATCCCTTGTCCAAGACATTGCACTATTTGTTGCTTTTCGGCAGCAGAGAGATTCTTTTTCTTTCCCATGCTATTTGAAAACTGTTGCCTGCGTAATATTGTGGAACATCCAGTTTTCCTTTTATTGGGCTCACATGCCAATTATCACAGGTATCTAAGACTGATTTCAGTGATCCAAAGAACCCTGAGACACAATACTATCAATGGGTTTCATTGAAAACAATAAAAAATAAATAAAACCCTATAACAACCAATTTGCATAATAATTTGGAACATGGTGTAAATCTTCAGCTTGAAGAGTGTTTCCCTGCTCCAGGGTCTGTCCTCCATGGCGCCCTGCTGTTAAGTCTACAATGGAATGAGGTAATCGCATTACAGGTACATCAGCAGTATTTAGATGCCACAGAATGTCAGAGTAGGAAGCTAAATGGCGCTCCTATGACCATGGAAGTCCTAGCAAATGTACTTTTGGGGTCAATCAATGTCTGTGGTTTATTTGTAGCCACATCATAAAGACACAAATACAAAAGAATTGAGGTATGTACTCCCCTTCTTCAAAAAGACAGTGGATTTCTTAGACTGTCTAATGGAGGGAAAGTAAAACAAATTTTACATTCCACTTTTGTTGCCACCCTGGCAGCCTGTTGCACTAGGCACCATTCCTCCAGTGTCTAGTGGCAAATACAGGCCTTGGTATATATATATATATATATATATATATATATATATATGCAGAGGCATATCTAGGTTTTCTGGCACCCAGGGCAAGACTTCAGTTTGGCGCCCCCCCCTCCCCCCTTTGGTTCACATATATTCCCCCCACTCTCTCCCCCCAGTTTGGTCCACATATTCTCCCCCCACCCTCTCCTCCCAGTTTGGCTCAAATATATGGCCCCCACCCTGTTCCCCCTTGTTTGGCTCACATATACTGCCCCCTCGCTGTCCCCCCAGTTTGGATCACATATTCTCCCACCATCATCTCCCCCGTTTACTCCTCATACTCCCCTCACCCTCTCCCTCCAATTTGCTGCTCACACAAACCCCTCCCCAGTTTCCTACTCACACTCTCCCCCCCAGTTTGCTGCCCACATTCCCCCCCACCCCCCAGTTTCCTGCTCACACTCCCCCCAAAGTATGCTCATGTTTCCCCCCCTTCCCCCAGTTTTCTGCTCACAACCCCCAATATGTTGCTCTCACGCTCCCCCCACTCTGTTCCCCTTCTCCTAATTACATTACTGCTCTGTTCCTGGAGCGGTCTTCAGCCTTCTGACTCGGTGCCTCTGCTGTGACGTCAGCAGCGTGGTCAGGTGATCTGATCACGCAGCTGACTGAGCTGAGGACCCGGGAGTGCGGAAAACAGGGCGGCAGTGGCTGAAGACGCTGCTTCCATGGTACAGGCGTCTGATAGATGCCTGTACATGGACTGCAGGAGCCGGCGGCCGCCGAGTCTCTGCTGACCGCGGGAGAGAGAATAGCTGACTCCCACAGCGGGGGGAAGGGCGCAATATGCGGCCATGGGGGAGACTCCTCAGGCGCTGCAGCAGGAGGCTTGACAGCGCCCCCTGCCTGCTTGCGCCCGGTGCAAATGCACCCCCAGCACCCCCCCTACATACGGCCCTGTATATATGGTATATGCCTGGAAATTACCTCAGTCTGGTTGCTACATACCTTTCAGACAGAAGCTATGAGGACACTTATTTATCCTTAGAAACAATTGTTGAAGTTTGCAGTTTAGTTGGAGCACAGGATTACAGCATCCACAGCAGGGAAATGCATTGTGAGAGCCATAATATGTGAATAAAGAAGATCAACTAAGAGATGATCCCTGCTGTAGATGCTGTAATCGTGCGCTCCAACTAAATCGCAATCTTTAACCATTCTTTCTGAGTAATCTCGCTGGGAGTGATAGGAGCTGCAGACCGTGGCAACTGTGGCAGTGAGTGTACAGGACCGCGATGACAACACATCCCACGTGACCAGCCCAGCCTGAACGCCGGAGGTTCATGCAGGAGGCAGGGTGCACAATCACCAAAGGTGAGTGATCACCCAACCTGTCTCCCCAAAATCCTTGCTAGACCACCATGTATTCTCAGAGGTGCCTCTCTATATTGTTTGCATTTCACTTACGGTATTTATCCTTTTCCTTATCCCCAGTCTCATGAATTGGGGTCTATGAAATCAGTATTGTATATGCGAGAAGCTTTTTCCAGGAATTATGTTCCATATACACTGAGCCTTAAGGACAGTAAACATTTATATATAAAACATAAATTCAGGTTTATTTATGTTAATGCACAGAATAGATGCTGATGCTGTAAAAGGTAGACCCTGAAAACTGCATCTCTTAGGCTGGTTTCACATAACGATTTTGTGCCTGACCGTGGGATCCGACTTTGAAGGGGGATCCCACGGACAGGCACGGATCCATACGGATCCCTGCAATCGGATGGCAAATAGCCATCCGATCTGCAGGATCCGTGTGGATCCTGCGGTCCCCTGTCTCTCCCTACTCCTGCCTCCTCCATCTTCTTCCCTCTCCTATGCTACTCTGTCCCCCCGCTATTCTTTGCTGTGCCCCCTCTTCTCTATCCTCCTCTATCCCTATCCTGTCCCCTGTCCTCTCCCTGTGTGTAAAAAAATAAAAAAAACCTCCTCCCGGAGGATACATCACCTCTCACCGGCTCCAACGCTGCAGCACCATCAAGACTGAAGGACCTGTGATGATGTCAGAGTCACATGACCCGGTCAGCTGATCGGGTCTCTTACATCATCACAGGCTCTTCAGTCCTGATCGTGTGCAGCGTTGGAGCCGGTGAGAGGTGATGTATCCTCCGGGAGGAGGTCTTTTTTATTTTTTTACATACAGGGAAGAGGACAGGGGACAGGATAGGGATAGAGGAGGATAGAAGAGCGGGGGCACAAAATAGAATAGCGGGGGCACAGCATATAGAATAGGAGAGGGCAGAAGATGGAGGAGCAGAAGCAGGGAAAGACAGGCAGTACGGAGCCGACATCGGATCCGAGGTGAGCGGATCCGATGTCCATAGGCTCCCATGTTGTGGGCACTAGGATCAGCCTCGGATCAGCAGTGATCCGATGCTGTCCGATGTGAGTCACGGACACAAAATCATAGCAGCCTACGATTTTGTGCCCGTGATTACATCGGATGGGATCGGATGGTGCCAAAATCGGATGCTAATAGTGGCACATCCGATTCCCATAGGGGAACATGGGGTCCGATTTCGGATCCGATTGAATCCGTTTTGGAACGGATACAATTGGATGACCGAAAATCGTTATGTGAAAGCACCCTTAGAAACATAAAGCATGTATTGAAAAGAAAGACTTTTTACATGTTGAAAGCTAGAGAAAAAAGTAAAGTGAAAGCGAATTTAGCTGAGTACATACATGTTATTAAGTATTTTTTTTACATTATTGTAAACTTGCTGCTCTGATGCCCTTGAGTCTGGTCATCACAGAATGGTACTACATGTCATAATGCACTGTATTACTAGTCTGCTGGGAGTAATGATTTCTCTGCTCGGGACTGAAACATTCACACAGGATGCCTGATCTCGTGCTAGGAGGCTGTGCACTTGATGCGTTGGTTGGGCTTGTGACAAAGTCACTGGTGAGTGGGAGTTGTTAGTGAATACTAAGTCAGAGTAGTGAAACACAAGGAGACAGCTGTATTGAAGGGGTTGCAAAGCTCTCCTGAAAGATAGTTATATGGTGGGGCTTTAACCCCTGGGTCTCCCTGACTTCCATAGTTTGGTGACATAATCTGAAAAGTTGCATGGGACCCTAAAACCCAGCAGCAAGTGTAGTTCCCAGGGGCTCAGCAACATCATAGTTTTAGGTCCAGAAGTCCTCAGGATTTGCGTTACCAGGACAGATGGAGGAAACACACTGCAGAGAGGAGAAACTAGGTAGTATCAGTAGTTTCAGGCTCAGAGAAACCTAATGTTGGAAGAGTGGCAGCAGTAGGCAAAATTACAACCCAGCAGTGTGATGCGCACCAGGGCCATTGGATACTCGGAACCGGGCTGTTTAGCACATCTGGGGAGTCACAGGGGTTGATACATGGCTTCTGTGACCCTGGGTTCAGTGTAAAAGGGGACAGTTCTTGGCAAGGGTATGGAAAGGAGTGATTTTATAAGGGAAAGTTATTTGTGACGCCACCTGTAATTTGCAGCTATAATGAGCCGCCGCTGCTGCAGGACCTCTGGCGATGGTGGATAGGCAGCTGGGATGTAGTGGCTCCCCACAACCGGAGAGGATTCCCAGGGCAGCGGGTGTTAGCGGGTAGCAGGTCTGGCAGGCAGGAATTACCTTCGGCCTCATTACCTTGTTCAGTGGCCTTCACAGGCTGTAGCTGCAGGCATAAAACAGTCTCACACTGTTCAGCAATTCTGTTCCTGGTTTTACTCACAGCAAGCTTCAAGTACAACAGGTCATCAATGTTACACACTCTTGAATAAGCTCCGGTCTGTGCAGTCTTTGATAGAATGGAGATGGCAGGTATGAGTTCCTCGGTGATGTGCCTGTCCTTCTACCTCTCACTGGTCCTGACTCTCTCAGCACTGTTCTCAGCACCTCTGCGCGCAAAGCCCTGGTCCTGCGGCCTCAGGTTATACTGGGTGACTGGTCCCCTGACCCTTGTTCGGCTGCTATCTCTGGGTATATGCCAGGTGTGTTAGCTACAGCTTCTATAAAGCTCGTAACCTTCAGTTCAGCGGTTCGGTGATAGACTACCGTGCCGAGTTCAGGTCCAGTCTCTGTTTCTGACCACAATCCCTCCATCTGGTGGTATCAGTTGCAGAATCGGTCAAATGGGCCAATACAGCTCCGCCGGTGCCCCTAGGGTTCTCTTGCTTTTAGGACTCGACTTCTCCCAGCTCTTCACACAGGCTGTTCTCTCGTTGCCCTTCCTCATGCTCTCTAACTCTGCTGTAAATGTTCTGCCCCTTAACGGAAACTAAACTCCTCTTTGTGTTGTCCCACTGGGCCCTCCTCACTCTGGGGTTTTTGCAGGGTCCCCTGTTTCCTAAGTGGGTGTGTTGTGCGATGTTGACGACTCACCCCTACCTTCCCCCACCTTGTGATTACTGGAGAACCACACCTTGGCTTGGGTGCAGTACCCCTTTGTGGTGCCCTGACTGGTGGGGCACCACAAGAGGATCAAGCTCCCATCAGATAAGCCAGACTGCAAGCCTGGAGAGAACTACTGTGTCCTATGGATCTGTTAGGAATGTACAGTAAATGGTAAAGTGACTATCTTGTCTCAGTCTGCATTATTCCCTGCTGCATTACATTGAATTTATTACTTTCCTGGTTGTGAAGGGTTAACCATTTGCACTATTTATCACCATCTATCTCACAAGAACCCCCTGCAGTGCTGGCCACTAGGGATGAGCGAGTATGCTTGTCACTACTCGGTACTCGCATGAATATCTCGGTACTTGGGGTACTCGGCGAGTACCGAGTAATCTCGCGATATTCTTGCTATGCTCGGGGTCCACCTCCCTGCATGTTGGCGCTCTTTCAGAGCCAGCCCACATGCAGGGATTGGCTGACAGACACTGTAATGCCACAGCCATGTTGGCTGTGGCATTACAGTGATTGGCTGGCTGCACAGCGTGATCAAGTCTTTATAAGACCTGACCGCGCTGTGCTCGTCACTCTGCTCCACAGACAGGCAGTGTAGGGAGAGGTGCTGCTGATTGAGGGACAGATTTGTGGCCTTTCAGCTACTGTAGGCGCAGGGCTGCTAATCTAATTGCCACAGCAGTCCTTCTGAGGAATAATAGAGCTGTATACAGGCAGGCAGGGAGGCAGGGTATATAGCAAACTTTGTTGTGCCAGTATACCAGCCTGCATCACATCTGGGGCTGGTGTACAGGCTGGAAATCTCATCCATCCCAAAACAGTGCTTTTAGGGATTAATTTAGCTCTCTATAGGCAGGAGTAGGTTGTAGCGTAAATTAGGATACGCCAAAACACACAATATTCTCGTCAGCGTTTGTGTCTGACCAGTCCACCTGCAGGGCTTTAATCTCTAATCTCAGTGTCCAGCTAAAAACCAACTCTTGTCTACATTCATTTAGCATCTTAGTGCCGCAGGAGTAGGTTGTAGCGTAAATTAGGATACGCCAAAAGACTCGGTATTCTCGCCAGTGTTTGTGTCTGACCAGTCCACCTGCTGGGCTTTAATCTCTAATCTCGGTGTCCAGCTAAAAACCAACTCTTTTTTTTTTTTAACCCCTTAAGGACCGAGTCACTTTGCAGCTTAATGACCAGACCATTTTTTGTAATTCTGACCACTCTCCCTTTATGAGGTAATATCTCTGGAACGCTTCAGCGGATCCTAGCAATTATGAGATTGTTTTTTCGTGACATATTGGGCTTCATGTTAGTATTAAATTTAGGTCGATAATTTTTGCGTTTATTTGTGAAAAAATCAAAAATTTGGCAAAAATTTTGAAAATGTAGCAATTTTCAAATTTTTTATTTTTATTCTGCTAAACCAGAGCATTATGTGCCACAAAATAGTTAATAAATCACATTTCCCACATGTCTGCTTCACATCAGCACAATTTTGGAAGAAAAAAAAAAATTTGGTAGGACGTTATAAGGGTTCAAAGTTCATCAGCAATTATTCATTTTTCCAGCAAAATTTACAAAACCAATTTTTTAGTGACCACATCACATTTGAAGTCTCTTTGAGGGGTGTATATGACAGAAAACACCCAAAAGTGACACCATTCCAAAAACTGCACCCCTCAAGCTACTCAAAACTATATTCAAGAAGATTATTAACCCTTCAGGTGCTTCACAGGAACTAAAATAAAGTTGAAGGAAAAAATGGACATTTTAATTTTTGTAACAAAAATGTTCTTTTAGCCTCAATTTTTTCATTTTCACATGGGCAACAGGATAAAATGCATCCTAAAATTTGTTGGGCAATTTCTCCTGAGTACACCGATACCTCATATGTGGTCATAAACCACTGTTTGGGTGCATGGCAGGACTGAGAAGGGAAAGAGCGCAATTTGAATTTTAGAGCCAATTTTCCGTTCAAAAAGTGAAATGGCGCTCCTTCACTTCTGAGCCCTGCCGTGCGCCCAAACAGTGGTTTATGACCACATATAAGGTATCGGTGTACTCAGGAGAAATTGCCCAACAAATTTTGGGATGTATTTTATCCCTTTGCCCATGTGAAACTAAAAAAATGTAGGCAAAAAGACATTTTTTGTGAAAAAAAAGTTTTTTTTAATTTTTATGGATGAATTTGTGAAACATCTGGGGGTTCAAAGTGCTCACTATGTATCTAGATATCTTCCTTAGGGGGTCTAGTTTCCAAAATGGGGTCATTTGTGGGGGAGCTCCAATGTGGAGACACACGGGGACCCTCCATACGCGACATGGTGTCCGCTAACAATTTGAATGGAAAATGAGCTCAAATTGTTAGCGGACACCATGTCGCGTTTGGAGGGTCCCTGTGTATCTCCACATTGGAGCTCCCCCACAAGTGACCCCATTTTGGAAACTAGACCCCAGAAGGAACGTATCTAGATGCATAGTGAGCACTTTGAACCCCCATATGCTTCAGAAATTCATCCGTAAAAATGAAAAAGCACTTTTTTTTCCACTAAAAAATTATTTTTTCATTATTACGGATCAATTTGTGAAGCATCTGGGGGTTCAAAGTGCTCACTATGTACCTAGATATGTTTCTTTTGGGGTCTAGTTTCCAAAATGGGGTCACTTGTGGGGGAGCTCCAATGTGGAGACACACAGGGACCCTCCATGCGCAACATGGTGTCCACTAACAATTGGAATTGTTAGCGGACACCTTGTAGGATATGAAGAGCCCCTATGTGCCTAAACATTGGAGCTCCCCCACAAGTGACCCCATTTTGGAAACTAGACCCCCAAAGGAACGTAGCTTGATGCATAGTGAGCACTTTGAACCCCCAGATGCTTCACAAATTGATCCGTAAAAATGAAAAAAGAAACTTTTTGTGGAAAAAAAAGTGCTTTTTCATTTTTATGGATGAATTTGTGAAGCATCTGGGAGTTCAAAGTGATTACTATACATCTAGATACGTTCCTTCGGGGGTCTAGTTTCCAAAATTGGGTCACTTGTGGGGGAGCTCCAATGTTCAGGCACACAGGGAGGGGCTCTCCATACCCGACATGGTTTCCGCTAACAATTGGAGCTAATTTTCTATTGACATTGTTAGCGGACACCATGTCGCATATGGAGAACCCGTGTGCCACCAGCACAAGGGCAACTGGTAGAGTTGGGGTACAGCACCAGAAAATGCCGCCTCTAATGAATGCGCTATTTTCTTGGGTGGCTGTGGGTTGAAACTTGCAGCGTGGGGGACCCACAACATTTGAGTCTCTCCACGCTGAGGATTCCAGTCAGCCAGCTACCAAGTTGTACATGGCTGGCTACAAATACAGCGAAGGCCTTTTTTTATTTCTAGAACTAATTCTAGAAAAAAAAAGTGATGTGGGGCTCCGCCATATTTTTGGTCCAGCCAGGTACAACTTGGCAGCTACAGACTGCCAGCAACCCCCAGCTGCCTCGTTGTACCTGGCTGCAACCAAAAATACAGCGAAGCCCATTTTTTTTTATTTCTAGAACTAATTCTAGAAAAAAAAAATGACGTAGGGCTCCGACATATTTTTTGTCCAGCCAGGTACAACTTGGCAGCTACAGACTGCCAGCAACCCCCAGCTGCCTCGTTGTACCTGGCTGCAACCAAAAATACAGCGAAGCCCATTTTTTTTTATTTCTAGAACTAATTCTAGAAAAAATAAATGAAGTAGGGCTCCGCCATATTTTTGGCCCAGCCAGGTACAACTGGGCAGCTGGGGGCTGGAATCCTCAGCATGGAAAGGCTCAAGCGTTCTGGGCCCCCCATGCTGCGAATTGCAGCCCGCAGCTGCCCCAGAAAATGGCGCATTCATTGAAGCGCCATTTTCTGGCGCTGTACCCATGCTCTTTCAGTTGCCCTGGTGCCGGTGGCAAACTGGGTAATAAAGGGGTTAATGCCAGCTTTTTATTGGCAGCTGGCACTAAGCCCGAGATTCATAATATAGGGCCAATGTTAGACCCGCCATTAGGAATCTCTGGTAAATAGTCAGAAAATACACACATAGAAAAATCTTTTTATTTGAAAAAAAAACACAAACAAAATTCGGACTCCATCTTTATTATAAAGATCCGACGTAGTCCACAACGAAGGTCCCACGAGGCTCGATCGCCTCCGACGTAGTCCACAACGAAGGTCCCACGACGCTCGATCGCTTCTGCTCAATCCAGAGACTGCAGCAAGGGATCAAGTGTCCTCTTCCTGCAGTCTCAGGGGTCAGAGTTATGGTGCACTGTATGACAATGATCAGTTATACAGTGCACCATGACTATGATCCCAGAGACTATAACAAGAGGACACTTGATCCCTTGTTGCACCCATCATCCACGCATCATGGTACCTATGCACCCATCATCCACATACGCACACATCTACGCACGCACATTCACACACGCACATCCACGCACGCACATTCACACGCACACTGACATTCATGCACGCTGACATTCATGCACACATCCACGCACGCACGCTGACATCCACGCACGCACATCCACGCATGCACATCCAAACACGCACATCCAAACACGCACATCCAAACACGCACATCCACGCACGCACACATCCATCCATTCATCCATCCATCCATCCATTCATTCATTCATTCATTCATTCATTCATACTTACCCAGCGATGAGCCCCTGAGAAGAGGAGGGGCCACAGCGGACTGCAGAGGAGGCCGACGGTGCGGGCGGGTGCACCGCGCATGCAGCCCGCCAGAATAGGTGAGCGGGGCTGGGGGCCGGGGGCTGGGGACCGGGGGCTGGGGACCCGGGACCGGGGGCTGGGGACCAGCAGGGAGGAGGAGGGGGCCCTGCAGCTTCGCCGGCGGGCGCATAAGCCCGCCGGCAGACAATCTATGCAAGGTGGAGGGCGGGGATGCACAGGTCACAGGGGGGGCTGCACAGGGGACGGGGACAGGACACAGGGGGCTCTGGACACAGGGGGGGCTACAGGACACAGGGGGCTCTGGACACAGGGGGCGGGGACAGGACACAGGGGGAGCTGGATCATTAGTTCATGGCCGGCGGGTGCAGTGCAGCCCGCCGGCAGATAAGTATGATTGGGGAGGGGGGGGGTGAAGGGGTTAACAGGTGTGCCCACACCTCTTCCCCTAACCCTTGGCTGTCACTGACAGCTTTTAGAATTGAACTGTCACTGTTCGTTTAGAAGCAGTGACAGTTCAAAGCCATGACGAGTATACTCGTCATGATGCGGGAACTGACATCTTTTCATGACGAGTATACTCGTCATTAGTCGTAAAGGGGTTAAACAACAGAATAAAGTGATAATACCTCCGTAATAAACCCAGTAAACAGTCGCATACAGCAATGGCTATGCTAGTGCAAAAGTTTAATAACAAGGCCAGTTGCAGTACAAAAAACTGGGAACGTACAGATTGGATGATACATGACACCAGAGGAGACCGACACAGAGGTCACAAACAATATATGGAAGGTATAAAGTGCAAAGTGCAGTACAATGTGGTAGAAGTTAGTATCACATCCAAGGACTATTGCACAGTAACATGATAAAAAGTGTAGTAATCACAACGTCCACGGGTAACATTATAAAACCTCATTAAGGCAGTAACTCACCCATGAGTATCTGCAAGTGACCCTCAGTGTCGGGGTCGCTCCTATGTGGACCTGGGACTGTGCAATGTTTTGATCTCCCTTTCTGTGTTATCCTGTTTAGAAGTCCAGTATTAATAAATTATAATAAAGCAACATTGTATCCTCTCTTCTGTATAAAAACCAACTCTTCTCTGCATTCATTTAGCATCTTAGTGCAGCAGGAGTGGCTTGCAGCTCCAAGTAGTAAACGCCAAAACACAGTATATGCGTCAGGGTTTTGTGTCTGACCGTTCCAGCTGCCGGGATTAAACCGCTCTAATCTGTAATCTCAGTGTGCAGCTAAAAAACATCTTTTGGACGCCTTCATTTAGCTGTATACAGGCAGCACAACATTGAAAATGCACAAGGCCGGTGGCAAGGGACAAGGAACTGGACGTGATGGTGGTGCAGGCAGAGGCCGAAGCCGTGTGCAACCCCGAATTGCGCCACGACAAACGCCCACATCATCTCGCTCGACCTTCCTGTCCCAATTTCTAGGGGACCGCAGCAGTACACCACTATTAAACCAAGACCAGTATCAACAGGTTGGTAGTTGGATAGCAGATAATGCTTCCAGTTAGTTTGGCACCACCACAAATACCCTGTCTTCCACACGGTCAAATGTCAGTAGCCGTGAGACTGGACCGCACATTTCACACCCTGATCCTCCTTCCTCCCACCATGTCGACTGCCCGGACCCGGACATAACTGATCCCACACTCTGGACACTTATCCATTCGTAGATTATGGCCTATTGCCAGCTCCAGTTGAAGTGGGTCATGAGGAGATCGTATGTACCGATGCCCAAATATTTGAGCAGCCACGGTCTCATGAAGGCAATGGAGTAAATGTGTATCAACAAAAGGTGGACGATGATGAGACACAATTGCCAGAAAGTCAGGAGGAGGACCAGGGAGCGGAAGTGGAAGACGACGTGGTGGATGATCCTGTAACTGACCCAAGCTGGCAGGAGGACATGCTGAGCGAGGACAGCAGTGCACAGGGGGAGTTAGGAGTAGCATCACAACAGGCCAGAAGAACCAGGGTGGTGGCCGCAGGCAAAAGGCAGGCAACCGTTCCCCGGAACAACAACACAACAGAAGTTGCCAGTACAACTGTTAGGTTGTTTTTTAAGGTGTCTGCAGATAATTCCAAAAAGGTCATTTGCAACACCTGCCATGCCAGCATCAGCAGGGGTAGCAAAACTAGCAGCCTGATCACCACCAGCATGATCAGACACATGGCAGCAAAGCATCCGACTTTATGGGATGTACAGCAGAGTCCAGGAGCAGTGTCTGCTGGTGACACCGCTGCGTCTTCCACTGTTGTGCATGCAAGACAATCCCCTATCCATTCTGCATGCGAAGATGCCTCCTGTCCTTCACCTGTACTTGCACAAACAGAAATAGCACCATCATCAACCACATCCTTGTCCCAGCGCAGCGTTCAGTTATCCATACACCAATCTTTGGAACGCAGGCGCAAATACTCTGCCAACACCCCACATGCCACAGTTAAAAATGCACACATTTCGCGACTGCTTGTGCTGGAAATGTTGCCTTTTAGGCTAGTGGAGACGAAAGCATCCCGCAACCTGATGGCGGCGGCTGTCCAACGTTACTCGATCCCCTGCCGCCACTATTTTTCCCGGTGTGCCGTCCCCGCAATACATAAGCACGTGTCACAAAACATCATACGTGCTCTTAACAATGCAGTTTCAGGCAAAGTCCACCTAACCATGGACACGTGGACAAGTGCTTGTGGGCAGGACCGGTACATCTCGCTGACGGCACACTGGGTTAATATTCTGGAAGCCGGGACCCAGTCTGAGCTTGGGACGGAAAACGTCCTTCCGACACCAAGGATTGCAGGCGCTAACTCAGTCAGGGTTTCACCCACAGTGTACAGGTCTGGCACGTCGTGCTCCTCCTCTTCCTCCACTCCACCCTCCACACCAGTCCCAAGCTAGAAGCACTGCCTTGGCTAAGCGGCAACAGGCTGTGCTGAAGCTAATATGCGTAGGTGACAAACCCCACAACGCTGAAGAGCTGTGGACAGCTCGGAAACAGCAGGCAAATCACTGACTCACACCGCTGAACCTACAGCCAGGCATGGTCATGTGTGACAATGACCGGAACCTTGTGGCGGCTCTGAGGCATGCTGACACATGTTCCATGCGTGGCCCATGTGCACAACCTCGTGGTTCAGTGGTTTATTTAATCCTACCCGGAGTTGTCGGATCTTTTCGTCAAAGTACGCCGCCTGTGTGCCCATTTTAGAAAGTCACCTTGCTTCTGCCGCCCCTGCCGGCTTTCAGCGGAGTTTGCAGCTTCCGGCTCACAGACTGGTGTGCGATGTCCCCACGCTTTGGAATTCCACACTGCACATGTTGGTCAGGATTTGTGAGCAGAAGAGGGCAGTTGTTGAGTACCAGCATCAACTAGGCCGTTGATATACAGTTCAAACTCCACACATAAGACCTCAGGAGTAGACTGGGATGTCCGACATATGTACCGTCCTCCAAAACTATGAGGATTCCACCAAGATGGTGAGCGGCAATGACGCCATCATTAGCGTCACCATCCCGCTTCTCTGTCTCCTAAAACGCTCTATGCTCAAAACCAAAGATGATGCATTGCAGGCAGAGCACGATGAGTTGGAGCAAGAAACCATACTGGGTGATTACACACAGCCCAGCCTCATCTCATCCCAAAGTGCATTAGAGGACTATGACGAGGAGGAAGGAGGAGGAAGAAATAGAGCTACTTTCATGCGGAAATGACAGTAATACATGCAGACCGCCGGTTCAGCGTGGATGGCCAGAGGACAGGGGAGAGGAGGAGGAGGATGATGAGGCCAGCATGGCCAGTCATGCTGTTGGTGAGGACCCTAAAGTCTTGCCTGTTAACAGTCTGGCTCACATGGCTGACTTTATGTTACTCTGCCTGTCTCGTGACCCTCGCATTATCAATATCTTGGCGGACACTCATTATTCGTTGGTGACACTTTTAGACCCACGCTACAAGGTGAACTTTATTTCTCTTATTCCAGATGCAGAGAGGTAAAAAAATGCTGCAGAACGAGAAGGCCATAGTCGCGGAATTAGTCACAAAATTCCCTTCTGAAAACGCTAGGGCAGAGGTCACGATTTAGCGGACAACCAAGGTGTCCGGTCGAGAGAGGCACAAGTCCAATCCAGCAGAGGTAGGGGAACATTCTCAAAGATCTGGGACACTTTTCTCAGCAGCTCCCGTACCACAGGCCCTGAGGTGCGGGGTAGTGTCACAAGGACTGCAAAGTTTGCCAAGATGCTGAGGAAGAACCTTGGCGATCGTGCTCCTAGACTCCGCTGTGCCTTATAATTATTGGGTATCGAAGCTGGACACGTGGCAGGAATTGGCTCTCTATGCCTTGAAAGTCCTGGCCTGCCCTGCCGCTAGCGTTTTGTCAGAGCGTGTTTTTAGTGCCGCAGGTGGAATCATTACTGATAAACGCACCCGCCTGTCAACTGAAAATGCTGACAGGCTGACTCTGATCAAGATGAACAAGGGTTGAATTGGGCCTGACTTCACCACACCAACACCAAATGATAGAGAAATTTAAATTTTGTTCCGGTAGATTGCCATGCACCTCCGCATACCCACACATCGGTACACACTTCATGTCTTTGGCTACTTGCTGTAGTGCTCCTCCTTCTCCTCATCCACCACCATCATATGATCAGTGCGACCGTGGTTCATGATGCCACGAAAACATTATTTTTTTACATCATATTTATGATGATGACCCTAACCATTCAAAGGTTAGGCAGTAGTTCATGTATACCCCCAGGGGTAAATGTTTTAGTCCATGCTTACAGAATGGACATTACAAGTACAGGAGACCCGCTCCTTTGTAATGGGAACAATATTTAGAGGTTCTCCTCCATGTTTCTTTCCAGGGGCATTGAAGTGCCTCCCAATTTTTGGCTGCCCTGCCTAGGGCAATACTACAAAAGACCCACTTCCTTATAATGGGCACAATATTTAAGAGGCCCTCATGCACGCCTCTATCCAGGGGCATCAGAGTGCCACACAATTTTTGGCTACCCTGTGTAGGGCAATACTAGAAAAGACCCACTTCCTTACAATGGGCACATTATTTAAAGACGCATTCTCGCACGTCTCTATTCAATGGCATTGAAGTGCCTCCCAACTTTTGGCTGCCCTGCCTAGGGCAATACTACAAAAGACAAACTTCCTTAAAATGGGCACAATATTTAAAGAGGCCCTCATGCACCTCTCTTTCCAGGGGCATTGGGGTGCCTCCAAATTTTTGGCTGTCCTGCCTAGGGCAATACTACACAAGACCAACTTCCTTATAATGGGCACATTATTTAAAGAAGCACTCATGCACGCCTCTATCCATTGGCATTGAAGTGCCTCCCAACTTTTGGCTGCCCTGCCTTGGGCAATACTACAAAAGACCCACTTCCTTATAGTAGGCACATTATTTAAAGAGGCCCTCATGCACGTCTCTATCCAGGGGCTTTGGGGTGCCTCCTGTGGCCCCCTGTACCAGGCAACCACAGACTTCCCTGGGACACTGAAGGATTTCCCACAGCGAGTAACCACTAACACCCAACACCTTCCACTCCAGGCCGGTAAGGGGAGCTCAACTGGTTGCCCTTAAGCCAGATCCCCTATAAATACAGGTGCTGGAGGGAAATTAGCCAGAGTGTGCAGTCACTACATGAACTGTGGGAGAATGTGCAGATGCTAGAAGAGCTGCAGGAGCTCAGAGACTAGTGAGCTGAGCTGGTACTGGAGCCGTGCTAGGCCCAGACCAGTATACACCAGAGTCAGTGGAAAACCCGCAGAGTAGGGATCGAACGCAGAGGCGAGAAACACATTTTAGGTTGGGCAGAGGAGCCCTACCGGCTCACCCCACCAGAGTTCCGGTCACTGGAGTCCGAGTCTGCAGGAGCAGAGGAAATAGACCCAGCAGAGAATCCAGCATCCCGAGGAGGCTTAGCTTCCGGAACACCCACAGCACCAACAATTGAGAGTCAGAGACCGTGGAGAGAGATGGCGGTAGCCCAAGAGAAAGCCCTCAGTGCAGCAACCCAGGTGTGGAGAGAGAGAGAGAAATGACTGTGCTGCCCTATTCCACCATCACAACCCTTAGCCCTGGGGACTATGCTCCTCCTGTAGGGAGCCACTCCATCTTGCTGCTGCCTATCACCCCGTAGGTTCCAGCAGCGCCAGTGTCATCACCGGAATCTACAGGTGGCGTCACGAATAGACATTTTTATTATTTTTATTTTTCCACATATTTCATTGACCACCAGGCCCACAGCTTCAGGCACCGCTACCCGTGACCCCCAAACCGCACCCGAGATCTGAGTCCCCCGGGCCTAGGTGGGACAATCTGGCGTCACAAACAGGATCCCGTGCCCGGTGTAACCGGGGTACTGTGTGCCGTATATAGATTTGTGTTGTGAACTGTAAATGTAAGCCACCATTGCTGCGCCACAGAGCGGGAAAGAAAGGGGACATTACAGTGCAAGGGCGCGAAGATAGGCCCCGCCCCACGCTCTGACGAGAACCGCTGAACACAGCAGTCGGATCCGGAAATTCCCGAGGTGCTCTACTCCCCGCCCGCCGACTACTTACTTTCATTCTTCAGAGACTGGCAGCGATTCACTAGGGGGGAACGAGAGTGAGTGCCCTGAACCCATGCGATGCAGCAGTCCCGATCGTGAAAAAGCCTGCCGCCGTTAGCAGAGCCCCGAGTGGACAGCCCGCAGTCGCCAATCCATCCGGCGGCGCTATACCTTTATCGGCATCGGTACCTGCACCAGTAGCTCTGATAATGCCGATCTCACTGCCGTACGTCCCCAATGCAGCCGGATTACCCAAGTATGATGGCCAGCCAGGCACCCTCGACGCATTGCAGAGAAAGATATGTAATGTACTGGACATGTACGCAATGACCGGTAAGCAGAGAGCATCAGTAGTGATGGGACAGTTAACAGATGCAGCAAAGCTGGAAACCCGAAACTAGTCTGAGGAAGATCAGGGGTCTGTTCTGCAAATATTTGAAAAGTTAAAGAGAGTTTTTGATCATTATACTGAGACTGAATTAAGGCTGTTGTTTTACCATTGTAACAAGAGGCACAAGAAAGTGTCCTAGATTACTCCTTACACCTGCAGGAGGCGCTGAGACTCCTTAAGCAGGTTGATCCCAATGGCATCCATGATGAAAATAAAAGGCTCATTGAACAGTTTGTAAGGAGCCTCAAGTTACCGGATGATAGTAAGCAAGCACGCTGGTGGGCTCTCCAAAACCCTGATGCAGAGTTTGCTACTCTAAAAGAACTAACCGTTAAGGGACAGTAGCTCCCAGCAGTGCCAGACTTTAACACCACAGCCGCTATGGGTTAAAACCCCCTCTCTGCCAGAAGCACCTTCTTTACCCCCTGCAGCAGAGACCAGCATGCAGGCTGTAACCCCTGACCGGTTTGACAGCCTGTGTTCTGAGGTGCGCCAGCTGAGCAGAGAGATGGCTAAGCTCCGAGGTGCTAGGCAACCCAAGACAGAGCACAGCCACCAGCCAAGATCTAGCTCGCTGACAGCCCGGATGGCGTCCCATGGATGAAGAAGACACCATCGCTTCGAGGGAGGAACACGGACCGCTACAGTGCCAGCGGACAACCCATCTGTTGCAAGTGCAACAAAGTAGGGCACATCTACCGGTTTTGCCCTTTAAACGAGCAACCCCTGGGGCCGGGGGCCCAACCCCAGGAGTAGACTGTACAGGCCCATCCAATTGGCTGCGCAGGTACGTGGGAGATCGTCCGTACCTGTCCATCATCATAGGCGGCATCGCTACCACTGCATTGGTAGACACGGGATCCCAGGTGACCACCATCCCGAGTATCCTTTACAAATGGTTCTGGTCTGAATTAGAACTTGAACCTCCAAACCCTGACTTGTACATTGTAGCAACGAATGGGTTGCCCGTTAATGTAGAGGGGCATTGGGAGGAAACTGTAATGGTGGGGAGGGTGCAATTAAAGAACCAGGGACTTATTGTGGTTCAGGACAAACCAGACGAGCAGGATCCACATGTGATATTGGGTACCAATGTGATGGTTAACTGTCTAGATGTAACAGACCCAATTCCTATTGAAGTGCCACCAAGAAGTGAAATGATGATCTGGTGTCGGGCAGCAGTAGGCCTTAGAGGGCAGGACTACCAGACAGTAGTGGAGCCGGTGGTGTCTGACAGTAGTCCTACACTCCTGACAGCCAGGGATGTGGTTGATATACACAAAGGAAGGGTACCTGTACGTGTGTTAAATTATGGTGATGGTGAAATAAAGCTATCAAGGTATTCCACTGTTGCAAATCTGTACCATGTAGATAACAACTGCATACACAAAGCTGACTCACTAGCTCAGTCAGTGTCAGACGAACCTCATGACTCCAAGAAGCAGCTAGAGAAATGGTGTCAGGTGCTCAGTGTACGAACTGACACACATCTTCTCACCAGAAACACAGAGTTTTTCAGATAGTTCAGGAATATGAGCAAGTGTTTAGCAAACATCCACTTGATTTTGGGAGGATTAAAGGGGTACAACATCACATACCCACTGGAAACTATCCACCCATTAAAGAAAGATACAGGCCTATACCACCAACACACTACCAGAAAGCAAAAGAAATGCTACAGGACATGAAGAATGCAGGGGTCATTAGAGGTAGCTGTAGCCCCTGGGCAGCACCACTGGTCCTGGTTAAAAAGAAAGACGGTAGTATGAGGATGTGTGTAGATTATAGGCAGATCCACAAAGTAACACAAAAGGATGCATACCAGTTACCCCGTATAGAAGAGTCACTTGCTGCATTGAAGTCTGCCAATTACTTCTCAACCTTATATCTTACTAGTGGGTACTGGCAGGTCTCCATTGCAGAAAAAGACCGTGAGAAGACAGCCTTCACGACACCAATGGGGGTTATGCGAGTTTAACAGCATGCCATTGGGTTATGCAAAGCACCAGGAACATTCCAGAGGCTGATGGAGTTTTGCTTAGGCCACAGAGACTTTGAATCCGTACTGCTATACCTGGATGATGTCATAGTGTACTCCAAGACCTATGAAGACCACCTGCAACACTTGAGCGAAGTGTTTGAATCATTGTCCAAGTTGAAACCTTCAAAATGTCAACTGTTAAAACCCAAAGTCCAGTACCTTGGGCATGTGGTCAGTGCAGAAGGTGTAGCAACGGACCCGACAAGGTTACAGTCATCAAGAACTGGCCAGCGCCAACCACCTACAGAGAGGTACGTCAATTCTTGGGACTGGTCGGGTACTACAGAAGGTTCATCAAGAGCTACACGAAGATGGCAGCTCCGATGCAAGATTTCCTGGTAGGACAATCCAAAAAGGGCAAGATCGGAGGTCCTCCATGCCAGTGGGGACCAGAACAAGAACAGTCTTTCCAGCTGTTGAAAGATGCCCTAACTGGAGAAGAGATCCTGGCCTACCCCGACTACAGTTTACCATTCCTTCTATACACCGATGCCAGCAACGAAGGCTTGGGAGCTGTCTTGGCACAGAGACAGAAGGGCAAAGAGAAAGTAATAGCCTATACCAGCAGAAAGCTCCATCCAACAGAGAGGAATCCAGAGTATTACAGTTCTTTCAAGTTGGAGTTCCTAGCCTTAGTCTGGGCAATCACAGAACGGTTCAAGTACGACCTGGCGTCCTCCAAGTTCACGGCTTTCACCGACAACAACCCTCTAACCCATTTAGACTCTGCAAAGCTGGGAGCCATGGAGCAGCGTTGGATGGCCAGATTATCCAACTACGACTTCACTGTCAAGTACCGGGCAGGTCATAAAAATGGGAATGCTGATGCCCTATCCAGAATGCCTAATCTACCAGATGTAGGAGAAGACGTGGATGAACTAGAAGAAGTAGAGTTACCAGCCTTCCACCGTCCAAGTACATCCTCATGTCATCAGGCAAGTCAAAGACGTCAAGAGAAAACAGTGAACCCGTTATCTCACCATAATTGGAAAGAGACCCAGGACAGTGACCCGGCTGTTAGCTTAATCAAAGAGCTAATAACCAAAGAACACTCCTGTCTAAGTCCAGAAACTCCACAAGATGCCAAATGCCTATGTAAAACTGTGTAGATGTCACCGTAATCCCAGAACCCATGAACTGATCTGGCAAATCGTGGTACCACAAAGAGATGTTCAGATGTTACTAGAAGCTTATCACAATGACGCAGGACACTTTGGTTGGAAGAAACTGGAGATGTTGCTGAAAGATCGCTTTTACTGGGACGGCATGAGAGGTTCCATTGAAAGATGGTGTAAGAACTGTGGACCGTGTCACCTCAGAAGGAAAGACAAGCAAAGTCAGAAAGCTCCATTACAGCCAATCATTACTAAGAAGCTTCTAGAGATTGTTGCCTTGGATCATGTCAAGTTAACACCTAGCAGAACAGGGAATACCTATGCACTCACCATGGTTGACCACTACTCCAGATTCTTAGTAGTAGCACCAGTTAAGGACTTAACTGCAGAAGTAGCAGCCAAGACCTTCCAGAATTGTTTCTGTCGACCACACAGATACCCATTTTTCCGGGTCCTAACGCTATGACTAATGGTGATATATGAGATACTGGGTTTATATGCCTCTATTCTGATTAAAAACAAGAAAAGTATGTGTTGGACTCAGACAAAATGGAGACCTCAGCTGGTCACAGGGCGGGGGAAGGGGGATAGGGATGGAGCTCAGTCATAAAAAATACAATAGTAACTAAATAATATGAATGACTGGCATCGACCTCTAAGTGTAGGTGCAAGCAGAAAAAATACATTAATAATAAGGGCGTTATCTGCTGCGACACTAAACACTACGAACTGTGTACTATGAACACTTTAATGAGTGGCACAAGTAGCTAAACTGCACAGCTAATGCAGACACAATGTGAATAGGGGTATAGCAATCACTGCTTTAGATTCAAAGTAAAATGGAAGACTTAGCTTCAACAGTAGCTACTGTGGAGTGCCCGGAAACCAGCGACAAGGTGCTTCCGTTTTTCCGGGTCCTAACGCTATGACTAATGGTGATATATGAGATACTGGGTTTATATGCCTCTATTCTGATTAAAAACAAGAAAAGTATGTGTTAGACTCAGACAAAATGGAGACCTCAGCTGGTCACAGGGCGGGGGAAGGGGGATAGGGATGGAGCTCAGTCATAAAAAATACAATAGTAACTAAATAATATGAATGACTGGCATCGACCTCTAAGTGTAGGTGCAAGCAGAAAAAATACATTAATAATAAGGGCGTTATCTGCTGCGACACTAAACACTACGAACTGTGTACTATGAACACTTTAATGAGTGGCACAAGTAGCTAAACTGCACAGCTAATGCAGACACAATGTGAATAGGGGTATAGCAATCACTGCTTTAGATTCAAAGTAAAATGGAAGACTTAGCTTCAACAGTAGCTACTGTGGAGTGCCCGGAAACCAGCGACAAGGTGCTTCCGTTTTTCCGGGTCCTAACGCTATGACTAATGGTGATATATGAGATACTGGGTTTATATGCCTCTATTCTGATTAAAAACAAGAAAAGTATGTGTTAGACTCAGACAAAATGGAGACCTCAGCTGGTCACAGGGCGGGGGAAGGGGGATAGGGATGGAGCTCAGTCATAAAAAATACAATAGTAACTAAATAATATGAATGACTGGCATCGACCTCTAAGTGTAGGTGCAAGCAGAAAAAATACATTAAAAATACCTTGCCGCTGGTTTCCGGGCACTCCACAGTAGCTACTGTTGAAGCTAAGTCTTCCATTTTACTTTGAATCTAGAGCAGTGATTGCTATACCCCTATTCACATTGTGTCTGCATTAGCTGTGCAGTTTAGCTACTTGTGCCACTCATTAAAGTGTTCATAGTACACAGTTCGTAGTGTTTAGTGTCGCAGCAGATAACGCCCTTATTATTAATGTATTTTTTCTGCTTGCACCTACACTTAGAGGTCGATGCCAGTCATTCATATTATTTAGTCACACAGATACCCAGACCAAGTATTAACAGATCAAGGTTCAGCATTTGAATCACAACTATTTCAAGAGTTGCTAGGATTGTATGGTTGCAAGAAAATAAGAACCACACCGTATCATCCCCAAACAAATGGTCTTGTGAGAAAATGACCAATGTTGTCATCGACATGCTAAAGACTTTACCACTTGAAGAAAGGAATCAGTGGCCAGAAAAACTACCTGACTTAGTGGATACCTACAATCATATCCCTGTAAGTTCTACTAACTATGCACCGGCATACCTAATGCGAGCAAGACCTGGAAAACTCCCAATTGACTTAGAGATGGGAACTGTAGAACCAACCCAAGATACTTCAGAAGAAGACTGGAATTATCACCGTCAACAACAGTACAAGAAAGTTCAGGCATGTGTGGAAAAGAATTTAGATCAAATCAAAAGTAAACAAGAACATGACTTCAGCAAACATGCCACAGCTGAACCCTTAATACCAGGTGAACTAGTTCTCAAAAGAAAAAGGAGAAACAACAAACTAGATGACCAATGGGAATCTGAACCATATACTGTTATGCAATCCAACTTTGACAACTCAAAAACCTGCATAATTAGCCGAGATAAAGGTAGAACAACCTCAACAGTATCAAGAGATCATTTTAAAAGATACCCTGACCAATTGAAATCACCAGAAGTAAACTATCCCTTAACAACATTTGAAGAAACAAGAGAAAGAGTAATTCTTACTGAAATAGGAGATTTACCAGAAGACTGGCCTCAATACAATGGAGCAGTCATAATACCAGTGCTCTCATTCTATCAACCAGTGGAAAATCAACTTCCAGTTCAACCTGTAGAAGAACCAGAACCAATACCAGAACCAAGAAGACCAGTAGAACCCGTTCAAGTACAAGAAGTACAGCCTGTAGTACCGGAACCAGAGATTCCTACAATCGGTGAACCTGATAGTCTTATAGTAAGACCAAGGCTTCGCAGACAGTTACCCACATTACCACTTCAAAGAGAAGTCAGTACACATGAAACACCTAGTCCACGCAGGTCAAGTCTTAGTACCCAAGGACAGGCCCCATCTAGGTATGGAGAGTGGGGGTAAAAATGTAACAGTATCACAGTAACTAGTAACTCAATGTAAATAGACAGTAAATAGTAGTGTATGGAAAGGTGGAGGAAATGGGCACAGCCCCAAGCATATCATGTTGGGAATAGAAAGTGTCTGGGGTAGAGAGAAGGTAAGACCCAGCCTCCTAAGCAGAGAAACCCATAGGGAAATTGTGTAAAGTGTAAAGTATGTTAAGCCTTAATGTTTTCAAAGCCATCAGAGACTTTACTGCTGAACTTTACCCTTTTCCCCAAATTTCCCGTTTGTTTAACCCTGGAGTACAGTGACAGGACTAGTGTGGCTAAAAACTACTTTTTCTTACTTTTAACAGCCTGCGGCTAATGGACTAGCGCCGTAAGGACTGCTTTTCATATTTTTCCCATTTTTATAAAAATTTTCAGTGATTTTTGTACATCTTGAATTTGGAGACTTTGTATATAATTGTTATTATTATTTTTTTTTATGTTTATGTAACAAAAACTTTGCTTAGTCCGGGAGTACTGAGGTTAACTAGGGGGAATGTGGCACCCTGTACCAAGTAACCACAGACTTCCCTGGGACACTGAAGGATTTCCCACAGCGAGTAACCACTAACACCCAACACCTTCCACTCCAGGCCTGTAGGGGGAGCTCAACTGGTTGCCCTTAAGCCAGATCCCCTATAAATACAGGTGCTGGAGGAAAATTAGCCAGAGTGTGCAGTCACTACAAGAACTGTGAGAGAGTGTGCAGATGTTACAAGAGCTGCAGGAGCTCAGAGACTAGTGAGCTGAGCTGGTACTGGAGCCGTGCTAGGCCCAGACCAGTACACACCAGGGTCAGTGGAAAACCCACAGAGTAGGGATCGAAGGCAGAGGTGAGAAACACATTTTAGGTTGGGCAGAGGAGCCCTACCGGCTCACCCCACCAGAGTTCCGGTCACTGGAGTCCGAGTCTGCAGGAGCAGAGGAGATAGACCCAGCAGAGAATCCAGCATCCCGAGGAGGCTTAGCTTCCCGGACACTCACAGCACCAACAATTGAGAGCCAGGGACCGTGGAGAGAAACGGCGGTAGCCCAAGAGAGAGTCCTCAGTGTAGCAACCCGGGTGTGGAGAGAGAGAGAAGTGACAATCCGGTTACATTCCATACCTGCCCGACTCAGAACAGGAAAGCTAAATAAGGAGGCCTATAACCCTACTCGCTGTGGAGATCCCAAGGTGTTTTCCTTCACTCTGGACATGTGTACCTGTAACCCGTCATCAGTAAAGTTACCAAAAGACTTTTATGTGTGCGTGTCCCTCCTTCCACCTGCACCACACCAACTGCGCTCCCCTATTCCAACCTTGTGCAGAAATGACTGTGCTGCCCTATTCCACCATCACAACCCTTAGGCCCGAGGACCCCGCTCCTCCTGTAGGGAGCCACTCAATCTTGCTGCCGCCCATCACCCCGTAGGTTCCAGCAGCGGTGTCATCACCTGAATCTACAGGTGGCGTCACAAATAGACATTTTTATTATTTCTTTTTCCACATTTTTCATTGACCACCAGGCCCACAGCCTCAGGCACCGCTACCCGTGACCCCCAAACCGGGCCTGAGATCCGAGTTCCCCGGGCCTGGGTGGGATACTCCCAATTTTTGGCTGCCCTGCCTAGGGCAATACTACAAAAGACCCACTTACTTATAATGGGGACATTATGTAAAGAAGCCCTCATGCACGCCTCTATCCAGGGGCATTTGGGTGCCTCCCAATTTTTGGCTGCCCTGCCTAGGGCAATACTGCAAAAGACCTACTTCCTTAAAATGGGCACAATATTTAAAGAGGCCCTCATGCACGTCTCTTTCCAGGGGCATTGGGGTGCCTCCCAATGTTTGGCTGCCCTGCCTAGGGCAATACTACAAAAGACCCGCTTCCTTAAAATGGGCACAATATTTAAAGAGGCCCTCATGCACCTCTCTTTCCAGGGGCATTGAGGTGCCTCCCAATTTTTGGCTGCCCTGCCTAGGGCAATACTACAAAAGACCCACTTTCTTATAATGGACACATTATTTAAAGAGGCCTTCATGTACGTCTCTTCCCAGGGCATGGGAGTGCCACACAATTTAAAAAAAAAAATATTTCATGTAATCTAAAAAACTAACATACACCAACTCTGTGTTACAAGTGGGTATGAGCCCTTAATATTTTCTCCATGAAAATCCATTTTGGTTTCATTTAGTAACGTTTTCTTGACAATCCGTAAAAGTGACGTAATAGTCTGACAACATTGTTCACAGCAGTGACCTTGGAAACTGAAATGCTTACAGGGGTCTTCCCCATGCTGTGCTCATGTCATTTCAGCACTGTTCTGATACTTTTGTGACATTTTTAGGGTTTATCCATGCTGCCGGGGGTCATGCCAGAAAAATACTCGGGTCTCCCATAGGACAACTTTGGGCTCGGTGCTCGGGCTGAGTACACGAGTAGCTTGGGATGCTCGGCCAGAGCTTCGAGCACCCGAGCATTTTAGTACTCGCTCATCTCTACTGGGCCCCATCCCAGCTGGTGTCACAAACTTTCTATTTTTCTTTCATTTATTTTTACATTATACACTGTGTTCCAAATTATTATGCAAATTGGTTTTAGGTGTCATAGGGTTTTATTTTTATTTTTTTTTCAATGAAACCCATTCATGGTATTGTGTCTCAGGGTTCTTTGGATCATTGAAATAAATCTCAGATATCTGTGATAATTAGTTTGGCAGGTGACCGCAATAAAAGGAAAACTGGGTGTTCCACAATATTACGCAGATCACAGTTTTCAAGTAACATGGGAAAGAAAAAGGATCTCTCTGCTGCCGAAAAGCAAAAAGTAGTGCGATGCCTTGGACACGGGATGAAAACATTTGATATTGCACGAAAACGTAAGCGCGATCATTGTATTGTGAAGAGATTTGTGGCTGATTCTGAGCACAGACGTGTTCGTGCAGATAAAGGCAGAATGAGGAAGGTTTCTGCCAGGCAAGTTCATCAGATTAAGAGAGCAGCTGCTAAAAAGGCCTTACAAAACAACAAATAGATATTTGAAGCTGCTGGTGCCTCTAGAGTTCCTCGAACCTCAAGTTGTAAGATCCTTCAAAGGCTTGCTGTGGTGCATAAACCTACTATTTGGCCACCCCTAAACAGTGCTCCCAAGTAGAAACAGTTGCAGTGGGTCCAGATAAGGGTCTCTGGTTAGATGCTCTATAGTATATAAGTTCATTTTAAATCATAGTAAATTGTAAAAGCACATTTCTTTTAGTACTGTGGGGTGCCATTTCTCGAGGGATACAGCTTTGAAGCTGTTCCCCCACTTCCCAGGTGAGTTTCTAGCTTATTCAAATATGAAAGCTATTATATCTAGTGAAAAAAACACATAATGATTAAATGAGACCAATGAGGCTTCCATGCACTTTATATTGAGCATGGTTGGAGACCGCTGATGTAGTTCATCTAGATTGGTTAACTATGATGTTAAGCTTCAGCACGCTTGGGGAGTGAGTGTAAAGTTGAGTAATAACTAAATATATAACAGATTATAATTAGTATTGGGAGATTTTATTTCTTTCAATGATCAGATAGATAATGTCTTATCACCAAAAAGAAAGTTACTTGGTTTTTTCTCATAGTTGCTTTGCAATCACACTTGGGATCTTGCATCCATAGCACAGTAAAAAAAACACTGTACTTTGATTGTGTATAATATAATGCTTTGTAAATAATTGCCCTTATCTGTTGCAAATGATCATTTTGATATTCACCTGTTTTTAATTCTCACTGCACCAGTGGTATAATGTTCCTTATGACTCTGTGATGTCATGGTAAGAGCTCCCCCTTTATAGGAAGTAGAGCCCGCAGAGTCATTAGTCTTGGACTCGTAGAAGCGCTTGTGCGCAAAACAGTGCTGTCGTCCACCCTGCTGTCTCTCCTCTGCACAATGTAACCCCCGAAAAATCTATTAAAGTACACGCCTGAAGGAAACCGGTGAGTGCCGTCTTTCTCTACTTTAGAAAAATGTCATGTAATTGTGCACACCTTCTCTGCAGCTCACTCCTCCCTCCTTTGTTTGCTAACAGTGCAGTGTCAGGTTTCACTTACAGGAGGTCTGTTCAGTTGATATCACCATGGAGGGAGAGAGCTACTGCAGGTCTGCTTGATCTAGACTAAATTTGTTTCTGTAAAGCAAGATACCGTGCTGTGCTGTGACTGTTTCTGTGTGGTAGGAGAATACTGTGTCCCCCCCTCCACTGATCTCCTGTGCTGTGATGTGACATGCATATTAATGTATGGGGAGTGGATAGCGGAGAACTAAGTGGATCATTCACTGTGAGTCACAGAGGGTATGATTCTCTTTAGTTGAAGTTTACAGAAGATGGGGGGGAATATAAATAAATGAAATGCATGAATAGAAAGAGTTTGGAGGGAGGAATTTGTCATGGTGCAGTCAGAATACTGATGAGGGAATGGCAGTTACAGGCAGGGTGACCAGGGAAGACTAGTCTGACGCTAGTCTAGAAACCCTCAATAGCCCTGATCCCGAAGGTATCTCTGATGGTGAGACGGTTAGGGCCTCCAGCCTCTCCCTAACCTCCTCCACCAGCCCTGCTCTATTCCCCCCTCACTTCTCTCCACAGAACCAGGATACAGCAACTCCAAAGGAAAGGACATCAGCCACACAAACACACAGGACTGCACAGCACAGCTTCCAGGCATAGAGTGAAACTCTATCAGCAGCACCACCTGGTGGAAGGAGAGGCTACTTAAAGGCTAGGGAGAGGGGAGTTCAAGTGAGTCACACATTAACCCCTCAACCAGCAGTTGAACCTAATAGTGAATGCAGTTCTGGAGCCCAACACAGGAGGCAAAGACCTTCACAACTATCAACCATGCAGCTCTTAAAGACAAACAACATACACAGCAGCATCCAGTAATGTCAGCGCCATCTACGTGCGTGACAGAATTAGAAAATGATATCAGTTACATGTGGATTTTTGACCTGACAGTTTTCTTTTAAAAAAATAAAATCATAACTAAAAAAATTAAACTCTGTCCAGCAGGGTCTGTGGCCTTTCTTTAAAAAAAAATAGTTTGCAGCCATTGTGCAAAATGTCCTGTGAGCCTAATCTTGAAAAAAATCTGTTGCCATTGTTCAGCAGTGTCCGTGGCCTTAATCTTAGAAAATATATGTGTAATCACTGTGCACTAGGGTAGATGGGCTTAATCTTCAAAAATAATGACCTGTAGCCAATGTGTAGCACGATTTGTTGCCTTAATTATAAAAAATTCAATATTAGTCACTGTGAACCAGGATCTGAGGGCTTAGTCTTAAAAAGAATAGCCACTGTGCAGAATGGTCAATGACATTAATCTTAAGAAAAATATATGTGTAGCCTCTGTGCAACAGGATCTGTGTCTTTAAGCTTAAAAAAATATTAAAGGGAACCAACCAGCAGGTTTTAGGGTTATAAAGTGAAGCCAGTGCCTTACAGGCACTGACATACTGAGTGCAATCATACCTTTACTTACTTCAATGACTACATATATGCTTGCAGAGAAAACTGTTATCAAACACCAGCAAAAAAGTGCAGCACATTAGCATACGCATGGTAGCGTCACTATGTGGGTTGAGTTTCTTTTATTACACCTCTGTGGGCTCTAAGCCAAAGACTCCTCCCTGACTCTCTCCCTCCCTGTCACTGTATACCAGGCATATTATGTCTAACATTGTGCATGATGATAGCACAATGTCAGACTCCTATGTGCCCAAGCTTATGACTCCCTCCCTCATCAGCTGGTCACCGGAGAAGACCTGCCCCTTCCAGTCTGCACGTACTCTGTGTCCTCACAGTCACAGATCACAGTCACAAGCATGAGAGGAGACCAGGATGTGCAGACTGGAGGGGGTGGGGCCTTCTGCACTTTGGTGACCGGCTGATCACAGAGAAGAAAAGAAGTGAGAAGCTAGGGACGCAGTTGGGAGGGAGTGATGAGCTCAGCCACGTAAGGTGCCTGACATTGTGCTATCTCCTTGCACGATGTCAAACGTAAGTTGTCTGGTATATAGTGACAGGGAGGGAGTGAGAGGGGGTGAAGAGAAGGATGGAGGGGGGATAGTTTGGCTTAGAGACCACAGGGGAGTAATAAAAAGAAATTCGACCCCTCATAGTGACAATGTGCTACACTAATGCTAATCTGCTGCACTGTTTTCCGGGTGTTTGATAACAGTTTTCTCTGCAACCATACCTGTAATCATTGAAGTAAAGGTATGATTACACTTAGTATCTCAAAGCCTGTAAGGCACTAGCTTCACTTTATAATATTCTGTCGCCATTGTGCCATGGAGTGTGGCTTTAATTTTGTAAAAGTGTATATGGGTAGCCACTGTCAGTATGATGGCTTGGGTTGGTACGAGTTTGCAGATACTAAACATGTATAATTTTCTTGTTATCTAAGTGGTGAAAAAAAATTCAGAATTTTTTAATGAAAAAGAATTTCACTTTTGCACTATTTTCTGACAGCCACAACATTGTCATTTTTCTGGGGACTGTGTGACAGCTTATTTTTTCGTCTTGAGCTGATGTTTGTAATAATACCATTTTTGTGTAGATGTGCTATTTTGATCATCCATTATTGCATTTTATTGCTGTGTTGCGGTAACCAAAAATATGTTATCCTGACATTTGGACTTTTTTATCCATTAGACAGTTTACTGACCTGACTGATTTTATATTTTGATTAGGGATGGGCGAGCATGCTAGCTAGTACTCGATGCTCGCTCATCATCTCAGTACTCGAGATGCTCGGCACTCTCCGAGTACTGGCGAGATGCTCGGGCACATGCTCGGCTCCCCCTCCCTGCATGTTGGTGCTCTTTGCAGAGCCAGCCCACATGCAGGGATTGGCTGCCATACACTGTAATGTCACAGCCATGATGGTTGTGGCATTACAGTATTTCGCTGGCCGCACAGTGTCATCAGATCTATATCAGACCTGATGGCACTGTGCTCATCACTCTGATCCAAAGTCAGCTAGTGTAGGGAGAGGTACTGCTGAGCTAGGGACAGATTTAGTGTGTGTCTTTGGTAGTGTAGGTACTAGACAGCATCAGCCGATGGTTTAAATTGCCCGCCACAATCAGCTGATGGTGTCAGCTGATTGGTCGCATTCCGGCAGTGGGCAATTTAAACCATAAGCTGATGTAGGCAGGCAGGCAACAAGGCAGCTGACAGCATTAGCTGCTGGTTTAAATCGCCCGCCACCAGCGAGTGATTTAAACCATCAACAGTGTAACCGCTGACAGCGTCAGCTGATTGACGGCAAGTAACTAATCTAGCCGATGTTTTAAATCACCCGTGACCAATGAGCTGGCGGTTGCCATTGACGGTTGACCAATGAGCTGACAGAGTCAGCTGTTGATTCCATCAGCTGATTGGTCGCCTGCCTCCGACGGGCTATTTAAACCATTGACAGTGTCACCACTTAAAGTGTCAGCTGATTGGTCACTGCTGGCGACGGGTGACCAATCAGCCGACAGAGTGAGCTGTTGGTTTAAATCACCCGTTGGGCGGCTAAACCAATCAGCTGACAGCATCAGCTGACTGGTTTAGCGCCGGTGGGAGACCAGTCACATCAGCTGAGCGGTTATGGCAGGAGGTTTAAATCGCACAGCGGATGCTATCATGTTACCCATCAGCTGATCAGTTGTCGCCAGTCAGCTGATTAAGGCCCTTGCAGCGATCGGATGTGGACACCTTCCCCGGGACACACAATAGAGAGGTGAGTATTTAAAAAAAAAATTTATCACCAGTTCTTTCATTGATTTCACTATAGCAGTGCTAACACTGCTATAGCGAAATGTAACACATGTCACACGGGAGAAGGAACACAGAATTCTTCCTCCATCCGTATGACATCACTTCTTCCTGCACCCGCGATTATAGGCACTGGAATAGTCATTGTCTAAATGGCGATGCGTATTCCAGCTCCTTACACTCATTGTTCACAGCAGTGACTTGGGAGTCAGAAATGCTTACAGGGGTCTTCCTTATGCTGTTCCCATGTCATTTGAGCACTGTTCTTATACATTTGTGAAATTTTTAGGCCTTCTGCAGACCACCGGGGGGTGCCAAAAAAGGTTCGAGGTACCCATAGGTTAACATTGGGCTTGGTGCTCAGGTCAAGCACCCTAGCATTTCGATATGCTTGAGTCGAGCATCGAGCACCGAAGCATTTTACTGCTCGCCAATCACTAATTTTGATATATTGGACTTTTCTGAAAGCAGCAATATAAAATATGTGTATTTTTTTATAGGTTTATATGCAATGGGGCAAAAAGGGGGTGATTTGAACTTTTATGCTTTTTTTTTTATATTTTTAAAAACTTTTTTTTTATTGTTTCTTTATTTTACACTGCCTACTAGGGGATCTTAGCACTGCACACTTTGATTGCTTCTTCTGTTCACAGACATGCTGCTGCGTGTCTGTAAACAGGAGGAATTATCCCTTTTTTGGATGCCTGCGCTCCCAGGGCATCCACAGAAAGTGATTGATGACAGCATCTAGGGTTATCACAGGACTTTGGGCTGTTAAGGTTACGCATCAAGGTCCTGTGAGTGCATCACGGGACCTCCTATGGCAGCGGGGAATGGCGCCATTCTCGCCGGGGTGCTTTGGATCGCACTGTCAGTAATTGACAGTGCGAATCTGAGGGTTAACAGCACCGATCGGATCACTTATCCGATCAGTGCTGTTAGCTTCATATTTCAGCTGATTAGATCAGCTGACATGTACAGGAAATGATGCGAGCTCAGCACGTGAGCTAGCATTAGAGGCAGGGACACTGCCAAGGGCGTACTATTATGCGCTTGGTCATGAAGTGGTTAAAAAAGGAAACTTTTAGCAACTGGGCAGCAAAGTCTGTGGTCTTTATCTTTAAAAAAATTATGTGATTATGTGTAGGTACATAGGATCTGAGGGTTTAAGGCTATGTTCACCCGCCTTTTTTTGCATGGGCGTATTTTTCCGCGTTTTGCAGCCGCACTTTATAGTGCTGGTAAAAAAACGCGGTGCGTTCACACACCGCATTTTTTCGGCCGCATTTTTCCCCCAAAAACACAGGAGGTAGTGATGTCACACGGGGGGAGGAAAATCCTGTGTTCCCTCCCCCCGTGTGACATGTTGGGGCTCTAGTTTCACTTTCACAGTGTATCTACATGCACTGCGAAAGTGAAATAAAAGTGAACAAAAGGTATTAAAAATAAAAAATATAATCGGCTGACATCATCAGCTGATCGCTACCGGCCAATCAGATGATTCATGTCTTTATAGAGATCAGACATCTTCCCCTCGGGTCCCGGCACAGTCGATGGAGAGGTGAGTATTTTATTTTTTTATTTTTAATACCTTGGTTCACTTTTATTTCGCTTTTGCAGTGTATGGAGATAGACTGCGAAAGCGAAACTACAGCCCCGACATGTTACACGGGGGGAGGAACACAGCATTCTTCCTCACCCCATATGACATCACATCCTACTATTCCTCCTGCACCTGTGCTTATAGGCGCTGGAATACAGCATCGTGTGAATCGTGTGAACGGCGATGCATATTCCAGCGTTTATAATGGTGCCTATGCAAGAAAGCGCCCGCTATTAAGCGCAAGAATTAACATGTTGATTCTTTTTACGCTCGAGCTTCCTCCCCCAAAAATGCTGTCAAAAAAAGCGCAGCATCTGAACGGCAAAAGTGAAAGTCCATTCACTTTGCCGGGAAATGCAGACGCAGATGCGCTTTTGGTGAAAAGCGCAGCGTAAAAAAATGCAGCATTTATGCTACATGGGAACCTAGCCTTATCTTAAAAAGAAAGTAATACCGGTAATAATAATCTGTAGCCACTGTGCAATAAGATCTGTGAGCTTAATGTAAATAAAAAAAATCAGTAGCAACCGTTCAGCAGGGTTTGTGGCCTAAGGCTATGTGCCAACTGTGCCTCTTTGTTATTTTTTTTTTTTGGCTGCGTTTCTACTACAGCAAAATGTGCATCACCAACAGCTTTATCCTTAACGTCAATGGGATTTTAAAAAAGTTGTGCCCAAATGTGCATTTTTAGGTGTCCTTTTTGCTTTAAATAATGGATACCGTACAAATGTCCCTGTCAATTATCTGGTGCATTTTTGGGCTGCGTTTTCCAGTTGATAGCCATCTTAATCACATGGAAAACACAGCACTAAAAAAGCAGCACAAATGCAGCAAAAAATGCACCAGAAGCGAAATGCGTTTGTCCAGCTAAAAACACAGCAAAATGCAGCACGAAAACAAACGTTCAGTGGACACATAGCCTTCGTCATAAAAAAAATAAACATTAGTCACTGTGAACCAGGATCTAAGGGCTTAATCTTAAAAGTCTGTAGTCATTGTGCACTATGATCTGTGGGCTTAACTAAAAATAATAATAATCTGTTGCCACTGTGCAGTAGGATCTGTAGGCTTAATCTTTAAAAAAAAAAAATAGCCACTGTGCAGCAGGGTCTGTGGCCTTAATCTTAAACTTTTTTTATTTTTCTCAAAATGTAAAATGGCCTGAGGTTTCCCTTTATGCCTTTTGGGTGTTAGCCTCCATTGTGGCAACTGCACTGTCTAAATGTACATTTAGCACAATAGGAGACGCCATTACAAATTGTGGAGATTGTATGAAAATTTTGCTTTGTTGGTAAACTTTGACAATCTTGTTTGTCTGGGTCAGCTCTGAAAAAATACTATGTACAGGCCGTTTTTTTAAATTGTTGCACTATGAAGGATTTCTGCCTATATTGGCTATGTGGGTCAACTGTTTAAACAGGCCCTGTAAGGTTGTTTTGATAAAATTTTTGATCTGTGAGTGTAACTTTTCTAATATTGGCTGTGTGGGTCAACTGTGAAAACAGTCTCTGTAAGGGCATTTTGAAAATTGGTGTCTCAATAGGGGAACTTCGACAATATAGGCTATGGGGATGTGTGTGGCATCTTGCACTGCTTGAAGTACTCCACCAACATGGCCAGTGCTGATGACTCGTGAGTTATGACAGATGACACCAATCCAACCACAAGCTTTTTAACTGCAGCAGCTGTAGTATACACTAATGGAGTGAAAATTTGTTTCTTTGGAGAGACTGTTCAAACAGGCAGTGTAATAATTGCTCCATTGCTGAAAGCATAGAGTTGGCACCTGAGGACCATGGGCATTTTCTTTAACATCACGCCCTTGCAAGTCAACAAAACAGTGTGAGACACAAGTCAGGCGACAGTCACTTCTGCTTATTGATCTCTCCGCTGCCTGGAGTTCTTTGGCCCATCCAATATAAAATTGTTGCTCTGTGGTTGATCTCTGCCAATCTTGACTGTGAGAGATAATAGGGAAAGTAGGCTCTGTAGGAGCTTTTTATAAAATGTCATGCTCTGTGTATGAACTATGCCAAGTGGGCCCAGTTTAAAACAGACTTTGTTGGGGTCTATATTTAAAATTTTGGCTCTGTGGTTAAGCTATGCCAATATTGCTGTCTGGGTCAACTGTAAAAACAGGCTCTGTAGGGACCCTTCTTGAAAATGCTGGCCCTGTGGAGGAACTATGCCAATATAGGCTGTCTGTGTCAACTCTGAAGAAAGGGTCTGTTGGAGCTTTTGGAAAATGTTTGCCCAATTGATAAAAAGGGCCACTATAGGTTGTTTGGATCAACAGTGAGCACAGGCTCTGTAAGAGGCATTTTTTAAATTGTTGCTCTGTTGGGAAACTCTGTCAAAAAAGGCTAAATTGGGTCAAGGGTGAAAGCAGGCTCTGTTGGGGCCTATATTTAAAATGTGGGCTCTGCAGTTATGCTATGCCAATATTGATTTCTGATTCAATTGTAACAATAGGCTGAGAAGGGGCCTTTTTTGAAATATTTGGCTCCGTAGAGGAACTCTGGCAATGTATAGCTATGTGGGAAAGTTCACATTCATTATGGATCACACTTGTCCATATATTTGGCTAACTAGGGTACTATACTATCCGCACCCAGTCCTGGCTATACTCTACTTGCTATTCAAATCTATTTGTGGCCTAGCGAAAAGATAAAACCAACCAAAAACTAATAATAAAAAAGTGTTTGCTGCCTCCTCTTCTGCCTAGTCAACCTGCAATGTCATGTCCATTTAGACCTCCATCTGCTGGTTCAAGATTAGAGAAGAGCATGCACCTGATTGTCCAAATTCAGCTTCGTTCACTGAATGTGGGGTGTTCACCGAATAGTTCAATGAACAGTTCAAAACAACAACCAAATCCCATTGAAATCAATGGCAGGCAACATAAAACTCATAGAAAACACCTTCAAAGGTTTCCAAAAGATGCCAAACACAAAGACACACACAGATCATCTTACCTATCTCCCACTGCTTGCTTGCTTCCGGGTCCGCTCTCCTTCTCACTTACTTCTGGTCCCGCCTATGAAGCTACATGCATAATCACTTCACTAACTGGCAAAAAACAATCACAGACGCTCATGCTTTGTGAGAGCAAGTGTGATTGGCTGTTGCAATCAGACTGCATTTCCACAATATGGATGGTGTTTGTGCTTGCTTGTCATACACATTAGTGTATAGCGACCAACCTACCATCATATTGTGTGAAAAAAAAAAAATTTTTTAAATATTGCATAGTGCAAGGTAAAGCTAGGCAGGTGAGGGCAGGTATTCTCAGTGGGGTGAGTGCTTATCGTTATTGGCCCCCTAATGCTATAATGTAGCAGCCTTCAGCTGCCCCAGAAATGGGTGCATTCATAAGAAGTGCCAATTCCTAGAGCTTTACACATCTCTTCCAGTTGCCGTGTATTGGTGGCAAACTGAGTAATAAGGGGTTGATGCCAGCTTTGTTTTGCCAGCTGGCTTTAGGCTCCAAATTTTAATGTTGGGCCGATATTAGACCCGACCATTACGAATTTCAAGTAAATAGTAAGGAAGACACAACACAGAGAGAAAACATTTTATTAGAAATAAAAACACAAACCCCTATCTGGACTCCATCTTTATTACTCCCTCATACCCATCCTTAATCCTCTGCAACATCTTCTTGATTGCAGGCTGCGGTGAAGAACAGAGTGTTCTTTCATTGCAGCCTCCAAACATTGAATGAATGAGCCACCATCTCTAGTCTGGTAGACAGTGACTCCTGAATTCACCATTCAGGTAACTATGGTGGCCATAGGGATGGGCGAATCTACTCGCTAGGACTCGTTACTCTGCGAGTAATAGTGGAATCGCAGGACTGCGAGTTTCCAAGCTATTACTCGCACAGTAACGAGTTCATCATCCCAACCCCCCCCCGCAGCCTCCCCACCCGATCCTGAGTTAGGACCGGGCGGGGGAGCAGGAGCAGGGCCTCAGGACTCAGGTGGGGAGGCCGGCGGTGAAATTTGCTCACTGCTGCTTCCTGCTCTGAGTCCTGACCAGGGGTGGGCTTTGGGGGGGGGTGTGAGTGCACCGGCCCGGCCGGCTACTTACCGCTGCCTCCGCCGCCGCCGGCTGCAGACTCGCTCCCCTCCTCTCTGCAGTGACAGAGCAGTGAATAAATTAACTTCCGTCACCGCTCGGGAATCTCCGGAGGCAGAGAGAGTCGGGCTGACAGCATGGTTCAGCTCAGGTCATAATGACCTGAGCTGAACCCTGACTGTTTAGTCAGTTCTCAGCTCTGCTACATCCCTGTATGTCTATGCACAGGGATGTAGCAGAGCTGAGATTGTGTTTTGGACTACGTCGGACGGAAGAGAATTTTTTAAATAAAGATGGAGACCTAATTGTGTTCTGTTTTATTTCTAATAAAATTATTTTTCTCGGTGTTGCGTTTTTTTTTCTATTGATTACTGAAAATTCATGCCGGTCATGTCTAATATTGGCGTGCCCGCCATAAATTTCGGGCTTAGGACCAGCTGATAATACAAAGCTGGCCCTAACCCCTTTATTACCCAGTGAGCCACCCGGCACCAGGGTCACTGGAAGAGCGGGGTTCAGCGCCAGAAGATGGCGCTTCAATGAACGCGCCATCTTCTGGGGCGGCTGCGGGCTGCAATTTGCAGCGCTGGGTGCCCAGAAAGCTTGGGCCTCCCTGCACTGCGGATTCCAGCCCCCAGCTGCTTAGCTGTACCTGGCTGGACAATTTGCGCGGAGCCCCACACATTTTTTTTTTTTTATTATTTCATGAAATTCATGAAATAATAAAAAAAGGGGGCTCCCCTATATTCTTGTGTCCGGGCAGGTACAAATAGGCTCCTGGGGGTTGGGGGCAGCCCGTCGCTGCCTGCTGGTTCTGGCTGGTTACAGAAATACGGTGAAGCCCACGTCATTTTTTTTTCTGAAAAATTTCATGAAATAATAAAAAACAAAATGCCTCTGGCAGTGGACTGCCAGAGACCAAAACCAACGACCAGCTTTATATCTGCAGCAGCTATGGTGTACAGTATCAGAGCTAAAATTTTGGTTCTGTGGGGGAACGATGAAAACAGACAATCTAATATTTTGTTGGAACATGTAATACTCTGCAAATTTTTTAATGCAAACCATGGGGATAGCATCAAGTAGGGCATGTTACATGGCCGTGGTGATGGTGATAGTGGTGTAGCTGCTGAGGGGATATGGTGTGTTCAATCTGTGCCTGATATGCAACCAAATGAAACACTTTG
Organism: Allobates femoralis; assembly: GCA_033576535.1. NCBI lineage: Eukaryota > Metazoa > Chordata > Amphibia > Anura > Aromobatidae > Allobates > Allobates femoralis. Next base: position 378,052,687 of record JARQOC010000002.1, read on the forward strand.
CTCTGATAAATGCCGGTGACAGGACATTCCTAAGTATGACACAATATCCAGCACCACCATCTAACATGTTCCGTATTAACAGGTGGCTTCTTTTCAATGACATAGTGGAATAGCATGTATTCACACATCTCCACATACCTAGGGATAGGTCAACCACATATAGTTTCATTTCTTAATCAGAGATATGACCTTTGATGTAGATGTATGTCAAAAGTCCTGAAGGGGTTAAAGAGAATCTGACATCACAAAATGACTGTTTAAACCAAGTACAGTTTCTCAGGGCATCATATTGAGGCCAATCATGTAAGAACACATTCATACCTACTTGTTTATCATGGTGGGTGGTCATCTGCACTGTTCTCATGTTCTCCCAGGAACGTATTAAATCCATTCTCTATCAGGGTGACTTCGTTTTGTCCAAAGTGGTTTCTACCACTTATTATTTAACCCTTTTTCTTCCATCCTGCACATTCTCTTCTTGGTTCATTAAAGTTAATTAACAAATATGATAAGCAGATGTTTTATTTGAGTTTCGTTTTTTTTAATTTTCCACTTGCCTCTTCAGGATGCCTAGGTCATCGAGTTTTTCTGAGAGAAGGTTATTGTGGAGACCCGGGGTCAGTGGGTGCTCTCGTCCGCTGGCCCAGCCACCTTTACAAAGACAACGTGGACCAGGGCTCATCCCCAACTGAACGCCCGAGCTCCTAAACCATGGGTGGAACACTACTCAGACAACGCAGGGTGAGGGAACCACAATAACAAGGCTTTATTGGATCCCCAAACAGTTAACAGCATATAACGCATAACCAAGCACAAAACATAATGTAACAAGCAACAGAGTCTCACCCTTCCGCTGGCTCACCAGGGATTAGAATATAGCACAGCAAAGTCCATAGCCAGCTGACTGTATCGTCCCAACCTGGGTTGCTTCCTTATCCTTATGCAGTGTTTATCACAGCCGAATCCGATAATCCAAAGCTGAAGTCCTTGTGAATCTATAGTTCGTGTTCTGGTCCTCTTGGTCGGCACCGAAATGCCTAGGCCTGGGGTTATGGCTCGCTAACCGGACCCGAAGATCCTAGATTAGCTGCCTGTATCCAATCTTCAATCTGCTGGTCAAAGTGAAAAGTCCTCCTTATATATCCTCAGCCCTCATTGCAGGATATTGGGGATGTCACGATTGGTGCAATAACACTGTCTTTTCATTGGCTGGACCTCAAGCCTCATATAACCATTTTTGGTCGTATTGCAGTCCAGATATGGAGATCCAAATGCTGATTGATATAGCACCTAGCAGTGATACAATGGAATGTTAGTAGGAGACATTCAGTCTGCAAACCATGACATTAAAACAATAGTGGCTGGGACAATTTACATGAAGTCAACATTTCCAAACATCTTCAAGGCTGGTAAAAACAATGACTGTCCCCTCACAAGGTAGGAATTAAATCACAATACAAAGAGGCAATATAATTGCATTATATACGTCAACAATGGGTATACAAAATACAGTCTGGCCAGATTTTAAGAACTTAACCCATGAGTGGCATATTCCAAGTTGCAACAAAATCTCATACTGTCTGGGTTACATAAGAAATCATCATATGTTCTACATTGAAGGAGTCTATTTCGTCACAGCTATGAACTGAAAAAAACAAAGTAAATGGAGTCTACATGGAGGTACAATTAAAGCATGCCATGTAGATTCTAGAATATAGATGTAATTCATGATTACAATGATACAAATGTGTTTTTCTGTTTCAAGTATAAAAAAAAATGGAAATTAAATGGACATTTCTACTTTTTTCCATTGCTTCAAGGACAACACTAGGAAGGACAAAGCTGCAGGACTAGACAATTTCTTAAGTGATATATGTGAGGTATATGTGTGGATAAGGATAATTTATTTTATAATTTATTTGATTATTTTATAATGTTCTAAGAGAATTTACAAATAAATGTATTTTAATTTATTTTAATTCGTCTCTTTAAATTATTTTTTGTATGAAGCTTGAAAGTTTTTGATCTGAAATTACAGTATATATACATATAAAATCTATAGGGTCGACATTGTTAATAGCTCACATAGTAAGATAAAGCTAATGATATAATGTGAGAGAAATATGATTATCCTATATATATGCAAAATGGCAACACATTCCAATTCGTTTCACAATGAGACAATACATACACACAGATTATGGATGCAGTTGCTGTGCCCTGCTCTTATACTGCTATTATCGAAACAAATGACATATTTTCCTCATCATGAGATATCATTGCCATTACTAGTCGTAACAGCGCTCACATCCAGAGAAGTCTTCGGTCTTCTGTTTTGCAGTTAGGAATGACCTTCCCCTTCTATCTGAAGGATGCTAAAGCTATTTGCCTTATTGTCTGTATCTCCTATTACACTTAATAATATCCTTGTGATGGCTTGGGGAGAACTGAGTCCCCATCATGGCAAAGACAAGAGAGGGGCTAAGGTATAATGAGAGTGGATGACAAATGGATCAACCCGGCAGAAGTGACATTGATAGACCTGTGAGCCTGGGTTGTCAAGAGGTGTGAGGGATTGATGTTGTCCAGAAACAGCCTGAGCTATAGTTGTGAACTCGCCATACAAATGATCTCGATATCCCTTCCATCATGAAATCAAATGAGTGTACACCTACCATCCTCAGCATTCAAGGGCAGCAAAGAGAGTTCAAGGGGAGAACGATAAAGAAGCTCAGCGTTTAGTACATTAAGAACATTTACCATATTCTACAGATTTATTTCTTCCTTTAAAAGTGAAACTCCAGGCCTCCAGAGTAATGGTAAAAAAATTCACTAGTCTATGCCTATGCTCATAAAATGTTATAAATACTATTATTATTATTGGGCAGGTTGATTTCATTAGCAGGTTATTTGAACTGTTTTCTTTCCGGAATGCCTAGCTTAGATGAAATGTTGACAGTGTTCAGTCCTCATCTTTTCTCACAGTCTTCAATAGTCCCATCAGTTCTTATTAGTCTTGTCAAGCATATCTAAAAACAAATGTGTTAAGTAATTTTCTTATAAATTATGGCAGCTTTTATAGTTAATTCATAAATTCTACAAAAGAAGTAGTGATATCACATTCCTTGATTTTTTTTTTTAATGGTAGATTTGTTTTAGAATCTTTGTAAAAATTAATTGTACTTCTGGTTAAATGTTAAATGTTTTAATAGAATTTGCACAGATAATACTTGCTGTGAGTATTGTGATTATTATGCAAATGTTCTACTGTTTATGCAGTTGATAAATCTCTACTTCTGAAGAAAAAATCATATTGAATAGCTATAGAACATGTTAAGTAACTTTCCATTATCTTTTACTAGTTTAGAGGTCAATGATGTTTTCTTCACTGTTCGCATTCAAGGCTAAATTCATATTTTGATTCCTATCACTAGAGTACAGTGCATTGTAGGCGCTCATACAAAAGTCATTTACATTAGCGCTAAACTGTCAGCAGAAAAAAATGGCATTTACTTGCAGGCATAATGGTCCTATACAGGTAAATACCATTGTAAAAAATCACCTTTCAGCAATAGTTTTTTCCTTTTTTTTCATTTCACTGTTGTGGACATATTAACAATCCAAATATTCGGCCCTTAATGAGTTAAAGTTTGTTAAGCTCAATTGGCTACTATTGGGGACCATTCATAACCAGGCAGCATTACTCAGGAGTGAAAAGAACATACCAGCAGGGCCAGCGATAAGGGAAGGGGGACATACAGGGCAATTGCCTGGGGGCCCCTAGTGTCTGCAGCAAGAACTACACTGATCTAAGCATTAAAACTATTAACGAAACATTAAAAGTACACATATTTGGTGCTGTTGCTTTCGTAAAAGTCTGTTCTACCAAAATATAAAGTAAATTAATCTGATCCTAAAAAAGCATAACACGAAAAAAATCAAAACACCAAAAGTATGTTTTTTTGACCTCTGCAACATTGCAATACAGTGTAATAAGAGGCAATCAAAACACCATATCTATCCAAAAAGGGTATCAGTAAAAATGACAGCTCAGGGGACAAAAAATAACCCTTTGGGTTTGATAAAATGGTATGCATAGCATTGCCCGGCTATGTATTACTCAACATTCTCTGTCTCTGGGTGTATGCACCCCTGGCTTCAGAAAGGCTCAATGTACATGCTCTGAATGTGCCACGTTTCCGGTCATGCGCACTATGAAGCCGGAATACATACACCTGGCTATATAGTGTGTGCATGACTGGAAACGCAGCACATTCCAAGCATGTGCGATGAGATTCTCTGAAGCCAGGGGTGCATACACCCAGAGACGGAGACATTGAATGGTGAGTAATACATAGCCAGGGATGCAATCAGTGGCGTAACTTGAAGCTCATGTGCCCCGATGCGAAAGCTCCAACAGGGCCCCCAATTATTACAAATCTTTAACAGCAATAGTCTTTTTTTATAAGCCAAAGGGACTTTTAGGGCCCCCTAGGCTCTGGGGCCCGGGTGCGATCGCAGCCCCTGTACCTGTTGTAGTTACGCCCCTGGATGCAATGCATAGCATGTTATCACGCCCACAGGGGCAGAATAACATGCTATGTGGACAGACTAGTCTGGGAAACTAATGCCACATTAGCATATCATACATGGTCTTTAGAAATACTATTTCTAAAAATCATTTTATGTATGCTGCTTTATGATGGAACTACCTCATTATTTCATGGTTTTGGGTGCACAGGGGACCTTACAGGTTCCCTTTAAAGTCAACATTTCCACTAATGATCCCAGAACAACACAAGGCAGGAATTGTTGTCATAGGGATTCTGAGACACCAGGATGGAGTTTAATAATTAAAATTTTACTTTAGTATGAAGTATATAGGAGCTTATTACTAAAAATTACATTTAAGTAGATGATCATATAAAAACAGTCTTGTTACTGACTCTTCTGTATGTAAAACCTATTTTATCAAACATTTTTAGATAATTCCTAATTAATATAAGGAGTCCTGTGTTCATAATCCCCATCTTGGTCAGGGTATGGCCCCTTTCACACTGGCGTTTTTGAAAATATACAGCAGATGCGGCAGAATTACCGCATCAGCCACATCTTCCGCCTAACGGCCGCACTTGCGGCACACTTGCGGCAAGCCCCATGCATTGATAATGCATGGCACTTGCGGCTTGCCGCTAGGGTGCCACAAGTGCAGCCGTTAGGCGGAAGATGTGGCAGATGCCGTAAATCTGCTGCATCTGCTGCATTTTTTCAAAACCGCCAGTGTGAAAGGGGCCTATAAGTGGTTACAATGAGCGTCTATCCCTGTGGGAGCTGTCCTAGATGACATAGATTAGATGCCCAATAATTTGTATGGACATGTATGTTTCCCCGTGTGTCTCTGTGTGTGAGGTTGAACCTACAAGATCTGAAGACTTGATGATATTATATATATATATATATGTATATATATATATATATATATATATATATATATAGATATACAATATTTGTACATATTGTACATATATACTGTGTATGTGAAGAAATATGTGTATGTGTGCTGTAAACGTGTGTGTGCGCAATACAGCTGTGTGTGTAATATACAAGTGCTTCTCAATGAATTACGGTAGAATATAATCGATAATTAATGCAATATTACCATTTTTCAGGACTTTTCTGGGAGTGCTGAAACACCCTGACTAATAAATCAATATTATATTCACCCTTTGATGTCCTGTGGATTATGACAGCAACCCTACATCGTCCCTACTTTAATTTTCCGAAATAATGACCTTTGGGTTTTCCTTGGCTGTGTAAGCCATAATCATCAATATTAACAGAAAAAAATACTTCAAATAGATCACTGTTGTAATGACTAATAAATGCATTTTACTCTTTTATTGAATTACTGAAATAAATAACTTTATGATATTCTAATCCATTGATATGCACTAGTATGTGTGTGTATACATATGTGTATATGCTCTGCATACATGCATGTGGGCTATGAGTGTTTGTAGACATATGTTTATTTGCTCTATATACATGAGTGTCTGCTATATGTGTACATTTGTGTGTGTGCGTGCATGCATGTATGCATTTTGAGTGAATATATTTGCATATGTGTCCTCGGTGTATTCATGCTATATGTGGGTGTACACATATGTGTACAGGCTTGGTGTATTCATGAGTGTTGCTATGTGTGTGTGCTCAGTGTATGCATATATGTGTGCTATGTGTTTATGCATATATGTATGTGCTCAGTGTATACATGCATGCATGCTGTGTGTGTGCTCAGGCCTAGTTCTAATGCAGATTTGCGTTTTGTTGTTCATTTGCATTTCTATGCGTTTTGCTGCTACAAACGCATCCAAAACACATGCATTTTTGCCCCCATTGATTTCAATGGAAACGCATGCAAAATGCATGCAAAAACGCATGCAAAAACGTATGTGCATTTTCAAACACCAAAAAGCATGCATCTTTGCAAACGCAGCCATAAATGTTGGCCAATGCGTCTAGGGTTTTTGCATTTGGAAAATGCACATGCGTTTTTGCATGCGTTTTTGCATGTCTTTTGCATGTGTTTTGCATGCATTTCCATTGAAGTTAATGGGGGCAAAAACGCATGCGTTTTGGATGCGCTTTTAGTGGTTAGAACGCATAGAAACGCAAATGAAGCAAAATGCAGACCAGGCTTAGATGTGAAAAGGGCCTCAGTGTATACATGCGTGTGTGCTATGTGTGTATACATATGTGTTTGTGCTTGGTGTATACATGTGTGTGTGTGCTATGAGTGTGCATTCATATGTGTATGTGCTCGGTTTATGCATACCTGAGGGCAATATGTTTGTATACATAGGTGTATGTGCTTGGTGTATACATGCATATATGCTATGTGTGTGTATATATATGTGTGTGTATAACATACAGTGTTTGTCTCACATATTGTGCATATATAGTACCCACATGTATAAATCCCGTCAGAGGAAAGACCATACATTTAAACATGTTGGCAATTGCCCAACGAATGAATGAAATGCAGGTGATTGGATTGGTTATGGTGGAACAGAAATCCTTGCTCTTGGCAGCACATCATCTGATGCAAACTGCAGAAGTGCTTCTCATAACATGATGCTGTAGTGGACAGATTGATCTATTATGGTACCTTTACACGCCGCGACGGCAGGCTGGATACATCGCGCTACTTCACGTGCACGAGCACGCTCAAACGGCTACAAACGGTGAACGCATCTCCTTTACACGCCGCGACAAGGTGCGCTACGCCACGCTACATCTATAGCTAGCTACATCGCCGGGTGTCTCAAGTAGCCAGCTGTAGCTTAGCGTACCCGCTTCACACGCCGCCACCACAGGGTGAGTGGGAGCAACAAAGGCAGGACGTAAAACACAATAGGTGTGCCACAGTCCTGTACGCCGCGCCCAAACCACAACCATTGGCCAACACTACGGAGTTGTGATTGGGCACGACGGAAAGGGCGGATGGCCGAGACGTGACGTACCAGTGAGGGGAGTGAAGCACGGAATAAGCGGTTGTGACATGGCGGAGTGTGGCGAATGCATCTAAACCGATGGTAAAGCGTCACCCAGGAGCGGTGGCAAGTCATCTACCCAGTGTGCATAAAAGTAGCGGGCCCGGGGCTATGTGTACGTAGTACAAGTGATTGCCCTGTCACGCACGATCAGCGCTTGTGACAGCGGCGTGTGTAGATAGCGGCGAGGTGCGTTTCTGCAACACACATGAGCGGCTTACAACACACAGTATGTGCGTTCTCTGTGTACACTGTATGTATCTATCTCTGGCAACAGATGTGATTGTAGTGGAACTGCTCCGTAGCAAACCTGTGAAAGATCTGTGTGACAGTGTATTAGAAAACACCTGAGAAGAATATGTCCTGCATCAATGTGCTGTCTGCAGGTGACCCTCTGGCTAGAACAAATTAAAGGCTCATGTACGCACAATGGCCACAAACACTGGTAGCCAAAAGACTGGGAAAAAAACATGGCTACCCACACATATTGTCTGCACAATCCCAGCCAATAGGTGGCTATGACATCCCAGGCCCCCCACCATAAACTTCATCACATTTCCCTCCTCCACCAAGTAAACAGGCTCACACATTTGTTTGGATCCAAAAAAGTATTTAATACATCAAAATCATTCATCGTGACCTTGGATTACAAATTGTAACCAAAAATACATCCAAATAAAAACAACAAATAAAGTGCATGTCACAATCTGCCAACACATTGCAGAGAGAGCAAATTGAACCCACATTGGAACCTGTGGAGCATCAAAAAAAATTAAAAACAACATAAACTAACTAACTAACTAACTAAACATCATGCACATTAGGAAAAAAAAAAAAAAAAAAAAAGCAGAACACAAAAGAAAAGGGTGCAGCCACCCTGCTGTCACCTCCATTGCAAAGTTAAATAAACCTCCAAGAACCAGCCTAACTACATGGCCTGGTCCTGCCAGCTCACTGCACCAGACCCATTGAAGTAGGAGCAGTAAGCGTCTCTACTGTCCCTGGCCTCCCGCCGAGTGCGGCCATGGCTCTGCGGCTGGAGTGGCACAATCACATGGCCCTCATCACGCCAAGACCCTGGACGGAGCTCCCCTGTTGTAGCGTCTGCATTATCTACATAACCTCCTGGCGTGTATGATGCCCTATCCCTACGACGCAGGAAGTTATGTAGCACACAGCAGGCCACCACTACCGCGTCAATAGACTCCGGTTTCATATGCATAGCCATATGAAAAATCCGGAATCTATTCGCCATTATCCCAAACGCATTTTCAACTACACGGCGGGCCCGGGATAGCCGGTAGTTGAAAATGCGTCTCTCAGAAGTAAGGGCCCTCTGTGGATATGGCCGCAGTAGGTGTTCCTGAAGTGGGAATGCTTCATCCGCCACAAACGCAAAGTTGAGATGTTCGGTCGTGTGGTCATTTGAGGGTAAGTTTAGCCCACCATTCCCTAGTAGTGTTGCCAAGGAGCTTCGGGCAAACACACCCCCATCTGAGTTGCGACCGTTCATTCCAACATCCACGTAGAGGAACTCATAGTTGGCATCTACTACAGCCATGAGGATTATACTACAATACCCTTTGTAATTGAAAAACAAAGAGCCAGAGTTGGCAGGTTTGGTAATCCTCACGTGCTTACCATCCAATGCCCCGCCACAGTTGGGGAAGTTCCACCGGGTTTCAAACCCTCGGGCTACTTCCAGCCATTCTGCGGCTGTTTCTGGCATTTTCATGTAGGCTGGCTGCAGAGCTCTCCAGATGGCCCAACACGTTTCAGGGATCAGGCGGCTCAGCAGGGGCAGGGAGACACGTGACATGTATGTGAGTGATGTCATGGACTGCCCTGTAGCCAGGAACCGCAAAGTGATCGCCAACCGCTCAGCAGGTGATACTGATGGGCGCATTATAGTGTCCTGACGCGCTATCATTGGCCCTACACGCTCCAATAGGAAGGTGAAACAGTCCTCGGGCATACGGAGATAGTTTCGGTAATCATCAGGACAGTTAATCTCCAGCTCCCGCAACAGCTGCATGTGGCCCCGGGTTTCCCGCCTGAGAAGCCAATCACGGGTCCACAACCGCCGCTGTCTGCGCCTCATCAACCTTTCATACCGATCCTGATACCACATTTGCTCTTCCACCAACGCAAGAGCCACGATAACATTGCGGTCATGGATATTCTGCATCCTCAATATCAGCACCTGTAGATGAGAAACCACAACATGAGTAGGTAGAACAATATGTGCCAATGTCAGCAGGTTAAGCAAGCCACACCTCTTTTGGATGACACACTATAGCCAACTGGAGGGGAACTAGCGTCAGGCCCGAAACACATCCCTGAAGCCAGGAAAGCCAAACACCCAGTAGTCACCCCAATCAAAATGGAAGACGCCCAATGATAGTGGCCTCCTCTACATCAACTTCTATGGGAGTTTGTCAAAGTAAAACATCTGCACCTAGGTGAGTTAGAAAGGGACATGTGTCACCAATAATGTATGATAACAAATTTGCAGATGCCATTACACAGACCATAATGAAAATGTGGCCATTTACTATTCTGGGAGGTAAAACACACAATACGTACCCCGATAGGCTGGTCAAGTAAGCTTACAAGAAGCCAACAACTTTGCACATGAGTGAGGTTGGGTACCCATGGTTACATATGTTTTTGCTGGTGGCATTTGTCCGAACCATCTATGTTATGTCTTGAGTGCCACACCTCCAAGCCATGTCTCATCCTATCCCCGTTCGACCCAGTCTCCATTGGCCACAACCAGTATGCAGAAATTGATCCAGGTGACAGGAGTCACACATTTCTGTCTACAGTCCTGCAGCCAAACTCCTGTATGGTGTCTGGAAACAAACACAGCAATGTATATGTTCAAAGATTCATAAGCACCAAACCAAATGCCTACTCCAAGTCCACACAGTACACTATATCTTCCCCAGCAATACAGACCCCTATACACTACGCTAAAACAGTGTCCTGCGGTCGCAAATAACAACATATGCACCCACACCCCGCCATTTCCATGTGTGTCCACAGATACTTACTTAATGGGTCTGGCCAGCAAGCGTAATGTTTGCCGGCATGCGGACCTTTTAAAGGGCCACCAACCTATCACGATTCAGCGATCTCCACCAATTAGCGGAGGTTAATTGCGGCCCCAGGTGTCCCATTACGCTGTGCGTAATTGTGTCCGTTGTGATTGGTTTAGCGGACTATAAAGGCAGGCCAATGGCCACTACACCTTGTCCAGAGGTCCATGTGCATTGAGCTACTAGTGTCCTGCCTATCTTCTGCTGCTCTGACGGTAAGCCTCTTTAGCGGTTTCTATGAAAGTGCACGGGACGCTGATGCTTGTATTGGCGGCCGCTTAGGCATTGTGTGTATGGGCATCTTTGATACGGCCTTTAATTGTGGCCCTCTAATTAGACAGATGGGTCAGTTTTTCTAGTGTATGGTAATAGCCAGGTAGAGCCTCAACTGGTATTGTGTGTGTATACATTTGGCCTTTGATGTAATTTGTGAGTCAAACATATAAAGTAGAGATTTAGAACGGTCAGGCACATCAGCATTTGATGCCTGCAATTATTGGTCCCTTCATTGCTGGGATTCTTGTTACCTCTGTTACAATTGTAGTCCCATGGATGGCCACACAACTACATGATGATGTGTTTGCACATTACATGTAGTATGTGCAGTCTTGGCACAAACCACGCCCTCCTTTGTCATCTGCTTAATGTTAACCATTTTGCTCATTACAAAGGTAGTAGCTACCACACAATGTCTTTGCTCACATGTTGGCCTACAGGTTGGTACGCACACACCGTCTCCAGGTGTTGTTTTCATATGGACAGTGGGGTGTTACATGAGGTTTCATACATGTTTAGGGGGCCACAGAGTACCTGACATGTGTAATTGTGTCACATATGTCTTTTACTTAGGACCGGTGTGACATTGTGCAAATGGCACACATTGGCCAAGTTGTAATAACAGTTATTGCTGCCTATAATGGACATGAGAACCTTATGAGCATGTAAATAATGATCACAAGGTTTTGACAGATCCATATGGCTTGTGTCGTGACGGTCTGGATTGGCTGTGTTTTGTCTTCCCCAGATGCCGAGGTGTACTGTGGAATTTGAACCCCAGCTTCTCACGGAGTATCAGCGGCATGAATGTTTGTGGCGCAGCTCGCTGCCTCAATATAAAAACCAGGCAGCGAGGTCCGAGGCCTACAGGACTCTTGTGGCTCTAGCCAATCGCTTGGAGTCAAGGGTAGGCAAGAGTTGGGACCAGCATGCGGTGGCCTTAAAAATCAAAAACATGCGGCAGTCGTTCATGCGGGCTCACAATGACTACCTGCGCCGTCGCTCAGGAGCTGGAGCTGAGGAGGTACCATCACCTACCCTATGGTACTATCCCCTCTTCACCTTCATCCTGGGCGAGGGGAGCTCGCGTCGAACGACCACCAACCGCCCCGTTGCTGCGTCCCATGTAGGCCCGGATGAGTCACCATCTGCGCCACAGGAGGTGGGTAATCGTGTTACAGTGTTGCCCCACAATGTTGCCTTCACATGTGTGTTTTGCCCAAACAAGAACTAGCACACTTTTGACACATTTTCGGCCTTGGTGTGGGAAACCTTTTTCTGTCTGTGAATCTGCCCTCCTTCCATGATTGGGGATTATATGATTTTTACGCAGAGAGCCGCATTCCAAAATAGCATTACCACCAAATATCGGTACTGGAAAAATGACATGTGTAATGTGGTTTTAATTATTATTGGATTAAAATGAAAGAGGCACATACTGCCATGTACTAAATTTTGCTGCCACACATGTGTGTTGGCTCTGGTGCAAGTGGGTTTTAGTTCTTTTAAGGTTTGGTGGTTTGACATCATATTTGTATTACAAATGGGAAGGTGGCCACCTTCTGTGTTTGGCCAGCCCAGCCCCCAGTATCAAGGTGTTGTGGTGACATGTACTCATTGGGTTACGGCTCTCTGTGACTGACACCTAAATCTGTATTGTGCTGAGTACCGGGAATCGTAGAGGTGAGTGTCCAGGCGCAATACAGGTTTTGTTGTTGTAAAAGTTTGGTGGGTTGCTGTTTGTAGATTCCTTCCATATATTTTGTTAGTGCCTTTACTTTAGTGGGAGTGGTATATTGTGTCCTGTGTCCATGGTATGGTGTGGTCCTTGCCGTCACTAATGTTTTCTTTTGTTTCCTCTCCCCCCCACAGGCCCCAGAAGAGGACGGCTCCATTGTGGAGCATTCTGTCGCTGATGATGCTCAGCCCATGACATCTGGGGCTGAGCAGGAGGGCGGGGTGAGTGATGTGGGTCCGGGCCCAGGGCCCAGCTCCAGGATCCGTCGTCGCCGACGTCCTGCACCACCGGAGACGGAGCTGGGCACCTGGGCCCGACGCGTGCTGTTGGATGAACAGCGGACCCACATCGACAGCAACGCCCTCTACATGAGCGACAGAATGCGAGGGATGGAGCCGCTCCAGAAAAAGATCCTTCTGAGGGTCTTCAACAATGCCGCTGATGCTGCCGATGATGGGGCCCTTCAATGGGGCTGCCACGTCCCCCCCCCCCATGCAACACACCTTGTGGCCCCTTTCCCCAGCTGCCCCATCTCGGCCCGTGAGAAGACCGGCCCCGCCACAGTCACCCCATCCCCCCCCAACACGTCGTCGTACAACAAGACGTTCTCAGGCAGGTCGGGGCTGCCCTGAGAGGAGGGGGGATGCGGCATTGTCAGAGCCGACAGAAGATGAATAATTTGGACACTAGTAGCCAATGCACCAAATTGGCACTCTGGACTTTTGCATCTGTAGGAACCTACTTTTGTTTCTACCTGTTTTTTTGGATTACTTTTTAGCAGACTTGCTTAATATGATTTCTTTGTTACTTTACCTTTTTGACTTTATTAAATTTTGGAGGATACTCAATTGTGTGGTCTTTTTGGTATATGGGTTGGGGGGGCAGCGTGGGTGAATGGTGTTGTGCACAATATAGCTTGGGCCAGGCCACACAATATGGGCCAATGGCCTCAGAGTAGGACAACCATAGGTTCCTTTGTACTGTGTTAGCACTTTCACAAAGAGGTGTGGTAATATGTGTGAGATATTTACCTGTAGAACATGTTTTCCACCCAATGATGACATGAGGAGCCAAAATACAAAGGTAAACAAACATTTTATTCGCTACATACATGTGTGTAAGCCATATGCCACAATACACATAATGCAGCTTCCACATAGGTGTAGCCATCCAAGACTCCTCATGGTCCCAATGTGGGACAGTATAGGTACAGAAGCCAAAGGGATGGGCAGTCCACACTCCTCATGGTCCCAATGTGGGACAGTATAGGTACAGAAGCCAAAGGGATGGGCAGTCCACACTCCTCATGGTCCCAATGTGGGACAGTATAGGTACAGAAGCCAAAGGGATGGGCAGTCCACACTCCTCATGGTCCCAATGTGGGACAGTATAGGTACAGAAGCCAAAGGGATGGGCAGTCCACACTCCTCATGGTCCCAATGTGGGACACTATAAGAAAATAGCCCAACGGGGGCAAAAAAAAAAAACACATTACCACATTTTTAAGCCAACAAGGCAACTTGGGTAATTTGTTAGCGTCCAACTAGGACAACAGTTTTTTGTGGCCATGTTTGGCCTGAATAAAATGCAGCCAGCAACTTCATGGCTGGGATCCATGTTCTGGACATAGGCCCTCCAGCATTTGACCCAGCCGTGCAAGGTCCTGCAGGCCACGCTGCAAAGCCCTGGTCATGCGGGACACAAACGCCTGATGGGCAACGACAAATTCCTCCATGGTAGGGGCACCTGTATTGGGAGTAAACACACACTTTAGGACACAGCAGTCACTGGTGATGGGTAGGCAGGACTGCACACAACCATCCACTTACCCTGTTCCTCTAAATCCACATCAACATCAGACGGGGACAGAGATGGGCTCAAGCTCCATCCAGATGAACCCGCACGTTCACCATCTGCATGAATAGTTAAACCACATTGTTAACTTTGTGGACTGAAATCGTGTTGTGCAAGATGAAATTAATGGATCAGTGTGCAGGGTGTATGTGGCAACATAACACACTTACCACCATAGTCACTGTGTGGGGACATGGTCACCCCAGGACTCGCCACTGAGCTGGAGACAGTGGGAGGTGGTGTTACTCCCTGCCTGGGGCTCCGTGGCCACATTACGTGGTTTGATGGTAACAGGGATCCTGGACTACAAGGCACACCCTCCTCTGGCCCAACAGGTGCTTCCAGCTCCTGGCCCTCCTGTGGGGAGGTGATCTCGTCCTCCTCCAGCCAACCAGATGACGACACCTCGTCACACTCAAGCGGGCTGCCAGGTGCTGACTGCTCCTCCAGGTCCTCTGTCCCGGTAGGTGACGGCAGGTCTTGCTCCTGAGGCCCGGGGGAATGTGTGGAGCTTGTGGTCAAGGGTGCCACTTCAGGCAGATGTGGGGGTGTTGTGGATGGGCCACCTGGGGGTGGGCATGGGGCCCTTCTTCAGATGATGATTCTGAAGCTATTCCCGAAGAAAAAAGAAAAAAGTGCTAAAATCGTACAAACACATTGTTCCCATACATATATGTCATGTGGCTATGTATTTGACAGCTAACTTAGCCTCAACCAGGTGATGCTGGATGCATACCCTGACGTTGTATGCATGTACTGTGCGTGTGTAAAATTGAGTGCGCTGACTGGAGGACCACAACACTCTGAAGATGTTTAGGATTGTGTAGGCCACACTGTCCCTTGTCATATGTTGCCATCCATTTTTGAGTATTGTGGGACATGCACATGTGGCGGTGTGTGTTTGACCCCAACTATTACTCACCACGCAGCCTGGCAATCCTGGCACGGATGTCCAGTATGCGACCCGGGCTCTTTTGTTTCAAGTCAGCGATCTTCTTCTGGATCTGCTTGACTTTCCGCTCTACCCCCAGTTTGCGGATCAGGGCCCGCTGGATCCGGCGGACGGTGCACCGATTGCGCAACCTGGGGTGCCGGTGGTGATGGTGGCCCCAATAGTCCCAACGGTCACAATAATCTATCAGGATTATCAACTCCGCCATGCCCCAAGTTGCAGCGCGGGTACCGGCCGCCATGCCTGCAAAAGGTCTGTGCAGAGTTTTGAGCTGCTCCTTGCAGGCAGAGTGAAACTAAAAACTATCGTAATGACGTCATTACGGCTTCGTTCGGGGTCACGCACATTTTGAACGAGCCCTACGCGCAGACACGGGCGAACCACTTCGGCGGCACCTACTAAACAACACCCATATAGCGATGCGTACAGCAAGCCTGTGCGCTGTGTAGTGAGTAATGTTCTTCGATGCGGTGTGGGTATACGTGCATCACTGTGTGAGTTGCGCGCAGGCACTGAAGGGACACTTTTAGCAGTCATCTGCATTTCAATAAGGCATGGCGGTCTGTAACATACTTCACCGCTGTGTCCAGCATTATTCATTATGTGTTTACAGGATGTGCACACTGTATATGAGAATCATGGACCATTTGGTTTGGTTTCCCGTAAGTTGTGGGCCGCGTAATTGTACTAAGGTATGATCGTGCATACGGCGCGTATGTGTAGTGCTGAAGGGACAGCTCATCCAAGATGGAGGGCTGTGCGGCAAGGGCCAATCGGCACGCAGAAGCTTCCACCAATGATCGCACATGGGGCGCGGTAAGACGGAGCCGAGGTCACGCCTTAGCTACATTGCAGCTACAGCGCAGGGTGTCCAGAGTTCCCTTCCGTTGCTTCTTTACACGCCGATACAGCTCGCTACCATCGGCGATATAGCCATCTGTTTTCGAGCAGAGCCCATAAACAGATGTATCTGTCGCCGGCTGTAGCGTCGCGTCTTCAGACGCCGCTACGACGGGCTACATTGACGCTACAAGCTACATTTGTAGCCTGTAGCGCGATGTATCCAGCCTGCCGTCGCGGCGTGTAAAGGTACCATTAGTGATTGTTCTGTGGTAAAAAAATCTTTCTCATTCAGGCCGGAAACAAGCACCAAAAGACATAATATTGTCAATCATTCTGATTTACCTGTCTAAACTCAGTGCATGTAAATGTAATCTAGATGTTTTAGTGTGATGATTAGGGATGAGCGAGCACTGCAATAATCGGACTCGCTATACTCGCAACGAGTAGGTCCTGGTACTCGGTACTCATTACGAGTATAGCAAGTCCAATGGCAGTGAATGGGCCGGGCGAGTACTTGCAGCCTCATATCCCTCCATATAGTAAAATGCACTCCACCTTATAGTCCTTAAGCTACTGTGCGCTCACTAATTAAAACAATAAATAAGAATTTATCTCTCCTCGGTTCCCCCACACTTTCAGTTTCCCTGTAAGAATCCCTTGCTCTGCACAGCTGCTCAGCATAGAGGCATGCATGCTAGTGACATCACCATGCTCTGTTGCATTGAGACGTCAGAGTGCAGGCAGAGGGGGAAAATGAGGAAGGATGCAGTGAAGTGTGAAAAACTCCCTCTTTCTTCATTGTGGAGAGGGTCATTGGGGGCTCTTGGCATGGTGGGTAGAGATTCACAGGCTCCATAGCAGCCACGTGGTCTGCCACTCAGTGACATGGATGGACATCAGTGGAGATGCATGTCCATGTGAACGAGGGCTGGGGACAGTGGACCCCTGTAGAAGAAATCAGAGGTGTATCATTACATCCTATAAATGGAGAATCCTGCTTAAAGCTATTGTGCGGGTGTGCAGAGTCGGTTTTAGACAAAGTGGGATGTGGAGACCCGGGGGTCAGTGGGTGCTCTTGTCCGCTAGCCCAGCTGCCTTTAGCAAGGCAACGTTGACCAGGGCTCATCCCCAAACTGAACGCCCAAGCTCCTTAACCATGGGCGGAACACACATGATATTTTCTTATTTTATAACAACTTTTATTCACTTTTAGTGCACTTTCGCATTGTATACATAGATACACTGCGAAAGTTAAAGGACAACTCGCTACTCCCGAGTAATCACAAGAAACTCGGGGAGTAGCGAGTAGCCCGAATATCGTTACTATTCGGCGAGTACCGAATAGTAATGATTATACTGGCTCATCCCTAGTGATGATGCAATATTGCAACTTTTGCCCAGGGTCTATGTAACGAATTGGACCCCTTTAATATATAATGTAGGAGGATTTCTTATTTATCCCGACAATATTGTATTTTGGTTTGCAAACTTGTAATATGCCACTCGTGGGTTACACAAGATTTCTCGGAGGCTGCTAGTATTTAAAGTGGGTAATGTAATTATCTTGCCACTTTGTATTGTGATTTAATTCCTACCTTGTGAGGGGCCACTCATTGTTTTACCAGTCTTGTAGATGCTCGGAAATGCTGAACATGTGTAATGCTATTATCTCTCCTCTATAAGGTCTGAAAAACTTAATCCTGTTAGAATGCCATTGTATTACAATGTGGATTGTTGACTCTGGGTAAATGGACCATTGTTTGTGGTCAGGGTGTTACACTAAATGTCTAAATGTCTATACTAAACCCTTCTTGACCCCTCTTTGTCATTCATCATTTAAATGGACATTATCCAGGCAGCTTGAAAACGAGCCAATGGGAGTATAGTCTAATTCCACCAATCATGAAATCCCCAATATCCTACAATGAGGGCTGTATAAGGAGACCTGTTCATTAACCAGTGTGATTTTGATTCTGTCTAGTGACCTCAGTCTAGGAATTTCGGTCCCAGCTAGAGGTGCACTGGACTGGATACAGGCAGCTAATCTAGGATCTTCGGATCCGATTGGCCTGCCATAACTCTAGGCCTAGGCATTTCGGTGCTGATCGAGGGGATCAGAACCTGGATTATAAAACCACAAGGACTTCAGCATCGAATGATCGGATTCAGCTGGGATGACAAAGACTGCATAAGGAAGCAACCCAGGTTGGGACGATCCACTCACCTGGTTACAGACTTTGCTGTGCTATATTCTAATCCCTGGTGAGCCAGCGGAAGGGTGAGACTCTGTTGCCTGTTACATTGTTGTGTTTTGTTGGTTATGTGTTATATGCTGTTAACTGTTTAGGGATGCAATAAAGCCTTAATTTTGTGATTCCCTCACCCTGTGTTGTCTGAGTAGTGTTCCGCCCATGGTTAAGGAGCTCGGGCCTTCGGTTTTGGCATGAGCCCTGGTCCACGTTGCCTTGCTAAAGGTGGATGGGCCAGCGGACAAGAGCATCCACTGACCCCCGGGTCTCCACATCCCACTTTGTCTAAAACCGACTCTGCATACCCGCACAATAGCTTTAAGCAGGATTCTCCATTTATAGGATGTAGTGATACACCTCTGATTTCTGCTACAGGGGTCCACTGTCCCCAGCCCTCGTTCACATGGACGTGCATCTCCACTGATGTCCATCCATTTCACTGAGTGGCAGACCACGTGGCTGCTATGGAGCCCGTGTCTCTACCCCCCATACTAACTGCCCCCAATGACCCTCTCAACAATGAAGAAAGAGGGAGTTTTTCACACTTTACTGCACCCTTCCTCATTTTTCCTCTTTTCTCCAATCTAACGTCTCAATGCAACAGAGCATGGTGATGTCACTAGCATGCATGCCTCTATGCTGAGCAGCTATGCAGAGCAAGGGATTTTTACAGGGAGACTGAAAGTGTGGGGAACCGAGGAGAGATAAATTCTTATTTATTATTTTAATTAGTGAGCGCACAGTGGCTTAAGGACTATGAGGTGGAGTGCATTTTACTATATGGAGGGATATGAGGCTGCACATGATACTATATGGAGATATATACACTACACTTTACTATATGGAGGGACATAAGGCTGCATTCTACTGTACGGAGGGATGTGAGGCTGCATTTTACTATATGGAAAGATATGAGGCTGCAGTATATTATATGGAGGGGTATGAGGCTGCACTATAACATATTAAGGGATATGAGGATGCATTATAATACATAGAGGACTATGGGGGTATATTATAACATATGGAGAAATATGGTGGTGCATTATAATTGAAGGACTATGATCATGGGAGGAGGATAACCATATATATACCAGGATTGGGTACAAATATACTAGGATAAGGGCTATATTCCAAGACATAGTCCATATATAGCAGGGAAGGACCATATATAGCAGGAAGGAGACAATGTATGGAAGAATGGGGGATGTTAATACATAATGAAGGAGGACAGGCGTCAATTTGTAAGTTTTTATAGGATTTAAAACACTATATGGGGCTCATAAAACTGACCAACGTGGGCAGGGAGGGCAGCAACATGCACACAGGGGTTGGCCAGGTCCATATTTTGCAGCAGGGCCAATCAGTGTCTAGTTATGCTATTGCACAGTGCTATTGAAGAAGGAGAGTTGTTAGTAAGGTTTGTAGTATGAGAAAGCTTAACTTAGCTACACTTCCCCTCCCAACACATTGACACATGCTGGAACTTCGACAAGGAGATCAAAGCTGTATCATTATATCTGACACATTGAGAACAAGCTCTAAGCCAGTGATGGCGAACCTATGGCACGCGTGCCAGGGATGGCACGCAGAGCCGTTTTCCCTGGCACGCGGCGTCACCTGTCACTGCAGCTTTGAACTGCCGGCATGATGGCGCCGGCAGTTCAAAGCCGTGTCGGATCGGAGGATTCTCCTTCCTCCGCATCTCCGACACTCTCTCCAAGGTCCGCCCTGCCGGCGTCACATGACCGCAGTCATGTGACGCTGGGACGGAAGACGCGAGGAGAAGAGGAGCGGTGAAGGCGGGAGTTCTAGGTGAGTATGATTTTTTTTATTTCAAGCCACGGTATAATGAGAGGCAGGATGGACACAAAGATATGAGGCTGACAAGGGGCAGGATGGACACAGAGACATGAGGCTGACAAGGGGCAGGTTAGACAGAGACATGAGGCTGACAAGGGGCAGGATGGACACAGAGACATGAGGCTGACAAGGGGCAGGATGGACACAGACATGAGGCTGACAAGGGGCAGGATGGAAACGAGGGGCATGAGGGTGACAAGAGGGGCATGAGGGTGACAAGAGGGGCATGATGGTGACAAGAGGGGCATGATGGTGACATTAGAAGGGGGCATGATGGTTACATTATTACATGAAGGGGGATGATGTTGGCTTTATTACAAGGAGGGGGCATATTACTGCAGGATGGGGGCATTACTACATGATGGGGGCAGGATGGGGACATTACCACAAGGGGACAGGGATCGAGCATACTACAAGGGGATAAGGCTGGAGACATTACTACAAGAAGGGAGTTAGGATAGGGACATTACTGCCAGGAGAGGGTCAGGATGGAGCAAATAACTACATGGAGAGGGTCAGGATGGAGCACATAACTACAAGGAAAGGGTCAGGATGGAGCGCATTACTACAAGGGGAATGTCAGGACGGAGCGCATTACTACAAGGGGAATGTCAGGATGGAGCACATTACTTCAAGGAGAAGGTCAGGATGGAGCACACTACAACAAGGAGAAGGTCAGGATGGAGCCCATAATTATAAGGAGAAGGTCAGGATGGAGCACATTACTTCAAGGAGAGGGTTAGGATTGAGCACATTACTAGAAGGAGAAGGTCAGGATGGAGCACATTACTACAAGGAGAGGGTCAGGATGGAGCACATTACTACAAGGAGAGGGTCAGGATGGAGCACATTACTACAAGGAGAGGGTCAGGATGGAGCTCATAGCTACAAGGATAGGGTCAGGATGGAGCACATAGCTACAAGGAGAGGGTCAGGATGGAGCACATAGCTACAAGGAGAGGGTCAGGATGCAGATACTACTACAAAATAGGGACCAGGATTTCAGTATGAAATTTGCTTGCTCTGTCTAATATTCTGCGTTTTTCCATACAGATCAATCCACCTGCTGTTTCTAGAAAGGGCAGTGGCAGCGGCTCAACTTCAATGTCCAGTACACATGAGCTGTCTGACCACTGCTGAAGAGAAGAGAAGACTGCAAAGGTAAGTTTAAAATCAATTAATTGTTAAAATAATTGAATTGATCATCAGTGTTTCAGGACTACATGCCCTGTACAGTGAAGAGAGTTAGCATCTGCTGGCTCTCCCCCCTGTGCAGCGCTTGTGATAGATAACCACTGCTGTAATTTAGGTTAAATTACAGTGTTGGCACTTCGCCATAAATAATTTTGTTTTGGGTTGCAGTTTGGGCACTCGGCCTCAGAAAGGTTCGCCATCACTGCTCTAAGCTCTGGTGGGGGTATGTTCTTCCTACCTTTGAATGTTGCTGCCTGCTTATGATTGGGCATCATCATACAGGGAGAAACATACATAAACCCAGACAAAATAAAGATAACAATAACTTGGTGGGTCATCTAGATACTGTACTTCCCCACGGCCAGGTTTTTGCAGTCGGAGCCCTGTACGTCTCTGCCCTTATTGACATTGATGTCACTGATGCAAGGTTCTGTTTTAATAATAGAGAATGACCCTGCCGATTGAGATACTTTATCACGGTGGGATGGCGTTTTTGCTTTTTGATCAAACAGTGTTAACAAAGTACGATATGTCATTTAAATGTTCTTCTATTATTTACTTTATAATAGCGTATATGCTCATTTTGTGTTTTTCTCTTGGGTTTTGTAAGTATATAAGTAAGGCCGGCATCACACGACGTTTTTTCGGGTCCGGGGCTGTCCAGTGTGAACAAGAAAGCCCCGGACCTGATTTTGTACTAATGTCTGCCTATGGGGCCAGATGGCAGTGATTTGCCATCCGGTTTTGTCCCTGTCTGGCAGCATCAGGCTGCATTCGATTTTTGTCCTGGACACAAAATTGCAGCTTGCAGCGTTTTTGTTTCTAGTGCAAAAATCTGACAAAATCAGATCCTGCCGGATCCTCCCGGATTCGGAGCGATCTGGCGCCCCCTAACATGGGTGTCTATGGGCACCAGATGGCACCTGATCCGACAGAAAATCGATTCTGGCTGCTGCACGCCGGGTGCTGGAGTTCAGCAGCATGCCGGCGCTGAACTTTAGCACCTGGAGAGCTCCCGTCAGAAATTTTAGAACCGCGGTTAGCTCCCCGCTAGACGCGATTTTGAAATTTCAGCACTGGACAGCTGCAGCAGCTGTGCAGTGCTGAATCTGGGAGAAAACAGGATCGGAGGGCATATTTGCCTTCTGGTTCTGTTTGTCTGGAGCTGTCAGGCTGTGTCCAGTGCATCCAGCAAAACACCAGACACAGTCTGAGGGCCCCTTTACACGCGGCTACATTTCTTGGGTGGCTACAGGTAACTTACTGGTTGCAGTGAAATCATGGAGAAATTGTTCCATTTGTACACTGCAACAAGATAGAACCTTGTCTCCATGATTTCAGTGCAACCAGTAAGTTACCTGTAGCCACCCTAGAAATGTAGCCGCGTGTAAAGGGGCCCTAACAGTTCAAAACCGTGGTGTGAAGCCAGTCTAAGTTGTTTGTATTTATATCGATAACACAAGTAAGAATAATGTTTGAAAGTGAACAACTTTAATTACTTTTTACCTTTTCCGACACAATACAGTTTAAAGGGATCCTGTCACCCCCAAAACACCTCTAAACCTATTAAAACCTGTCCCTAGAGCATATTAACACTTTCCCTACACTCCTTTTATCTCCTAAATGCACCTAGTCAAAGTGAATAAAAACGTTATTATAGTACCTCATTACTGATGATAATGAGTGACTATGCTATTCATAGTCACTCATCCAGGCTGCCCCTCTTCTTCATATCACGCCTGAATAGGCGTGATCTACAGCACAGATTCAAATTGCCGCCTCCCTGCGCGCCTCCCCTCTCTCCCATAGCGTCCGGGCTTCAGTGTGGGGCTGTATGACGCGATCTGCGTCATTCCCGGCGCCGGGTGACGTATTTACACCGGCGCCGTGCTGTCAGCTTCAAAATGCGCACTGCGCATGCCTATGCGCATGCGCAGTGCGCATTATGAAGCTGACAGCGCGGCGCCGGTGTAAATACGTCACCCGGCGCCGGGAATGACGCGGATCGCGTCATACAGCCCCACACTGAAGCCCGGACGCTATGGGAGAGAGGGGAGGCGCGCAGGGAGGCGGCAATTTGAATCTGTGCTGTAGATCACGCCTATTCAGGCGTGATATGAAGAAGAGGGGCAGCCTGGATGAGTGACTATGAATAGCATAGTCACTCATTATCATCAGTAATGAGGTACTATAATAACGTTTTTATTCACTTTGACTAGGTGCATTTAGGAGGTAAAAGGAGTGTAGGGGAAAGTGTTAATATGCTCTAGGGACAGCTTTTAATAGGTTTAGAGGTGTTTTGGGGGAGACAGGATCCCTTTAAGAAATGAATCTCAACATTGCTTTAACCTCTTTACGACCAATGACGAGTATACTCGTCATGAAAAGATGTCAGTTCCCGCATCATGACGAGTATACTCGTCATGGCTTTGAACTGTCACTGCTTCTAAACGAACAGTGACAGCTCAAATCTAAAAGCTGTCAGTGACAGCTGAGGGTCAGGGGCAGAGGTGTGGGCACCCCTGTTAACCCCTAACCCCCCCTTCCTCCCCCCAAACATACTTATATGCTGGCGGGCTGCACTGCACCATTATGCGGCCATTATCTAATTCTCCGGGCCCCCTGTGTCCTGTCCCCGCTCCATCCAGCCCCTCTCTGTGTCCTGTCTAGCCCCCCCTGTGTGCTGTCCAGCCCCCCCTGTGCCATTCCCCCCTGTGTCCGGCCGGCACCCCCCCATACCGCTCCCCGCCATCCGCCCGCCCTCCTGGTGTTTCTACCGGCGGGCTGCACTGCACCCGCGGCCATTATCTAATACTCCGGTCCCCTTTGGCTTCTGTCCCCGCTCCATCCAGCCCCCCTCTGTGTCCTGTCTAGCCCCCCCATGTGTGCTGTCCAGCCCCCCCTGTGCCATTCCCCCCTGTGTCCGGCCGGCACCCCCCCCATACCGCTCCCCGCCATCCGCCCGCCCTCCTGGTGTTTCTACCGGCGGGCCGCGGGCTCATGTGCCCGCCGGTCAAGTTGCAGGGCTCCCTCCCCCCTGCTCCTACCCACCCAGCTGCTCCTACCCACCCCCCTGCTTCTGCCCACCCCCCTGCTCCTGCTCACCCCCCTGCTCATACTCACCTATTCCGGGCTGCACGCGCCTGCACCGTCGGCCTCCGAGTCCTCTGCAGTCTCCGGTGTGGCTCCTCCTTCTCATCGGTGGGTAAGTATGAATGAATGAATGAATGAATGAATAGATGGATGGGTGGATGGATGGGTGAATGGATGGATGTGTGCATGCGTGGATGTGCGTGCTTGGATGTGCGTACGTGGATGTGCGTACGTGGATATGCGTACGTGGATGTGCGTTCGTGGATGTGCGTACGTGGATGTGTGCGTACGTGGATGTGCGTGGATCTGGATGCACGTGGATGTCTGTGTGGATGTGCATGGATGTCAGCATGCGTGCATGGATGTGTGCATGCGTGGATGTGCGTGGATGTCAGCACGTGGATGTGCATACGTGGATGTGCGTGCGTGGATGTGCGTACGTGGATGTGCGTGGA
Source organism: Allobates femoralis (assembly GCA_033576535.1). NCBI lineage: Eukaryota > Metazoa > Chordata > Amphibia > Anura > Aromobatidae > Allobates > Allobates femoralis. The sequence continues at coordinate 378,077,855 of JARQOC010000002.1, forward strand.
TGTGTGCGTGCGTGGATGTGTGCGTACGTGGATGTGTGCGTACGTGGATGTGCGTACGTGGATGTGCATACGTGGATGTGCATACGTGGATGTGCATACGTGGATGTGCGTGGATGTGTGCATGCGTGGATGTGTGCGTACGTGGATGTGTGCGTACGTGGATGTGCGTGGATGTGGATGCACGTGGATGTCTGTGTGGATGTGCGTGGATGTCAGCATGCGTGCGTGGATATGTGCATGCGTGGATGTGCGTGTGTGGATGTCAGCACGTGGATGTGCGTACGTGGATGTGCGTACGTGGATGTGCGTGCGTGGATGTGCGTACGTGGATGTGCGTGGATGTGTGCATGCGTGGATGTGTGCGTACGTGGATGTGTGCGTACGTGGATGTGCGTGGATGTGGATGTACGTGGATGTCTGTGTGGATGTGCGTGGATGTCAGCATGCGTGCGTGGATGTGTGCATGCGTGGATGTGCGTGCGTGGTTGTGTGCATGCGTGGATGTCAGCACGTGGATGTGCGTACGTGGATGTGCGTGCGTGGATGATGGGTGCATAGGTGGATGGATGGGTGCAACAAGGGATCAAGTGTCCTCTTGTTATAGTCTCTGGGATCATAGTCATGGTGCATTGTATAACTGATCATTGTCATACAGTGCACCATAACTCTGACCCCTGAGACTGTAGGAAGAGGACACTTGATCCCTTGCTGCAGTCTCTGGATTGAGCCGAGGCAATCGAGCGTCGTGGGACCTTCGTTGTGGACTACGTCGGAGGCGATCGAACGTCGTGGGACCTTCGTTGTGGACTACGTCGGAGGCGATCGAGCGTCGTGGGACCTTCGTTGTGGACTACGTCGGATCTTTATAATAAAGATGGAGTCCGAATTTTGTTTGTGTTTTTTTTTCAAATAAAAAGATTTTTCTATGTGTGTATTTTCTGACTATTTACCAGAGATTCCTAATGGCGGGTCTAACATTGGCCCTATATTATGAATCTCGGGCTTAGTGCCAGCTGCCAATAAAAAGCTGGCATTAACCCCTTTATTACCCAGTTTGCCACCGGCACCAGGGCAACTGGAAGAGCATGGGTACAGCGCCAGAAAATGGCGCTTCAATGAATGCGCCATTTTCTGGGGCGGCTGCGGGCTGCAATTCGCAGCATGGGGGGCCCAGAACGATTGGGCCTTTCCATGCTGAGGATTCCAGCCCCCAGCTGCCTAGTTGTACCTGGCTGGGCCAAAAATATGGCGGAGCCCTACGTCATTTTTTTTTCTAGAATTAGTTCTAGAAATAAAAAAAAATGGGCTTCGCTGTATTTTTGGTTGCAGCCAGGTACAACAAGGCAGCTGGGGGTTGCTGGCAGTCTGTAGCTGCCAAGTTGTACCTGGCTGGACCAAAAATATGGCGGAGCCCTACGTCATTTTTTTTTCTAGAATTAGTTCTAGAAATAAAAAAAAATGGGCTTCGCTGTATTTTTGGTTGCAGCCAGGTACAACGAGGCAGCTGGGGGTTGCTGGCAGTCTGTAGCTGCCAAGTTGTACCTGGCTGGACCAAAAATATGGCGGAGCCCCACATCATTTTTTTTTTCTAGAATTAGTTCTAGAAGTAAAAAAAAGCCTTCGCTGTATTTGTAGCCAGCCAGGTACAACTTGGTAGCTGGCTGACTGGAATCCTCAGCGTGGAGAGACCCAAATGTTGTGGGTCCCCCGCGCTGCAAATTTCAACCCACAGCCACCCAAGAAAATAGCGCATTCATTAGAGGCGGCATTTTCTGGTGCTGTACCCCAACTCTACCAGTTGCCCTTGTGCTGGTGGCACACGGGTTCTCCATATGCGACATGGTGTCCGCTAACAATTTCAATAGAAAATTACCTCCAATTGTTAGCGAAAACCATGTCGGGTATGGAGAGCCCCTCCCTGTGTGCCTGAACATTGGAGCTCCCCCACAAGTGACCCCATTTTGGAAACTAGACCCCCGAAGGAACATATCTAGATGCATAGTGATCACTTTCAACCCCCAGATGCTTCACAAATTCATTCATAAAAATGAAAAAGCACTTTTTTTTCCACAAAAAGTTTCTTTTTTCATTTTTACGGATCAATTTGTGAAGCACCTGGGGGTTCAAAGTGCTCACTATGCATCTAGATACGTTCCTTGGGTGGTCTAGTTTCCAAAATGGGGTCACTTGTGGGGGAGCTCCAATGTTTAGGCACATAGGGGCTCTTCATATCCTACAAGGTGTCCGCTAACAATTCCAATTGTTAGTGGACACCATGTTGCGTATGGAGAGCCCATGTGTGTCTCCACATTGGAGCTCCCCCACAAGTGACCCCATTTTGGAAACTAGACCCCCAAAGGAACGTATCTAGATGCATAGTGAGCACTTTGAACCCCCAGATGCTTCACAAATTGATCCGTAATAATGAAAAAGCACTTTTTTTTCCACAAAAAATTTCTTTTTTAATTTTTACGGATCAATTTGTAAAGCACCTGGGGGTTCAAAGTGCTCACTATGCATTTAGATACGTTCCTTTGGGGGTCTAGTTTCCAAAATGGGGTCACTTGTGGGGGAGCTCCAATGTGGAGACACACGGGGACCCTCCATACGCGACATGGTGTCCGCTAAAAATTTGAATGGAAAATGAGCTCAGATTGTTAGCGGACACCATATCGATTATGGAGGGTCCCCGTGTGCCTCCACATTGGAGCTCCCCCACAAGTGACCCCATTGTGGAAACTAGACCCCCTAAGGAACATATCTAGATGCATAGTGAGCACTTTGAACCCCCATATGCTTCAGAAATTCATCCGTAAAAATGAAAAAGCACTTTTTTTTCCACAAAAAATTTCTGTTTTCATTATTATGGATCAATTTGTGAAGCATCTGGGGGTTCAAAGTGCTCACTATGCATCTAGATATGTTCCTTTGGGGGTCTAGTTTCCAAAATAGGGTCACATGTGGGGAGCTCCAATGTGGAGACCCACAGGGACCCTCCAAACGCGACATGGTGTCCGCTAACAATTTGAGCTCATTTTCCATTCAAATTGTTAGCGGACACCATGTCGCGTTTGGAGGGCCCCGGTGTGTCTCCACATTGGAGCTCCCCCACAAGTGACCCCATTTCGGAAACTAGACCCCCTAAGGAACATATCTAGATACATAGTGAGCACTTTGAACCCCCAGATGCTTCACAAATTCATCAATAAAAATGAAAAAGCACTTTTTTTTTCCACACAAATTTTCTTTTTTCATCTTTACAGATCAATTTGTGAAGCACCTGGGGGTAGAAAGTGCTCACTATGCATCTAGATATGTTCCTTTGGGGGTGTAGTTTCCAAAATGGGGTCACATGTCGGGGAGCTCCAATGTGGAGACACACGGGGACCCTCCAAACGCGACATGGTGTCCGCTAACAATTTGAATGGAAAATGAGCTCAAATTGTTAGCGGACACCATGTCGTGTTTGGAGAGTCCCTGTGTGTCTCCACATTGGAGCTCCCCCACAAGTGACCCCATTTTGGAAACTAGACCCCCAAAGGAACATATCTAGGTACACAGTGAGCACTTTCAACCCCCAGATGCTTCACAAATTGATCTGTAATAATGAAAAAATAATTTTTTAGTGGAAAAAAAGTGCTTTTTCATTTTTACGGATGAATTTCTGAAGCATATGGGGGTTCAAAGTGCTCACTATGCATCTAGATACGTTCCTTCGGGGGTCTAGTTTCCAAAATGGGGTCACTTGTGGGGGAGCTCCAATGTGGAGATACACAGGGACCCTCCAAATGCGACATGGTGTCCGCTAACAATTTGAGCTCATTTTCCATTCAAATTGTTAGCGCACACCATGTCGCGTTTGGAGGGTCCCCATGTGTCTCCACATTGGAGCTCCCCCACAAATGACCCCATTTTGGAAACTAGACCCCTAAGGAAGGTATCTAGATGCATAGTGAGCACTTTGAACCCCCAGATGCTTCACAAATTGATCCATAAAAATTAAAAAAAACACTTTTTTTTCACAAAAAAATTCTTTTTGCCTACATTTTTTCAGTTTCACATGGGCAAAGGGATCAAATACATCCCAAAATTTGTTGGGCAATTTCTCCTGAGTACACCGATACCTTATATGTGGTCATAAACCACTGTTTGGGCGCACGGCAGGGCTCAGAAGTGAAGGAGCGCAATTTCACTTTTTGAATGGAAAATTGGCTCTAAAATTCAAATTGCGCTCCCTCCCTTCTGAGCCCTGCCGTGCGCCCAAACAGTGGTTTATGACCACATATGAGGTATCGGTGTACTCAGGAGAAATTGCCCAACAAGTTTTAGGATCCATTTTATCCTGTTGCCCATGTGAAAATGAAAAAATTGAGGCTAAAAGAACATTTTTGTTACAAAAATTAAAATGTCCATTTTTTCCTTCAACTTTATTTTAGTTCCTGTGAAGCACCTGAAGGGTTATTAATCTTCTTGAATGTAGTTTTGAGTAGCTTGAGGGGTGCAGTTTTTGGAATGGTGTCACTTTTGGGTGTTTTCTGTCATGTACACCCCTCAAAGGGACTTCAAATGTGATGAGGTCACTAAAAAATTGGTTTTGTAAATTTTGCTGGAAAAATTAATAATTGCTGATGAACTTTGAACCCTTATAACGTCCTACCAAATTTTTTTTTTTCTTCCAAAATTGTGCTGATGTGAAGTAGACATGTGGGAAATGTTATTTATTAACTATTTTGTGGCACATAACTCTCTGGTTTAGCAGAATAAAAATTAAAAATTTGAAAATTGCTAAATTTTCAAAATTTTTGCCAAATTTTTTATTTTTTCACAAATAAACGCAAAAATTATCGACCTAAATTTAATACTAACATGAAGCCCAATATGTCACGAAAAAACTATCTCAGAATCGCTAGGATCCGTTGAAGCGTTCCAGAGATATTACCTCATAAAGGGAGAGTGGTCAGAATTACAAAAAATGGTCCGGTCATTAAGCTGCAAAGTGACTCGGTCCTTAAGGGGTTAAGCCAAATACAGATGCCTTTATGTTTTAATCAGAAGCCAACTTGCTCATTTGCTTAGCAACACACCTAAACTTTAGACTAAATCATGTAATAATCCACCACATCACTTTACCAATATACTGTAATAAACAGCCCACATAGTGCCAATGTAATTAGAATTGCTACAGTTGCTACAATACATCACCTGTCGGATTTTATGCCATATCAGTCTGGAAGAAAACACATCTAAATGATAAATTGTTTTATACTTGAGTTGAGAGAAAACTGCTCTGAAACACTAAAGTACTTCTTGAGAAAATATTGTAAGATTGTTTTCAATATAAAACTTCAGCCTGGTTTCTGAATGGTTTTATTGATGTCACACTGGAGAAGAACGGTCATGCATCCAGAAAATATGAAAAAATATGTACACCCATTAACATGAAGCAGGTTCTGCCTTCATTGCTCTTGGCTAGAGACTTGAACTTCTTAACCGTTTAATTACCTTTAATTGATTGATGAGAACTCATGGCAAACCCACCAATCAGCTTCATTTATGAGATGTTGTCTATAGGAGCCCAACCCAATCTCTTAGCAAAGAATAGAGGTGTATGCTTAAAACAATAAAAGCAAAATGCTTAGGTAAATATATCATTCAAGTGGGATCCTTACCCAAGGAGTTCAAGCACTCCAAAGTCACCAATCCTGGAACACTTTAATACCTCAGGCTTTCAAACTCACCAGGCTAAACCGTCAATTTTGAAGGTCAGAGTCAACTATAGTCTATACAATCTATCCTTCTGAAGTGCTCTTCATGTGACAGGAAGTGTTGCTGTGGGTACCCTGGGGCATGGTCAAGAGTTACAGGTGCAACTCAATGAATTAGAACATCATCAAAAAGTTATTATTTATTTCAGTAGTCCAATATATAAAGTAAAGTTCACATATTATATAGAGTCATTACAAACAGAGTGATCTATTTCAAGTGTTTAATTATGTTAATGTTGATGATTATGGTTTACAGCCAATGAAAACCCAAAGGTCATTATCTCAGAAAATTAAAAAAGGGAGGATGAAGGGTCTGAGAGATAAAATATTACCTAAATAGGTATCAGAGGCTTCACCCTGTGTGGTTGTAAGAGTCACAACCACTATAAAAGCATATCAAGGCTGCTGCAGTGCCCAGCGTGGTCCATATAGAGTAGGGAGGATGAAGGGTTAAAAACCAAGCTGCCGTAATCCACGAGATATCATAGGGTGAATATAATATTGATTTATTAGTCAATGCCTTTCAGGGCTCCCTGGACCCTTCTTCAGGACAAATCAATATCATATTGCCATGTTTCTGGGCATTTCAGGAAGCCCTGAAATGCGTTGACTAATAAATCAATGTTATATTCACCCTTTGATGTTTAATGGAATATGGCAGTGTGGTTTTTAGCTCATCCTTCCTACTTTTTTGAGAAAATGACCTTTGGGTTTTCATTGGCTGTAAGCCATAATCATCAACATTAACATAACTAAACACTTGAAATAGATAACTCAGTTTGTAATGACTGTATATAATATATGCATTTGACTTTTTGTATTGAATTACTGAAAAATATTAACTTTTAGATGATATTCTAATTCATTGAGATGCACCTGTATATCATTATATTCAGAAGGCAGGATTTAAGTGTAATTTCCAATCAATACTATGAAACTAGAAGAAGATAACACAGGCAGGGCCGGCTTCAAACACCCAGCACACCTGGGCAAGTGCCGGGGCCCAGAAGTATTTGGGGGGGTGCCACGCCATCTGCCGCAGAACAGCGTCCCCTGCCCTGTGCTCTTCAATGGCTTTGGGCCCCTGGGCACTGTGAATGTGCCCCTGTCAGTTGGCCTCCTGGAGCCCCCTGTGTGCTGCTGTGACCCCGTTCCTGCTCTCCTTTCTAACCTGTATGGCAGACGCTATATCACATTGCCCATCTCCACTGAGCCGGGAGCAGAACTCTATGATCTGCATAGATGTGGGAGATCATAGAGTTCTGCTCCCGGCTCAGTGCAGATGGGCATTGTGATATCTCGTCTGCCACACAGGTTAGCAGGGAGAGCAGGAGGGAGGGCCGCAGCAGCAAACAGGAGGCCCCCATGTCAGGAACAAATACACAGCGCCTAGGGGCCCACAGCTGAGGGGACACCAGTGCTCTGTAGAGTGTGTCCAGTGCTCTGTAGAGTGGGTCCAGTGTTCTGCAGAGTGTGTCCAG